>OX638304.1:12157501-12757501 GCA_951812265.1 Taphrorychus bicolor | reverse complement strand
ATTCCCAAAGCCTTGCTTTATATGCTGGATAAGTTGTAATAAATCTTTGCCCAGTTGATGTTGAAAGCGAACTAAATAATAGCTGGAGTAATTTTCTATCCAACCACTAATCTTTGAGATATATTACAACAATAACAATAATACCGGTCATCTATTGATGTTTGCAACCCTGCCAATCACCCATCAGTCCCATAACTCTCGGATGTCGTTCAATTCCCATTATTTGAAATTCACGAAATAAACAGAAATAGCTTGGTGCCCACTGGCGATTCAAATTAAGGATTTTCAGCGCTTTCTTTCCTTCACTTTCATGTCCCAAAGAAATAATAGTTACTTATCTAACAAGTGTGAAAAATGGTTATTTACCGTAAGCAATATGCCGTGGAGTAAAGGATGCAAAGCGACCTTCCGTCAATAATGAAGTGGGGTATAGACACGTCCACATGTTAGGTATAAAATTTTCCCTAAGAAATCAGAAAATGTTCAGTCTGAATGTCTAATATTTTACTTTTTGTATAATATTTTGCAGTAGTTAGTATTTTTTTTTAATATTACATGCTTTGACACACTCGTCGGCACCAAAAACCGTCCTTTGCTATCTTATGAACTTATGAATTGCAATAATCCCGAAAATATTTAGATGAGTTTCCCCGTATCCAAAAAGCAGTTCATTATTAATTTGATGCTTAAGTTAATACAGTTGGATTGCTGCAAGAATGCCGATCCGATGAAATTATGCGACCCGTATATTAGATTTGCCTGCCTATTTTACACCCAGTAATAAGAAAGGAAACAACAGATTAAATGTTGTCTGGTGGTTACGCAATACGTCTTCAACAAATAGCATTGTCAGATTAACGTGTGTCAATGTGACGTGTTTTTCGTTAATTTGTAAATCGCAATTTTTCTGCCTTTTTGACTGATAAAGTGAATCGAATAGTCAAATCAATTCTTTTTAGGACGAAGTGTTTTATATAGCCTTCTTATTGGTGAGAATGTTCGTGGAGTCCTTTGATCAATGTAAACATGCTAGTTTCTGGGCATGTTTCCAGTCACGGCAACGGACCAATTTCGATCTGCATTCTAACGCCCAAATTCTTCTCTTTAATCGGTAAATCTAAGTTTAATGTAGATGAATTGTGCAGATTCCTAACTTTTAGATAATGCCAAAAAAAAACATCAAGTTCCAAGCGCAGCAACTTTATATATTAAATATCTAGAGGTACTTTCAAATGGAGGAAAAAAATGACCAACTCTTGGTATCGGTTTTATCTGTTCAAGAGAGGAGAGAGGTACTAAGAAACACCTGAATTTTTTCATGCTGCTGGGAAAGGTAAACGTCCGTTCAAAAAACCTGTTTTTTTTTTTAAAAATTACTGCAAGTGATAGATTAAGCTTACCATTTTCATATTATTTGCGGATAAATGCACTTTTGTAAAATAATTTAAGAAAAATTTACTTATTTTGGTAACTTCGATTACATTGAAAATAAAATTGATAACGTTCGAAATAGCTGGTTTTTCTTTAATTACTGCATGTAATAGACTAACCTTACCTCTTTCATATTAAGTGGTGGTAAATGTGTGTTTCTGTTTCAATAATTCAAAAAAATTGTACTTTTTTTGGCATCAATAAATTACCAATATTGGGAGTTTTGTTTTGAGGTTTTGACACTCGTCTTGCGGCTGTCACCTATTAGACCAGCTAGGATGTCCAGAACTAGGCCTTTTCGGAAGCAATTAGTAAGTATGCATCATATCCAGCAATAGTCCCTAAGTTCAGGCGGCTCGGCCCAATGGCAAAGTAAAACTCTAGTTCAGTTTTACTTTGCTTTTGGTTAAATTGGTTCAGATTAGTTCAGTTATGTTTTTCCTTTGGTTTAGTTAGTTCAGTTAAACCTGTCCTTTACGGCGGCCCATGCGGGCCGTCTTCCGACCTGTTAGTTAGGTTAATTCAGTTTTATTTTGCATTTGGTTAGTTCAGGTTAGTTCAGTTTGGTTGTTTCTTTGGTTAGGTTGGTTTAGATATGTTTTCTTTTGATTTCATTAGTCCAGTCTTACTTGTCTTTTAAGGCGCCTTTGCTTCTTGTTGCAGCTGCCTTAAGTGTAGGCTCTGTTGGTTAGATTAGTTCAGTTTTGCTTTGCCTTTGGTTGGGTCAGGTTAGTTCAGTTCTGTTTTTCCTTTGGTTAGGTTAGTTTAGTTATGTTTTTTTTTGATTTGGTTACTTTAGTCTTACTTGTACTTTATGGCGGCCCGTTGGGCCGCCTCTGCTTCTTGTTGCAGCGGCCCTGTAGGGCCGCTACAAAGCCTTTTGCTTGCTACACATAAAGTGTGTAAGCTTAGTTCAGTTTTACTTTCTCTTTGTTTAGTTTAGGTTAGTTCATGCTTTTCGTTTGGTTTGATCATGTCAGTTGTAGTTATCTTTTAGGGCTGCCCGTTAGGGCCGCGTCTGCTTTTTGTCTCAGCAGCTCTTTAGGGCCATTACGGAGCATGTTAATTGCTGCATATAAATGTGGGCTCTATTGTTTATGTTACTTCAGTTTTGCTTTGCCTTTGGTTAGTTCAGTTCTGTTTCTCCTTTGTTTAGGTGAGTTTAGTTTTTTTTTCCTTTGGTTTGGTTAGTTCCGGTTTACTTGTCCTTTACGGTGAGCCATGGGCTCTAAACCTCTCGACCTTGTCACAGTTAGTTTAGTTTTACTTTGCCTTTTGTTACATGATTTCAAGTTATATTTTTTCTGTCTTTCTTTAGGATAGGTTAAGTTTAGTTATTTTTTTTTCTTTGGTTTGGTTAATTGTAACTACGTTAGTCCAGATTATTTCTTTATTTTTCCATTTTTCTTTACATTTTGCAACGTTGCATAGCGAGAGGAGCACTGAAACGATCTGTCAGTGTCATGAATGTCATTTCATATTTGCTTTTTTATAGGTTGAAGGACAAAAATAAATAAAATAATTTAAATTTGATTTATCTTTTGGTATTAGTTATTTAATGAAATGAAATTAAAAAAAGCTTTGTAGATTAAAAGAATTTCATTTCAGTTCAGTTTTTGTGCCCCCATAACTCTTATTTTGTACTGCAAGCTATTGTTTGGGTTTTCTTGGTATATGATCCTATTATATATACATTACTTTTTTAAATATTTTTTGGGACAAATATGAATATTCCGCAATTTTTCGCTTTAAACTACTTAATTTGATGCCCTAATGACCAGACCCGTTTGGTTTAGTCTAGGGCAGGTTAGTTCAGGTTAGTTTAGTTTGGTTTAGGCTAGATCAGGTAAATGTAAGGTTTTGATTTAGTTAAAGTTAGTTTTGGTTAGTTCAGGTTAGCTCAGTTTGGTTTAGTCTAGGTCAGGTTCCCCCTCGAGGTGTCTCCACTTTGTCGAAGTACGCGTGGGGGGGCTTCTGTGCTTCTGCGATCCCAAGAGCCATGCCGGCGGTAGCGTAGCTACTGGCAGGTCTAACCATGCCGGACGGGTCGAAGGGTAAGAGTCAGACTAAGAGAGACACACACACCCACGACACACGAAACCCGGAGAGCGTCGGACCCGGAACGGGCGGCTACCCGGTCAGCGTCTGCCTCCAGAGGAGCGGCTGATCCTAGGGAGAACACCCACAGATAAACCCCTGGCAGTAGGGATAAAATGCTACCAGAGACAACCCATGAGACGAGCAAATGGCATTATAAATTTGTCCGATTCTCTGTCTCATTTGTACCCGCTTTAAATTATGAGGATTCGTACTCTGTCGTTGTTTTGTACAGTATAACAGAGAGAGCCACCATCGAGTTTTCAGGCATTGCCATGTTGACCCAGTCTACCACAATAATAGGAAATAATATACCTTTTATCTCTTTCTAATACGTTGCTTTTTAAGCGCCTATTTTACAACCTGACACATCCGCACTTTTATAAAACCCCCTGGCCGACGTCGTGGCGCCGCGACGTTGGGTTGGGCAAATCTTGCAAATGACGGATTATTGCGAATTGTGAGAGAAATAATTATTAAGTACCTACTGGCTTTTGTGTTGCGTTCTTTTAAAAATAATTAATTTACAGTTGTCTTTGGCATTTAATCTTTGTTCGGTCCATAGTGTGATTAGTGTGAGTGCGGTGCGAAGGGCCTAGGCAGATACAACGAATAAATAATAAATAGTGCGATTGCCGAGAGCCCAGACTATAATAATTTTGGGAAGATGTCATCAGAAAAGTGTTTTGTATGTGGCCTTTCTCAATATGAAGTAAAACGTTTACATAATTTTCCTTCCGATATGAAAAAGGTTAGAAAAATCTTATTGTAAGTAGAATATATTTATAATACATATTTTTAGGTCGCAAATCTGGCAAGAAGTTTTGGGATTTAAATATACAGGTTTAAGTTTAAAACACCGCAAGATTTGCAATAATCATTTCTTAATTCAGTCGTATGAAAGCTCTATGACCATGCGGTTAAAAAGAAATGCAATGCCACTACCATTTATAAAACCAGATGCAACCATTGCAACTTCAGCATCTGCCTCTGAGAACCAGGTTGCTGGTCCTCAGAGGAGTACAGTATTAGCGCCAAGCATTACCTCTGGTGTTGGTGGGATGTCTGGGAGTGAAATTTATTGCAGTACTTCTATATGTAGCGATAATTCCATTAATAGAAGTATGGTGGAAGAAATTCAAAGCGTAATTTGCATAGATAGGTCTTCTAATAAAGGAATTAGTCAGAGTTGTATGACTATATTGATTTTAATAACAGTGTGAAGCTAATAAATTATCCTTATACATGCCCCCAAAGCGAGTACAGTAGTACTAGATGATGTACAAGGCAGCTCTCAAGGTACCTCAACAGTAATATCCCATTCCTCCAAACATAGTAAATTGTTTAAAAGCATAGAAGGACTAAATATGAAAACAATGACTCCAAGAACACAAAAGTTGGTGAACATAATAAGGAGAAAGCAAGACCACTTACGGAAAATAAAAAAATTAAGCAAGCAGAGAAAAGGAGATTTAAAAGCCCTGTATGATCTGACAGACACTACAGTTGTGAGGAATCTTTTTAGCCTATGCCATCTGTCACAGCCAACTTCATGATCGCCCAATTAAGATCATCGAGAACTAAGGGAGCATCAGGTAGGAGATGGAACTTTGATGATAAGGTTATAGCACTGGCTATTTCCAAAAAAAGCCCAAGGTGCTATAATTTGCTAAGAAAGTTTGTCGCATTGCCAAGCAAGAAAACACTATTGAACATGTTGAGAAAAGTGCCATTTTCTTCGGGAATTAATAATCACATTTTGGGCATATAGATGAAAATATTTTTCATGAAATTGATAGGTATGCAATATCCTTATAACTAATATTTACTTTATTTATACTTCTTTTTAACTTACAGATGTTGTGAATTAACTTTCGATGAGATGGACATTAAAGAAAACCTAGTTTATGATGTCGGAGGTGAACGAATTATTGGGTTTGAAGACCAGCCAATAAAGCATTAGTTTTCATGTTGGTTGGTTTATCAAAAAAATGGAAGCAACCTGTTGCCTATTATTTTACGAATAATGGATGCAGTTCTGTGCAATTGAAAGAATGCCTTTATGAAGTCCTGCATGCATCACACCATGTAGCTAAAGTTGATGTTGTAGCAACAATTTGTGACATGGGAGTTTGCAATGTCAAGTGTTTGAAAGATCTGGGTGTAACTACAGAAAGACCATATTTTGTTTTGGAAGAACATCAAATTTTCTGCATGTTTGATCCACCACATTTGCTGAAATTGTTTAGAAAACACAATATCTTTGTATCTGTTAGTCAGAACAATGAAGTTATGGAAGCTAGATTTTCGGATCTTAAGTTGGCATATGAACATGACAAGAAATGTCCACACCAATTCCGGACTATGCACAAAATCAAGGAAGACCATATGCATCCTATTATGCAATATTCTATGAAAGTTTGCATTGCAGCACAAGTGATGAGCCATACTGTGGCAGCTTATTTGTATACTTTAACAAGTACAGGTAATATAATATTGAAGAAACTGAAGATCAATTACTTTGCATTACTTTATTTTTGCACCAAGTTTGAGAAGCAGACCTCTCTTTGTACTAATTTCAACTAAGTGGACTTTTTCCAAAACTGATGGCATATATTTATCTAACCAAGCAATATAATCAACAAACACCCGAAAATGTACCTTTAGTTTCAAAACCGTATTATTTCACCTGAAAACTTACCTTCTTTAAGCATATACCTACTTCTAAATTAGTACAAGAATAGATCTACTCAAACTTGCTATGAAATATAAAAAATGCTTTCTCAAACTTGGTGCAAAAATTGAGTGTTAAGTATAAAGCAATTGACCTACAGTATAGTTAAAACTTATGATGTTAAATATATAAAATTTTGTAGGGATTCTTGAACAGAGAGCGGTTGCTACTGCCACGTTTCTGGAAGTTGTAGACAGACTGTTTGACAGTTTCAATGGTAGTTCTAGCTTTGGGCCACCAGGAAAAGAGCTGAAGTGCTGTATTTCGGAGTCAAGCAATCATCTCGAATATTGGACTAAAGCTTTTCATATGGTGAAAACTGGCGTTTTATCAGAATGAAGAAAGACGGTTCCCTAAAAGACTCAAAACCACCCTCTCAGATAGGTTGGTTGACCTCAATTAATGCCATTAAAGGCATCTGGCAAAAGGTACAAAAAAAAGGGCTTACCACATTACGACCTCGATCTTTACACCAAGACTGCCTAGAAAAGTGTTTTGGGTCAATTCGCAATGGTTGTGGATGTAATGATAATCCTTCTGCCCAACAGTTTATCTGCAGCGTAAAAACCCAAATTCTGAATGGCTTAACTAATAGGGCAGTAACAACAAATTGTGAAGAAGAAGACTATGCAATTTTGTGTAACCTCAATAGTTTTTTAAATATTAAAGAAGCCAAGAACAATACACAAGCAACAGAAAATATTTCAGAAAATGTTGAGTTGGAAGTCATAACCAGTTCAATTGCAGAAGATGTGGCAAATGGAAATCCACATGCATATTCTATTGCTGAATTTATTTTAAAAAGATTAAGTTCAAATATTAAGAAATGTCAGATTTGTTCCACAGAATTGTACTCAAATAATCTGGATCCACAAAATATGTTTATAACAATGAAAGAGTGGACAGATGTGGGACAACGTTTGACATATCCAAGTCAAAGTGTTACAATAGCTGTTGGTGAAGCCGTTAACTTATTGGAAATATTCTTGAGTGATTTTGCTAGTGAACTAAATATCAGCAAAAAATGTTTAATAAATTACAGAATAATTAGTTGCATTATTTTTTTTAAAGAGGGTGATGATGTGAAATAAGTAAATGATGTTAGGTATTAATTATGTACCTACCTAATACAAGTACCTAACTATTTATATTACTCTTTTGTTTTAAATTTAAGTAATATATTAATTCAAGTATTATTACTTAACATAAAAATGTTTTTTTTTTTTTGTTTCATTTAGGGCATTTAAATTTATTTTAGTCAGTTTATAATATGTTTTATTATATATTAGTAGGTGTTCTATGACTTAATAGATTATGTATAATAATATTTTGTTTGTTTAGCAATACTTTAATTTAATTTTACTGAAGTATGTACTAAATTTCTTTTTTGAGTTTCATTTTTTGTTGTTGGAAATATAGATATTTCGCCATGATATAATTTGAATAATAATTGTTTTCCTCAACCTTTAACATTTTAGAACATTTTCAGGGTTTTGAGTTGCGGTCCAAAGAAGTACGCATTTCATTGCTTTACTTTTTGATCATAGTTTGAAAGTCTGGAAAAGTTGCAAAATGTAGGTGGGTATAGAAAATCTATTAGACCTCCATAAAATTCAGCCAAGTAGACCTTAAATTTTCCATATAGAATACATTGCTGTTAAACGACCTTCTGCATACCAATTTTTGTACAACATTTTATATGAGAAATTTTAAGTCTATCTTAACTGAACTTTATGGTGAAAGTGTGCAAACGGCTCCTCGAGTGCCATCGAATATCGAATTCGTTTAAATTATGGCGGCAATGTGACGTGGCGCCCTCTGGTACGCTGCACTTTTCTTAGACAGAGACTCACAATAAAGAGAGACAGTGGATTTCTACAATCACACGAATTATTTACGTTCAGTTGCTCGTCTCATGGGTTGTCTCTGATGCTACTAAGACACAATGGGTGATGCAAAAAACACTGTACCCCAGGCAGGTAAAAATCCCGCTATCAGTTCTGGGGGGACTCAAGCACACTTACAATGCAATAAAGAAATAAACACATACACGAAGGACCTAACTGCAAAATATGCAACTCTGACACCAAAGAAGCCTGGATCTCTGATCAAACTAAATACGTCACCAACAATAACAAATAATTCAACCTCCGAAGAACTAATTCAAATGCGGTAATAGATTGATGCTGGGACGATGACACAGTCAAGTCAGTAAAGAAAAAAAAACGGGACAAAAACTGGAAAGAAAAAGAAGTAGCCGGAAAAGTGCATACGCCAAAACGTTCATTTCTATCCCAGCCGCTAAATGTGACAAAAAATGTTGAGGCTTTTGAACTTGGCGAAGTCATTGAGGTTTTCCTTAAATTAATGGAAAAATGAAACAAACACATTGAACAAAACACGAAAAGAGAAATAAATGATGTAACACAGAGACATGAGACGTCCTTAAACGAAAAACTGTTATAGACTAAATACAAGAGCAAAAACATGTAAGCGCGGAGAAACTTACAATATCTACGGAATCCCAAACGGACACGGATGACAATAACAATACATATGTAAACGCCACATTAACAGAAAAAGACTACAAAAAAAGAGATACTAAGGAAATGTGTACACAAACCGATATGCAAGTAGAAGCTGAGACAACACAGAAACAATACAACGTAAACTACGAATTAGACGGGAAACGAGATGTGGGAACACAAACTATGCTACAATCTGAACCAAATCAAATAATATATAAAGTAGAATTAGAAGCAAACAAAAATAGCCTTGAGCGAAACATAGAAGATCTAGAAGAGCGGGTAAATTTAAATTGGCCTGAGGAAACTTTTGAAACCTGCAAAAACGTAAAAGGAAATGTTTTGCACGGAAAAGAAAACTTGGATATAGCTCTTATTATCGACGTAGAAAATATACAACGTAACAGACTTCTACAAGCACTTTCCGAAGAATATCGTCAAATACAACATATTGTTGAAAATAATCTACTTAAGTCGGATAAGCAAATAACGATGTCACGCTCGGAATCCATAATCATAGAAGGACAAGAATAGGAAACGACAAACACAATTAGAAGCCTGTCTCTCTACGGATTTAAAATAAAAGATACTACATTAGATAATATAAAAACCCTGACTGATATAATAGACAAAATAAAGCACACATGCGTAACGAAAGGGTTGATTGAACTATCAATGATGATAACAAATAGCGGACTAGCAAAACTGGTAAGAAAATTATCAGAAATAATATTTAGAAAATACAAAATGGTGATCAACCTGCAGAACAGGAGAGGCAGCGGATATTTAAATAATAAGGTATGTTCAGAACAACGTAACTATAACAGGATGGACAGTAAAGTGACAGAGCCAAGTGATACAGAGTGGACAGAAGTAGAACAAACACGACGTAAAACTGAAACAATGATTATCAAACCGCAAAATACAGAAAATACCTACTCAAATATTATTAAAGGTTTAAAAAACAAAATTAATGTGGACGACTTCAACGTGACTGTCAAAGGACTCAGAAAAACTAAACAGGGCTATATAGAAATCAAGGTAGCAGGTCAAAAATAAAACCAACATAAATTTATAAATGAAGTAAAAAGCCTTAAGTTAAAGGAAGCGGAAACAAAAGTAATGGTAAAAATGAAATCGATGGTTATTTAAAGAATTGATGAAAGTATTGATGTAACTGACATAAAAGAAGCAATCAAGCATAGCAATGCACAAGACCAAATTGAAGTACACTTGCCAAACACCAAAGCAAACTACTACAACGCGGCTGATGTAGCACGGCAACTAATAACTGAGAGCAAAATCAGAATTGGATGGAAAAACTACAAAATTGAAGAGCCATACACGCCCCCAAGATGCTTTAAATGCAATTTCTACGGACGCGAAGCAACAGCGTGTCAAAACGATCCCAAAATGAACGACACGTGCATTAACTGTAGTGAGAAAGGACACCGTGCAAGAGAGTGTAAAAATACGCCTGTATGCTACATGTGTCAAGAAAATAAGGAGCACAAGGCGCAAAGCATGACATGCCCAATGTACAGAAAGGCTGTAGAAGAATGGAAAAATCGACACAGAACATATAGGGAAGAAAAGAAAATATACCCAAGAACAAATAATGCCTAAACAAAACTATAGTATATATAAACACCAAGAGCAAAATGTTAAAATTATTCAATTAAATTTTAACAGATGCAAGGCTGCACATGATCTTATGGCAAAAAGAATAATAGAGGATAATATAGATATTCTAATAGGCTGTGAGCAAAACATAAAAATCGCAAAAGATTTTTGCGATACAAATTGTGATAGTTTTATAACTACAAGCAGAAAAATAAAGGTAATAAATAGCTTTAAAGATAAGGCGTATATTGGAGTTGAACTAAGCAACATGAGTATATTGTCGTGCTACTTCTCACCAAATGGTACACAGGAGGACTTCGAGCAACTTCTGGATAAGATGGCAAATATAATCAAAACCACTAAAAAAGCGACAATTATAGGGGGTGATTTAAATGCCAAAACACGTGCACTCGGATCACAGACAATCACAGAAGAGGCACAATTCTAGAAAGTTGGATAGCTTTAAACCGGCTAATCACGGCAAATAACCGACCTTCTGCGGACCAAACGGATCATCGATAATAGACTTCGCACTATGTACAGAAAATATAGCTAAACTGAAACCGAAAACCTAAGCGACCATCGAACCATCAAATTCACAATATCAGCTTCGAGGACTGAGCTAGAAGAACGAAACCAAAATAACAATCGCTGGAAATCTTCTCAAAAAAATCTGGAAAATTTCAATAGGAACATTCCTAACCTCTTTACTGAAAAGATGAAGTATATTGCTGAAAGTATCATCCGAGAACTAACAAATAAATGTGATAAACACCTTAAAAATGGAAGTTGGTTCTCCCACGCAAAGCAAGAAGTATATTGGTGGAACAGCAAAATCTTCGAGAAGAGAAAATAGTGTAATAACGCTAGAAGAAAACTCACCCGCGCAAAGGCCAAGAATTCAACAAACATTGAAAAAAATATGCTAGAAGCTGAATACAAGACGGCAAATAGGGACTTAAAACAAGAAATTTACAACAGTAAACTGGAGAAGTGGAGGCAACTTTGCGGTGAACTGGAAGGAAACGTCTGGGGTAAGGCCTACCAGATAGTAACTGGAAAACTGAAACTCCAAAAGAGACAGAAACCAACCGATGAAGTAACAAAAAAATAAATTACAAAACTATTTCCACACAAGCCCACAGTGACGTGGATAGACGAACTATACGATCCAAAGCAAGTACCAGAGATTAATGCAGAGGAACTGAAAATAGCGGTATCAAAATTTAAAGCAAAAAAAGCTTCAGGCCCCGATGGAATATTCCGAGAGATTATAATAAACTGCGCAAGCCAACGGAGTGAAATCTTTCTGCGAATGTACAATAGATACTTAAAAAAGGGACATTTTTTCACAATCTGGAAATCTGCTAGACTTGTGCTAATAGAAAAACCAAAAAAGTTTGAAATTGAAGCAATTTCGTATAGACCAATATGCCTGATAGGCTCGGCTGGAAAACTTTTGGAAAGGATAATTGGAGATCGTCTGCAAAAAGAACTAGACGAAAGAAACTTGTTAACCAAAAACCAGTATGGATTTCGAAAAGGCAAGTCTGCAATTGATACACTGCAAAGAGTAAAAGATATCACTGAGTAAATCAAAACGAAAGCAGTAAAAAACCAAGATTTCTGTGTAATGATACTTCTAGATGTACAATAGTATATTATTAAACGAACTTTTTATGATAGCCATTATTCCCTTAGGGGGACGTTTGCGTCACGAGCCGTAGGTGAGGGGCGCAAGTCTCCCGTGGGAATAATGGCCATAAAAAGCGAGAATAATACTATACTTTGTCCACGGCCATTATCTAATAATTACAAATTATAAAATCTTATAGATAGTGTAAATAAAATTATTGAAATGTCATAGTGACACTCGCGTTTAACGGCAAAACCGGTGCCACCAGTGCATTTTTTATGCTGCGGCGTTTGATATTGCGCTGTTGCCTACTCCTACTGGTTGCCAAGGCAACATATATAACTTAAATGGCGAGCGGGAATAATATCATTATTCCCGCTGTTTTAACTCATATATCCCTCTGACGCTATATGAGCCCTATTTAACTTTTGTCAACAAGCTGAATATCAGTATATTATGAAGTGGTCGTGGACAAAATGCTTTTAACAGCGCAGCTTGGGATGAAATTATGAAAGCTCTAAAAGCAAAAAGTATAAGTCCATACATCATCCAAATTATAAAATCGTATCTAAGATAGCGAAAAATTATCACGGAAAATGGAAACATTCATCAGGTTACCTGCGGGGTCCCTCAAGGATCGGTCCTTGGCCCTATATTGTGGAATATATTTTATGATAATATCTTGCGATTACCGTCGGAGCAAGGAGTAGACCTTGTCGCGTGTGCCGATGACCTGGCGATTGTCGTGAGAGCAAAAACCAGAGAAGCGCTAGAGGACAAAGCGAGCTACTCAACCAAAAAAGTCATATACGAATTGACACAAATAGGCCTTACAGTTGCAAGCAATAAAACTGAAATGGTTCTCCTGGCAGGAAGAAGGAAAATAAAAAGTATCGAAATAAAAATCGGCAACGACATCATTGCTAGCCAAGAATACGTGAAGTATTTGGGGGTGAACATTGACAGAAACTTTAGAATGACCGTGCATATAGAGAAAATCACACAAAGAGCAAACAAAATGATAAGCACACTAATGAGGATAATTCCAAACATTGGAGGATGCTCTTCTAGTAAAAGGAAACTTCTGGCCAGCACAGTTACATCTGCTATTTTGTATGCATCACCCATATGGGAACAGATCTGCAAGTTTAAATTGCATACAGATAAAATCGAAAGAGTTAACAGAAGGTTGGCAATAGGAATAGCCTCAGCCTACAGAGCCGTGCCCACACAGGCAATAATGGTTATATCGGGGATCATTCCTATAGATATGGCAGTGGAAGAAAGAAACACCATATATAAACAGGGTAGAGAGAGTAGAATGGAAGCTAAGCAGGAGCTGTTTACAAGGTGGCAAGCAAGATGGGAACAATATGAGGGATGGTCTACCGTATTTATAAAACAGGTTGCAAAGTGGGTAAACCGAAAATTTGGAACAATTGACTTTTACATTACCAAGGCAATCACAGGACACGGAGTTTTTGGCAGCTACCTGAAAAGAATTAACAAGCAACAAAACGACACATGTTGGTACTGTGATACAATGGACACGCCAGCGCACACCCTCTTCGAGTGCACGGCTCATACCGATATAAGAGAAATTGCAAAGAATAAACTGAATGCAAGAAGTGTTACAGAGGAAGACATAGCTGAAATTCTTCTTACCGATGAGATCTCTTGGAAAGCAACTACAGATATGCTTCGGGAAATAATGAAAAGGAAAGAGACGGAGTAAGGAAATATAGTTGAGTTCGTCGCTGCTACAGTAGTCTGTACCGCCCTCCGCCTGATGCTAATTGCGGTTCCGGGGGGATAAAGGGCCAGGAGCGGAAAGGGTGTTTAGTGGCGTATTCCCACACCATTGTAGGGCGAGTCCTACACTTGGAGGCCGAATGAGATCGACAATATCAATGGGCTCCTGCCAGTGCGTATATGCATTCACCTAAACCGCTATATTGGGTAACGAGATTGGCTGAAATCAATCTTCATACCTATTCCTAAAAAACCCGGAGCACGGAAGTGTGCAGAATTCCGATTGATCAGCCTGATGAGCCAGGTGTTAAAGGTGTTCTTCAAAATCATCCATAGGCGCATACGTGCAAAATGCGAACAGGATGTAAGCGAAGTGCAAATGGGTTTCCGCGAAGGAATGGGTACCAGAGAGGCCTTGTTTGCACTCTCTGTCCTACTACAAAAATGCAGAGACCAGCGAAAGGAAGTGTACCTGTGCTTTATAGATTACACAAGGGCCTTTGACTGTATAGATCACACCAAATTATTGGAACTACTGGTAGGAAAGGGTGTCGATGCCCAGGATTTAAAGATCGTACAGAATCTCTATGAACAGCAAATAGCATCTGTTAAACTGGAAAACACCGAAACAAGCACTGTACCCATAAGGTGTGGAGTCAGACGAGGGTGCGTACTTAGCCCCATGCTTTTTAATATGTATTCAGAAATCATTTTGCAAAACGCTCTGGACGAGGCGGTGGGTGGTCTGAAAGTCAATGGGAAACTCATAAACAATCTAAGATATGCTGACGATGCAGTGATAATTGCGGACAGTCCTGAAGGACTGCAACGCCTAATCGACAGCATATCGGTTTCCGGGGACGAAATGGGACTGAAGATTAATATCTCAAAAACGAAGATCATGCAAATAAGCCGCAACCCAAACAACCATCCCAACATAAATATATACAGAACACCTATAGAGCAGGTCACTAAATTTAAATATCTGGGAAGTTGGATCAGCGAGGACCTGGATCCTGAGATAGAATTAAGATCCCGCATAGAGCAAGCGAGAACTAACTTTATTAAGATGCGGAACCTATTAACGGACAGAACACTCAACTTAAACATAAGATTTAACTTCGTTAGATGTTATGTGTATTCCACGTTACTGTATGGAGTCGAGGTCTGGACGCTGAAAGTCAGCGGCATTAATAAACTGGAAGCATTTGAGATGTGGGTGTACCGCAGAATGCTGCGTATTCCATGGACCTATCGTACCACTAATCAAGAGGTCTTACATAGGATGAACAAAGACCGAACAATCCTCGAGACCATAAAAAAGCGAAAGACCGCTTGCCATGTCATGAGACAGGATAAATACAGATTCCTACCACTGATTATGGAGGGCAAGATAGAGGGAAAGCGTGGTCCTGGACGTAGACAGTGCTCTTGGCTGAAAAACATAAGGGATTGGACAGGCTTAGACTCAAACTCCCTGCTGAGAAGAGCCCAGGACAGAGCCGAATTTGCCAGAATTGTTGCCGATCTTCATTGAATGGAGAAGGCACTTCAAAAAGAGAGAAACCGCTATATAAATAAAAAAAAAGTCTAGGTCAGATTAGTTCTGGTTAGTTCAGTTTGGTTGAAGTAATAACCTAATGGGCCGCTACAAACTACAAGGTCATTGGTTTGTTGATATAAGACAGTTTAGATTAGTTGAAGTATTTCTTTTTTTTCTTCATTTACCTAACATTTGGCAACGTTGCATATTCGTCTTGTCGACAATTGCCAAGAAACGTTTTGGCATTTATCGCAGTTTGGAATACAGTCGTAACTTTTTTCCTTGTCAGTTTTTTTTTTCATTTTTCTTTTCAGATCTTGCAAAAGAACATTTACTCGCACTTAATATGAAAGAGGTAAGTTTAATCTACTACCTGCAGTGACCTTTTTCAAGAAAAAAGCGTTTTTCTCTAACGTAGTCAAAGTTATTTTCAACGTAATCGAATTTACCAAAATGAGTAATTTTTTTTTAAATTATAAAAAAAGTGTATTTATCCGCACTTAATATGAAAGAGGTAAGTATAGTCTATCACCTACTGTAATCTTTATTAAGAAAAAACGGTCTTGTTCAACGGATATAATATTTACCATCCCTATGCTGCTTTCCATTAATTATTAATGAATACTTATTCTAGAGTGTAGCTGTTGGTCTAGAAATTATAGCATAATGGTGTATGCTACCAAGAAGGGAAAAGAAACATCATACAGCTGTTTCGTTAAAAGGAAGAACCTGCATGCGCATAATAGGATTAAGAACCACTTTTGAGATCCTCTGAGTTACGAAAATAGCGTGGTCTAAATAAGAAGGGCCCAAAATCCATCTAAATGCGAATGAAGTGTTGGGAAAGTAAAAGTAAAAGAAACTGTTGATATTAACGATTGTAAAATACCGATATCCAACATGACACGTTTAAGAAGACTTAGAAACCACAAAATTTCCTCACGATTATATCGCAGGAAACGGAAGAAAAAAATTCTATAAATAGGCCACAACCAGAAATTAAGGTGAAAATCTGCAGAATCAGCAATAACAAATCTACTCGTATATGATTTGTGTCTCTATATAGGTACTACATACTGAAGAAACTGCAGAAAACTACGCGTGCTACGCGCACCAACAACCAATGAGGTGAAGCAAGAAGGACGCAAGGAGTAGAAGAACCAAGTAAATTGCAAACCTCAAGAAGCACCTAAAAGAAAGGACTATACATGCACAGTTGGAACCACACACCAGTTCTACCACTGATGTTTAGCCAAACAGACCCCTTCCCGAACCCCGAAAATATCAAGTAGACATACACAAGTATCCACACTATAACAGAAATACATACCCACTATAACAGAAAATGAAAATATCGGAACTGAGCACTCAGTGATGAAATTATCCTATGGAGGCCGATGATACTATAACGGATCAAGCCCATGAACCCAGGCCCAGAAAGCATTACCAGCTAACGGCGATGTCAATAACTTGGCGTTTGTCTAGCCACTCCTGCAGTTCTAGTCATCAGTATCACTTGGCAAGGACGGTTCCCATGTCTTGTATATTTAGATAAAAAATAAAAGTAAAAATTAAGGGCTATAGCCCCTTTTGAGGTTTTATGTTTTGAGGTATGAGAGTTTTACTGGAAGAGCTTAATTATATTTCTTTTTATATTATTTGTTTTATTTATGAGCAATATCCATAATACCATTTGCCGTTTATTTAAACTGAGTCCAGAATTTCAAATTGGTAGTCATTGCCAAATCTGGTCATGTACTCGTGATAAAGGTTCAGTGGCTTAAAGGAAGAGTTATGTCTGACAAACTTTACTCTCAAATAAATGTTGGGCGGCAGGTGACTGATGTTTTCAGATTATACATAGTGCGAATTGTCGTTTTTTTGCACATTAAATGCTCTTTGCGAAGCTGAGGATGCACCGCATATAATTATGTCATAACGAAGTCTAGATTTAATATTGGAAAGGAAAAAAGGTTTTTAAAACGTTAAAATGTTCTTGCTGGTAATCTGCTTCAGGCGGTTTAATGTTTTATCTTTTTGTTTAATGCTTCGTTTAGTAATAAAATCGGTCTTAGATATTAAATAATAATTTTAATAAAATTTAAAGAAAAAACGATTTCTAGCTAAACTTTAATTGCAATATATGTCATATTGCATATCGCGTTGTTTGGATTAAAAAGAGCGATCAAAACAACAAATAAAAAATCAAGGTCCGTATTTAAAAAAGTAAAGTTGATGATGTTCCCAAAAAACGAAACGTCGCAAGAAGAAACTAAATATGCCATCTTACAGGACAGAAGAAGCTGCGATGACAAAGTGTCAATCATTTTGAATTATCTTTTCGAATAAGCTCAAAACAAAATAAAAACGATATTTCAAAATTTCGTATTTTTTCGTATATCTCCGGAAGTAATCGGAATTTTTCAAAAGTTAAAACGGCATATTATTGAACTCCAAACTGCGCAACTTTGCCCAAATTTAACCGACCCTGTATCTCTCACCGTTGCTGAGATCCCAATGACGTGGCTCGAATTTGAAACTCCCTGTACATCCGTTCATAATGATTGGCTGACGTATGAATAAATTTTTGAATTTGAATTTGAATTTGAATTTAATATGGGAAAGCTCTTCCTCGAGTTCTTGCAGTTTCGGGATTTTTGTTAAGGTTCTGGTACTCAGAGTAGCAATGGTCAGTTGTCGGATTTGGCACCCTATCCTATACCGGAGATTCTTCGCGCCCTTTGCTCGCTCCCTCGTCCTTCCGCCGTCTTCGTCGGGGGTAGGCGAGCTGCCGGGAATTGAGGGCCATGCGTTCTGATGTATCATTATTACGGAGGTTTTAGCCATATGCCCTACCACACTGGCCAGTGCGGGTTGGTAGGTTGGTTGTGGGATAGGGATCATGTTTCTTACAAACTACAAAGTTAATATTTTAATGAAACACTCTGTATATTTGTCGATTTGTAGGCCCTTCCAGTTTTTAAAATTAAGTATTTTCATGATACTTTGCGTCCTTATAGATACAGGTGTGGAAAGTATTGAAAAATGCACTTCACGCTTTTGAAATTACCAACGTTTCGATCCTTTATTGGATCTTCATCAGGGCTTTTTCAGTAAGTGAAGATAGTCGAGTTGTAAGGTGTAAAATTCTTATTCATTAAAACACGCGTAAAGTCTATGGCTGGTTTAAGAAGATGTACCATTCAAGTAGCGTGGACGCTAAGGCTACTTATAATAATAATAAGTATTATATAATACGTCTAATTTTTCTTCAGCAGTTTCGATACATTTCATTTAAAAATTAAGTTTTTACTTGACCGGCTAGGTTGAGAATCAGTGAATTCTCTGGCCCAGTGAGCAATGATCATTATCATTATGCCCGACTCGTAATGCTCATTTTTAAAGTGAAATATATCAAGCAGGGCAAAAGCAATCCTAGACATAGGTATTACATATTTTTGAAAAGAAAACAATGAAGGAGTTCAAATATGGACTAATATGCAACGTGTGACACAAAAAAAAACTAAACTTTGTATCATTTTTCGGATTAATAATGTTCATTTGTTTTTTCTGTTGATGTAAAATAATAGTATATTGTTTAACGAGTGACGAAAATTGCATTTTCTCTCGTAAGAGAATGTTTTACCAAACGAGGCGAAGCCGAGTTTGGTAATGTTCTCGAGTGATAGAAAATGCTTTTTTGACGAGTAAAACACTATACTTTTTCTTCGACCATGCTAACATTAAGTCTTCATTAACAACAATCTCTATAGAGTATTTGTTTTCAAAAATTAAGGCGCGTCATCGTCATCATGACACCTCGACTGTCAATGAGCAGTTTGGTCAAATTTCAACACTTTTATTCACTTTTCTGAGGCCCGGGCAGGCAAAATATACATGTTTTTGTATGATATCACCATTTTCCATGGTATTTTATAAGATTAGACCAGTTAAATCGCATTTAATTGGCGATATACAGGCGAAATTGGAACAACTTATTTTCGTCACTAGAGACGAAAGTTAACATTGTGGGATTTTCTCTCACTAGAGACGAAAGTTGCGTTTTTGGGTAGGGCAAGGTATGACAAAAGTTGTTTATTTCTACATGGTCGTAGAAAAAAATAATTATAAAACCCTATAAACCTTATATAAATATTTTTATATTTTTTTATCTAACGCATTAAAAATTCAACTTTTAGCAGGCTAAAAAACTATTAAAAAATCGTTTCAGGGTCTATTTTTAAACAAAAACTGCTCTTGGTACTGGTGTTAAAAATTAGCTACTTTAAGGCACTGGTAGTAAAAATAAAAACTCGTTAAATTTTAATAGAAATAGTAATTTTTAAAGCTTTCCTTCATCGTTTTGTTCCTCTTTCTCGCTTACTCGCTTGCGAACTTTGATACGTGTCCTAAAATTGCATTTTTAACATTTACACCAAAAAGATCTGCTGTGCTAACTTCACTAGTAAACCGACAGTAACATTTTAAATTATGCAAATCTTACTCTTTACTGCACGCCCCTATATAAGCTAGGAATAACGTTATAGTCAAAATGATGTTCAGTCAAAGGTGATACTTATGAAAAGTGCTTTCAATAATTTACTTCCTGATACAAGGTGAATAAAAAGTGTCAATTTGATATAACCTTATTTTTTGTAATAGAAAACCCTGTTCATATTCTTGTTTTTGGATTTGTCTTTGATACATAAAAAAATATTAAACGTCAAAGGCGAATTAAAAGTAACAAAACATATATGATATAATTGAAGACAAATAAGTTTATGTCAAAATGACAATTCCCCTTCACCCTGAACAAATAAGTTAATTTGAACACAGGGGTTTCCCAACTTCTGTTCTTTTGAACCTGTTCCTTCCCCGTTCTTTTTGATGCAGATTACTGTAAAATACAGAAATCAATTTTTAGCCGTCGGTACAATGAAAACGCTGTTTATGACCTTTCAAACAACTGATTTCGCAAGCTCTAATTGTGCGCATCCCCAGACTAGTTTCGCCTTATACGGCTCGTCAGTGAGGCTTTAGCACAATCAGAACTTGCGAAATGTTTGGTACTAAAGAAACGTTTGACACTATACACAAGAAAAGTCTCCCGGTGGCGACATCTGTATCTGTTTGTTGAATTATCGAGATTGCACTCGTCCAGTAAAAACGTCATTGCCCGGCCTAAGGAAAATGATGCAGATTACTGTAAAATACAGAAATCAATTTTTAGCCGTCGCGTCTGAACTATGAAAACGCTATTTTCGACCTTTTAAACAACTGATAAACCATCATTTCGCAAGTTCTAATTAGGCCCATCGCCAGACTAGTTAATTAGAAAACCAAACGACATCCAGTACATTTAGTTTTGGTATTTTATTGGTTAGTTAGAGAAAGGAGATATACCTTAAATCGTCAGAATTTTTTGTTGAAGAACTTTTACAGAATAAAGAAAAGACAATAATTATAATAGGAAAACCTAAAAAGAAAATTTTCTAAAAAAATAGTAAAAAAACGATAGAAAGGCAACGAAGAGGAATCAACTGAATTGCAACTATCTAGGAAGAAGTGAAAAAGTATTAAACATCTGTTACAGTTGAAGAGATTTAGATAGTAGATTTTGCTTTTGAGCAAATCCGTAGACAAAACAATGGACTTTTATTACTGAAGAAGGTGTTTCTACGAAAGTAGTAATTAAAAAGCGTTTTTTTTTCGCGGCGTCAAAGAATAACAAGCACAACTTGCTCCAGTAAAGGAAGCTGGAAAAGAGTCACTAAATATAGTTATTCTTGAAGAAAAATCTGAAGAACCAGCATAGCAAATTTTCGAACTACCCGAGAATGTCCAAGAAATAACAGTTTTTAAACACAAAGAACTTAAGAAGCATGTGGTGGAGAAGAGAGTAATTATTAAGAAGAAGAACGGTAGCAAAGAGGAGAAAACCCACGGTCACAATGGAAGAGAGTCTAACTTATACTACTGAAGAGCAACTAGAAAAACCATAGGAACCCATAGTTAAGGAATAAATTCCGAAAGAAAAAACACATATAAAAAACAAGAAAAATCTGTTTAAGAGAAGAAGAATGTGCCAGAAAGTGCTGTGAGTGAAAAATAAATTGACAAAGAACCCGAAAATGAACTGTAGGAATAATTAAAAAAATCCGCAGAATGGGAATTTTTCTTCAAATTGCTCACCAAAGTCACCAAAGTGGACAACAAATTACCAAAAATGTAATTAAATTTTACCAGACTTGGCAACAGTGCCGGGCATGGATGAATTTGTAAGCAAGTCCGCATAGTTGCGCATTCATATCATTCATTAAGCAAATCAATTCTCTTCATTATATATTCAAGTTTTTCTAGGAATCATTTCCTACTCAAATTATTTACTAGTTGGAAAACTGAATTTTAAGTCAGAAAATGTTGAAAGAATGAAACCACACTAAAAAGTCAAATTTAGATCGATAAAAAAATGAGAGAATAGAGTCCTTCAGGTCCAAAATATTCTCAATGAAAATCGATTTCTTTGCCGTTGGAATTCTATTAGGAGCAAAAGTATCTGAAAAGACTTTAAAAATTACGTATCAAAACACAGTTTTAGGCCAAAATTGTATCATTGTAAGTCAATTTACATTACAATTATTCACTTGTTAGAATAGCTTAAGTTAGGGTCGACTTTACGTCCAAAAGAACGATTAAAAAAAAGAAAACATTAAAACCGTCATAAAAAAAACCAAGAAATATCTGAAATTGTTGGATGTTAAAGAGGAGAGTAAGTTACCCAGAAACTACTGTGACTGTAAAATAAATAAAAAAAATAAAAAATTTTCACAATTTTCAAAGTGGTTACCAAATCACTGAAGTGGACACAAATCACCAAATCTGGTGAAATTTTACTAGACCCGGCAAAAATGCCAGGAATTGTGCCATAATTGATGAAATTGTAGCCTTCTGATTGATCAAGCAAATCAAGGGCGTTTCCATAGTCCATGAAAAGAATGAAATGGAAGATTCTCTCATTAAACAATGATTTTTCGACGCGATGAGTCGAAGTTTCCCGAAGTTCCTTTTATGTAAGATATAGTAAGAACATGAGGTTCAAAATTCAAATCAGCAAAAATATTGTATATATCAGATCCCGTGTGAGTGTGGCATGTCGTACATAGGAGAAACCAAGCGCAGAATTCATACGATAAGAAGAGAAACATTAAAATCGGGAATTTCAGAGAACCCTTGGTCCGAACATTACAATATTAAGTGGTCGGAGGCCAATCTTGTGCATAGGGAACAGCACTGGAAGAAACGAAAGTTTAAGGAAGCAGTTTTCATTGGAAGCATTGAGGGCGACTTTAGTAAACCAAGTTGAGACGTCTCTTCGGTATGGCGTCCGTTGATACGGCGGACAAATGCTGGTCGCTTGACGCGCGACTTTGGCGACGATTCGGCCACCGGAATGGTGGGCTTGGTTAGATGTGTTATTACATAAGCAAGTAGCCTCGAGCTTAACCCTCAGTTTCACTTAAAAACGAACAGGGATTCCACTGTTCGAAACGTCGTGTAAAAAAGTCAATAAAGACAATAGAAGTCTAAGATCTTTCGCTTATTTTTCCCTCATTGAAGAACTTTTGTCGAACCAAAACTCTATAAAAAATCTTGATAAATGAGAGATTAATTAATCGTTAAAAAACAAAATGTTGAGCAGAAACTTCAATAAATTTACATTAGAATTGTTCACTTATCGAAAAATGTAATTTTAAGTCATAAAAACCTCGATAGAATAAACACATTGAAAACTCTAATTTAGATCGATAAGCAAATAAAGAAGAAAGAGTTTTCTTTCCGGACGAAGGCAAACGATTCCAAACAAGAGTAAATTTTGTTTCGGTATTTTTTTGGTTTACTAAAAATACCTAAATCGCTTGAATTTTTGTTGAATAACTTCTACAGAAAATAGAAGAGAATAATCACCTAAAAATCTAAAAGTAGTAGCTAGAGTACCTGAAAATAAACTTGTTAAAAATCTAAAAATAAAGAAATAGAAAAGCGGCAAAAAAGAAACATCTAAAATCGCATATATAGAAGAAAAAGTAAGAACATCCAACAAAAGTTACAGTTCAAAAAGTTTCTAAGACTTCCCACAAGAAGGTTGTGAAAAGGAGGCTAAGGAATTTGTGACTGTCAATACAGGAAAAAAGGCAAAAAACATTACTGGGGAAGAGAGTATCACTTATACCTACTATTGAAGTGCCACCGAAAGAAGTACAAGAACCTACAGTCCTAAAGGAACAATTTCCGAAAGAAACTGTTTAAAAGAAAAACAAGAAAAATACGAAGATGTTACTGTTAGGGAGAAGAGAAACTACTGTGACTGTAATATAAATTGACAAAAACAAAATATGAATGTTAAAAAAAAATCCGCACAATTGTTTTTTTTTCTTCAAAATTGTCACCAAATCACCAAAAGGGGAAAAAAAATCATCAAAAATCTGGTGAAATTTCTCCACACCTTGCAACAGTGTCGGGCAGTGAGAAAATTGTAACCAAGCCCTCGCGGTTTCGTAGTTACGTCATTGATCAAGCAAGTCGAGACGTTTTCATGGTCCATGCCAACGACGCGAAGTGTCAATCTAGTTTGTGTCATTTTGTGTTTAGTTTGACATAGCAGAATCCGGTAGAACATGAGAAAAGTAAAAGTAAATTATCCAAAGAAGAGAACTCGTCTCCACTTAGAAGACTTAGGAAATCCCGCTGAACCTGATAGAAAATCCATGTATCAGGTTCTCCAGGAAAACTTGAAAGGATTCAACAGGGTGAAGCACATCTAGGTAATTATTATTCGCATCTCAGTATCAATTAATTTTTTAGGCCACATTTCTTCATCGAATAATCTATGTAGGGGAGCATAAACTTGAATCTTTTGATCAGGCTACGGAGTTGTTTTATGGGATAATAAAGCAGTGTAATGAGACATATTGCATAGAAAAATTATCAGGATTTTTATTGTATTATAATAGGTATTTTGTCCATATGACGGAGGTCTGTTAACAATTTAACTTTTAAGTTTTATGAGAAACTGCTGGTGGTTTTTAGGGCGACGAAGATAATTTGAACAAACATTTGAACTTTCTGCTGGATAAATCTGCCAAACACTACCACAAGATGGGATCCATGAAACTCCTGATTAGTGTCGCAAACATAAATCAGGTAACTACATTTTCAAAAATATTTATATTTTTTTTTTACCTAGTAACACAACAGCGGTTTATGGATAACTGGATTGCATTTACCGAATCACCGTCCAAACTTCTTGAGAAATTCGACATTAACGCTGACCTTGCGACCTCAGTAAGATGCATTTACAACTGCATTAAGAAATTTTATTCCCTAGTGTCGGCTTATGTCGAAGATTCGATTGAAATGGCAGAAGCCCCGCAGGAACGACTTAAAAGTAACGTTGATGTAGGTTGAGGTACATTTTTCTGGGAAGCTTAAATATAAAAAATCTTTAATTTTGTTCTATAGACTGGCAGTTCAACAGCGACCGGTGAAGGATCTGTCTTAAAGATGTATTCATCTTTTAGTTATAATTCAAATTCCGATTCTGCCGAACGCAGCGCTTATACCGATATAAATCAAAGAGATTACAAATTTTTCCTTCCAGAGTATGAGCTTTTGGACTTTGTGATAAAATCGAGTTTTACGATACCGGTTCAAGAGTATTATGACCTTTATGGAGTTGTGCCGATGAGAGATATTTATAAAGGTAAGTTTAACTAAAATAATTATATGGAAAAAAAGTCACACTAAGGATAAAATTGATGAAATAAAATTTATTTTTGTTGCATTCCGCAAGTTAAAATATTTTGTGACAGCTTGATCTAATATAAATTAGCCAAATTTTTGTTTGCCTTTCCCACTTGACATACGTCAAAAAAACAAATAGTAAGTTCAAGTATTAAAAAGTAAATTTCTTGTTACTTGAAGGTAAAATGTGAGTAATCATAAGTAATTTTTATCGAGTTTTTATATAAAATCTAACGTATAAAATTATTTAATCTAAGAAGATAAAGAAGTTTAATAACTTCGCAGAAAGCAGGAAAAAGGAAATACCTACAGAGCTGTGAGTTATAAAAAAATTAATCTAAGTCATTGATGGACTTTAAGTAGCCTTTCAAATGTTGTTTTCTTTTTAGATGTATAAAGGTTTATCCACGATACAGGCAAATATGAATGCTGAAGGGTGACACCACTCAAAACGCAGTTGCACAGGCTTATAAACTTCTAAGGATTATGGTCTTTGGTACTGCGTTTTGTGTGGTGTCATCCTTCAGCATTCATATTCACATTTTCCTGTATCGTGGATACCGTAACATTTATGACATCTTAGGCTCGACAAACTACACGTCCGCCGCACAAGGTATAAAACTTGATTCGCAAGTTTTATACCTTGTGCGGCGGACGTGTAGTTTGTCGAGCCTAAGATACCAGGGTCACCGAACAATCGAATGGAGTTTGCTATTTTAACCATCTTGAATAGAATTTTAAATGACTACCCTCTCTAAGTGAGAATAGCCCTGATGAAGACTAAATAAACAGTCGAAACGTCGGCCATTTTCGAATAAAGAAGAGGTGCATTATTTGTCCTAATCCCGCTAACTTCACCAACTACTTACAACTTAAGGACGCTAATTACAACAATGAATTTATGACATCATCCTCTTTCGCGAGCGAATAGCCCTGATGAAGACGTAAATTAAACGTCTAAAACTAAAACACAAGCTTTTTGAATCTTGGGGATGCTAACCTGCATCAATATAAAGCTTTATGTTAACGGTTATAAAAATACATCTAACTACATTCACGTCTATGCCAATTCTGTTCTTTTTGTTATTTCTCCAATCACGGTGTCAGATTGGTTCACCATCTGTCTAAAATTATTTACCTGTAAGCTAAAATGGTCATAGCTGGACTCAAGCATAACTAAGGTTAATTTTAACTAATATGTTTCCTCGATGATTGCCAACGTCCGAGGAGGACAGGGCACCTAAAGGAGAAGAAGAAGATGCTTCCTCGATTGATGCCTTTAACTTTTTAGCTCTATAGACATGTTTCAGGGCCGCGTTAGATAAACACTCATCATTAGATGGGGGGTGGGCGAATTCAGTCCATTTAAGGCAGCGGGACCAGACGGTATATTTCCAGCAATGTTGCAGGAGGGACTGGACCATGTGCTTCCGTCGGTGAACAGAGTGTTCACGGTGAGCGTGGTACTGGGACACGTCCCTAAGACATGGAGATCCGCGAACGCGGTCTTCATACCAAAAGCTGGGGAACGTGACTACAATGTCGCTAAATCGTTTAGACCCATAAGTTTGACATTCTCGACATATTCGATTGGAGCATTACAGAGGTAATTTCGGCAAGACAACCCGTAAACAAAGATAAACATGCCTGCGGTAAAGAGAACTCGGCCGACACGGCTCCGCACTTTGTATGGCATAAAATAGAGAAGGCATACTCGAATAAAGAAGTGACGCTGGCAATTTTTCGATATTGAGGGAGCAATCGACAAAACCCGAACAAACAACATCTGCAAGGCTCCTAGGGTCCGGGAGACTGCAATACAGTTGGTATGCTACGTCAGATCGGCGCTCCGCAATAGCAGGGTGATGGCTTCGCTGGGAAATCACCGGAGAGAAATCGACATTTGGTCTACATTGCGGCAATCAGACAGGTCCTGGTATGTTGGCCAGACTGCAGAGAACAGTCTGCCTAGCCATAACGGGTGCGTTCAGAACAACACCGGGAGCAGCTCTCAATCCCTTACTGGGTCTGCCGGTGCTTCTAATCGGATGAAGAGGGAGGCGATGTCTTCCTGCAGGAGGATGATTTGCTGCGATCAGCGGAAGAAAACAGGCTTGGAAAGCGGTCACACGCAGCGGGACATCCCAATTGTCCTGTCGCAGGAGGGGAGCCCTTGCGATCGACTGAGACTAAAAGAGCTATTTGGGATAAACATCCCAACAAGAAAAGAATTCAAAGAAGAGCTGATTCAGCAACCTTCTGAAAATAATCAGGTATGGTATACAGACGGATCAAGATTAGCTGATTCACAGTTGTCAGGAGCCGAATTATACAAAGCAGGCCATGAAGAAGGCAAGAGCTTTTCCTTGGGAAGCCACGCGACGGATTTCCAGGCGAGGTGTTTGCAACAGTCAAAGTGGCCACACGATCAGGAGTCAAACAAGGAGCAGAACAGAACACCTTCATCTACTCCGACATTTTGTCCCCTGCGAGCCATCTGCAGGAACAAGACGAATCAAAGCTGGTTCAGGACTGCAGGGATACTCTAGAGTCACCGGCGGAAACAAAAAGGGTAACTCCGCAATGGGTTCCTGGACATAGGGGCATTGAGGGAAACGAGCGAGCCGATGAATCGGCCAAGCGTGGTTCCCAGACGTGCCTTACTGGACCGAAGTCATATCTAGAAGTAAGCAATAGGTATGTCTCTCACACACTAAGTGAGTGTTCATGGGAGAGTACAAGGACAAACTGGACACAGTCAGGAATATGTAGACAGGCCAAGGAAATCTACTCTAACCTGGATATATCCATGGCCAGGATGCTACTTGGGATGAGTCGGCATTGCCTAGGAGACCTTATAGGAATCCTCACTGGCCACTGCAGACTAAACAGACACATGCACCTCCTAGGAATGGTGGACAATCCACTCTGCACCCCAAGATTCGTCTCGTCGTACCACTTTCTGGGAGTGTGCTATAGGTGGCGGCGACTGCGCCACAGGACACTGGGAGCCGCCTTCCTCCATCGAGAGGAGCTTCCGACTCTGTGATGGGACGGGATACTCTCCTTCCTTAGAGGGACGGGTCGACTCATATAGGGAATGAGGGCTCAGGCAGAATAGGGATGGATGGATGGATCGGGGAACTGTAAAAAGGGTCTTTACGGCCTAGTCGCAAGGCTTCCGCCCTCCAAGTACACTCCTATTACTACTACTACTACTGCTACTAGATAAACACTCTGTAATTGGTGTGTCATTAACCAAATATATAAAGTAGTAAGTTTTTTTTCTGTTTGAGTCGCCAGTGGGGTCTTATACGTATGCTTTCAGCTCTGAAGAAAACGAGAATTAACCGTTGAAACGTTGGCAGTTTTTTATTCTACAAGGAATACTTTTAGACATAGTTGCTTTGTTGTATTTAACTTCAGTGTATATTTTAAATAGTATAGTAATATCTACTGACTGATGATTTGCCAAAGCTTTATAGTCTCTTGATTGAGGAACATTATTGCTACTAAATAGTCCTTATAATATATCAGCTACAATATTGCACTTTGCACTCATATGTGATATACGTGATGTAAAAATTTTGTCCAGCTTTTGCTTAAAAGTAAGTGTGATAGGTTCAAGATCCGTAAAAATGTTGAAGAAAACGCTCTCCACAGAATAACAAAAATACTTAACGCCTGAGTACACTGCCAGTAGTTCCCTACAATAAGTGCTGTATCTCTGCTAAGCTAATAAGAGTTTCTTAGAAAACAGATTTAGGGGTTTGTATAAATTATTCAATAACTCCCATTGCAAAATTAGATGCATGCAACGTCAAAAACAAAGATGCAGTAGAAAAAGAAAAAAACTGACATAGTGTTACTTTTTTATAAATATTTTTTGCCTAAAGTCTCGGTTCTAGAGGTGATACTCAGGAGAATTATCTAGTCATGAACCATCTTTTGCTTTATTTCAAATACAGTATCTCCGATCACTAATTGAGGGACAGGTTGGAAATATCAAAATGTATCTGAAATAATTAGATTACCCATCTCTAATTTCTGAGCTTCTTTCGATGGGTTCACAAAATCAAGACAATAACAAACATCATACTCTACATCCTGATTGGCCCTAAATAATGATTAATATGTGTGACCTTACTAAATACAACCAATTGGAAAGGCACTAACAATAATACTAAGTTTAATACAAACTTGGACTATTTTGGTACATACAATAATTTCTGGCACAACCTCAGTTTCCTGTTTTCCGAAGGATTTGAAATCTGGTCGCTAGGTTCTTTTTTAAGACAGATAGCTCTTGGCTGGCTTGCTGAGTTAAACCTTTCGCTCTGTGGATATAAAAGACCAATTATTATTAGGATCGATCCTCAATTTCGTTGGGTTTTATTACCTTTATTTAGTCCTCAATGACTGATTTCTTGAATTGAAACAGATTTGTAAGATCCTAATAAGAGCATTCGACTTTGAAGTACCATAGACTACGTACCACATGGTACATTCTCCATAAGGCCATTCACCACCCTCAGGCCCTTTTCCTTTTTCTTTTTATCTTAAAACCTTGTATGCTAGCAACCTGCATCATTTAAGATAAAGGTATCACCTGCTGCTAAGTGGACAAAGTCCTACCTCGACTACCCTTCGGAACACCTCTACATACTCAAGTGAACTACACAAAAGGCGACTGCTGATATAAGAGGACTGCCTCAACTAACTGCCCACCAGCTTCGAGGCAACGTCCAGGTAACCTTTTCTATATCCTACCCCAGCAATAAATAGAGCCCAACGCGGAAATCAAAGGTTTGTCCGTCCCTTATTATACTAAGTACAGGTCCACCACACTTAATTCTACATTTCTACCACATCTGGGTCACGAATCACTCAAGGTTTAACTGCTGTTCTCATTACTTTTTTTTTAAATTAGTGTAAACCAGACATATATGACCGGCGTCTGTATGGGAAAATAAGCCCCATACTTTTGTCCCTTAAACAAGTTAGACAACACATTCACTATTATAATACACATTTAGAAGAATCAGCTGTTATTGATTTTGTGGTAACACCACTACAATTTCAGGGTTACCCCTTCAGGGTACCTCTATAACTTGTACTAGAAAGCAAATATGAGAATATGAACTGAGATATTGGTAGATCTTGTGTTTTCTTAGTTATTCTCCGTATTTTCCCTCTTTTACCGATACTGTAAGGTCATCAGGTGTTGAATTATCATGAGTTCCTGAGGGGTCATAAAAGGGGGTGGCGCCTTTAGATTAAAACCATATTTACCCACGAGCACTCTTCGATTTGAGGGTAGCTTTTGGGTCCTTTGCCCCATATAACTCTAGATAACTTACTCAATATTAAGTAAGGAAGCCCTGGGGAAAACTGCACCCAGTTCTGAACTCGGCCACCGATGTAGACATTGTAGGATTAATTTTCAAGTGAAGAAAATTAAGGCTACAATAGTGATACTAGCTAAATCCAATTTAAACTGCTCGAGAGCTGCCAGAGACTTTTCGTTCCAATTAAGGGGAATTATGTCAGTGTTTTGCAGTTATTATGCTTAACATGTAAGAGGGATTGGTTTTCAGCCGCATGTGGAACACATTTTATATAGAAATTTATCTTTCGAACAAATTGTCGCAACTCAGAGACGACTTTGAGAAGACGAAATCTACAATAATAGCGATTTTCATAGGAAGAGGTTTAAAACCTTCAGAAGAATCCTGAAAATTAGACTTCTTTTTCTCCAAACACGAATTTTTGAAGATTGATTGTCAAACCATACTAATCCAGTCTCAAAATTATGAGAAGATTCTCTTGGTGCTGTTTTTCAACCTTCGAAGAGACAAGAATATGTATGTAAAAGAAAAGATAAAATCTTCCAAAACTATTTATAAAACGCTGAAAAGACTGGGATGCATTTTGCACCTAGTGAACACAAACGGACCGAAAAAAGTAATGATTGCGGTCTTTGAAACTGATGATTTCTCCATGGGTGTCTGATATTATGCCCTAACGAGGTCCAAGGCGGTGAAGAGGGTCTTTCCTTATAGAAAATTATCAATCTTGTAGATCTGCTAGAATCTATCTTCGATGGTAGAAGCTATCAAGCTTTGATAATCACCAACTGGTCTCCATTCCCCTGGGTTTGGAATACACACCATACCTTTTTACGAGGTGTAAAGCCTAACAACTCTACTAATCTCGTAAAACCTTGTAAAACCTACCAACTAGACCAAGGACTTTTTAACTGGCGGACATTTGTGTGCCCTCTTTTGAAGTTAATCGTGATAGCAACAAAGTCCAGGAGTGTTTTGCTCTTTCCTAGATGGAGTTTTTGATTTAGACCTCCTGTTTAAAGTTTTCACATTTATTAAAAAGTCTTCCTTCTCGAGTTGCTGTTCTTCAGCTCCTTCACCTGATTTGCAAGCTCATGTCAGAGGCTGCTTGATTTTTGTAATTGTATCTGTCATTTTAAACAAATTCTCCAACGATTCTAGATCCTAGTAAGAACTGCATATGAGTGGAATGGAGCTGCAACCATAAAGTTTTTAAAACCTTCCCGAAACAGTGTTCATTCAGGTTATTATCACCCATTTGCATCCTTGATAAAAGCTTTCGGAGGCTTTTTTGGTGGACTGGAGAATAGATTGAAATGAGCCGATTTTTGATACTCTCCTCCTTGCCATTTGCAGGAGGTGTTGGGAAAACCCAACATAAGAAGGGAATAATAAAAGCATTTTTAAGATTTTAATCAGTAAACATCCCAAATAAATTCCCTGTTTCTGTGCACACAAAAAGGAAATAAATCCTGCTGAAGAGCTTCATGTACAAAGAAACATCGTCGTAATGAAATCTAAAAATAGCCCACACCACAGTTTTATTACCGTAGATAAAGAAGGCGTCGGTATGCGACTGCTGATTTCCCCATTGGCTGTGCACCGTCGTGGCGGATTAATGGTCTGGATCGCTAGATATGATTGGCTGCTATCCCCCAGGAAGTAAACGAAAATGCATAAATGCATTTGTTCACCGGGATGAATTAAAAAGTTCAAATTCAAATTTTGTATGTGAAAAACCGCCGTCTCTCAGGCGAAAAATATCGATCGACATTTATCGGTGTCAATAGGTCAGACACCATACCGGTCTGACATTCGGTATGACACCATACCGAATGCTATGAAGCGTGAATTCAAAAAATTATTTCTGGTTCTTGGCCCTAATATATATTATATAAGAAATGACACAGCACATCTAGCCTATGTCTGGTAGCCTATGTCATAGGCCTATCTGTTTCAGAAGAATAATCTTCCATAACCCAGTAAAAACGTTTTCACAGAAAGGTCGTGTGAAATCATCAGAGCGTTATCTCTCAAGACGCGTTTCGCTCCCACTAGAGCTCGTCAGTTGGATTCACTCTGATAATCTCACACACCAAATGAACGGAAATTTAAATCTAAAAGTCCACCCAGATATGGCAGGCCTATTGACAGTGAAGTAAATAAATAGACGCCGGGAGTTAATCATAAATTGGCATTTGTTTACTTCGCATGATATACAAACCGCATACTTGGAGGCTTGCGGGTTATTCGGGTAGAGAGGAAGCAGAAAATGGCCGACATTGCTAAAAACAACATGGTGCGATTTTAATCTCCAAAGACACATCTTCAGATGACATAAGCACCCATATGCGTATCATATATATTTTTTTAATTCCTGCTGTTCAAGCAAACAAATATACGATTTTTACGATATGGGATGCAGACCAAGATTTTTCATACATACCTACTATATCTATTTATTGTTTTTTTTTAGTATTACAATAAACATGCAAACGACGCCAAAGGCCGAGTAACAACATAACGACAAAACACAAATGAGCTTAAAGGTAAAAAGGTAATTTCCCAGATTTTTTTTTCTAATTCCAAGTTTTAGACACAAAATATTGTCTCACCATGGCTAACAAACAAATTAAAACACAGAAACGATTGCTAAAAGCGAAAAAGTCGGCGGAAAGCTATTAAAACATTCAGGAAACCGGAAAAAAAAATCCAGGAAATAATTTTCGTAAACCGATGTAAACCGCGAGTCACAGGATTCTTTAATGGTGTCGATTGTGACCAGTTGGCCATCTCAAACGTATTCTTTTTTCTTTTATCGTCATAAGTGTTCTATTAATCACCATTCAAAAGTTATTTGGACAGCAATAGATATTATAGTACTCTCGTGGAGTAAAGATTCGTAATATATCATCCAAAAAAAGGACGTGCCAATTTACTAGCGAAGTAATCCTGGCAACACTGTATGGAGGGTTTGTTTATCACGCCAATATTGAAAAATGTAAATAAAGACCTCTATATCTCTTTCGCTGAGTGAGCATTTTGTACTACACTTAATGCAGATACTGACCATGAAGCTTCAAGCTTCAGAAGCAATTAATATTTCTTTTCCTACAATTAGTAATTATAATAGCATTTTTCATGCATTTCTAAATTCTTCTCTCGTTCTCACAATTTTTAATGGGTAGAGACCCCTGATATTCCTGGCAATTATTGGCCTGTCACCCTACTTCCCACTCAGTTCATCATGTGGAAAAGTTAGTAAACTGGAGAACGATATCTTATTGAGTTTTAAAAACGACGCAATATTTACGTTCTTGGAAAGATATATTTCATGTATGAAAGAGATTCTGCTGCAATTGTTATTTTGGGACTTGTCAAAGCACTTCAACTGCATCAACCATGACATTTTATTAATGAAATGGAAAACAAAATGATTTAGAGGTCTTGCTTTGAAACGGTTTTCTTTGGTAGGGCTCTCTCCTCAAAGGGAGGCAATAGAGATGTGCCCCAAGGTTCCGATTTTCGGTACCATTTAGTTCTTGCTATATATCAACAATTTGTCTCCACCTTCGATTTCGAGATCGTCCACTCTCTTTGCCTCTGGCAGGTAATGGATGACTTTCAGTGAGGGATATTGTGTCGACTGATTTAAGAGCTATAAAAAGGTGGTGCGGGGCGATTTGTTTTCACTGAAATTGTAACTGAACTCTGTAAGGCTGGAGTTATGTCCTTCTGTAGTAAACTGGATAATGTTTTGTTTAAAGGTAGAAAAATGAACAGATTTCACGTAATTAAGTTCTTAGGTCTTTGAATGGATGATGATTGGAGATTTGAGTCCCACATTATGGAGCTTAACCGAAAGTTGGCATTTGTCTGTTATACATCTTGGTTGATCAGTCGTATACTTCTTTCCTTCTTTAAACCGCTTCGGTTATTAATTCATCTCATTAATAGACTCGTTCGTTTAACAACTCATTTAATCACTTTTTTCTAATTTTGACATATAAAGTGGCATTTTTCAATACTGATGACAGTGACGTAACGTTCTACTTTTTGTAACTAGTTACGAAAAGTTAAATCTTTCGTAACTGGTGGTGAAAGGTTGGTTTCACCACTAGTTGCAGGTTTCGGTTGTGGCACACCGTTGCTACAGTTTTACGGTTTTAAGTAGATACAAAGTGGTTTAAAAGTAAATATTAAGTTAAATATTGAAGTTTAACCATTCACTTTGCTCATTGTTAATTTTTAAATTTGTTACACAGACATACACTGCATGTGTGTTTGTGTCCACGATCTCTTTTAATAGTTTAATTATCCTCTAACATATTTTTCTTTTAGATAAAGTTTGGCCGGTTCCACATGACTTCATCCCCTATGACGTGTTTGAGAAGCCATATGATTGCATGACGGAATTGCCAAAAGATTTCAGAAGGCGAAAGCAATTAGAAGGTTCTCCTGGACCAAGCGCGGCGAATAGCTTAGCGAGCATAATGGCCGGTACGAGCGTAGATATGGAGGAAACACCTGTCTTCAAAGCTGAGCCATCAATAAGTATTTCACCTGAGACAGAGAGACCGTCCGAATAAGCTGCGTTCATTTGCATCATGAATGACTAGAATGTGATCTGTTTAAAGTCCGATCCAGTGTTTTAACTAAAAATAAAATATTAAACTATATAACGAAATTTACACTGAAAAGAAGTTATTTGTTTTTATGCATCGTTTAACGTTCTTCTTTGTAAGGTGTGTTCATAAAAATATCCTCGTAGTAAGCCATGGAATTAAAATTCTTATCTGAGATAAGGTCATAAAAAAATGAAAATCGGATCATTTATGATATTTTCGACTTTAAATTTTTTTTATGAAGGCATCTCAGACCTACTGTTCTAGTTCCATCATTGCCTTTATATTCATAGTCTATCAATGATTGGTTAGTACATATGCCCATTACTAGATGGCGAGTATCCATGTGTGCTGAACAATCACTGCCGATGACGTAAGAGTTCCAGCGTATTCCCCCTTTTTTTTCAGTGGCGGTTTCAAGTAATAACATAATCTCCAGTGAAAAGAGAGATAATCACTGAACGACGTGTGGTGAGAAACGAAGTTATATATGGGGTTGTTGTAATGTGAATAGACTTTCCTTATCAGGAAGTTCTTTTATTTTCTTATAATGATGACAAAGACAACAAACCGACAATACCTCTGCCCTCTGGTCATATACGCATCCCATTCCTAACTGTAAATTTGTAAAATATGGTGTTATGTCACTTTGACATATTTAGATTTCATCCGACTTGCAGTAGCTGCAAACAGGGCAAACTTTAAATTATTTAGTGCTCCCAGAATATATTATCGGGAATCAAAATTTGAGTAGGAAACTGGCTCCATTCAGTGTGCTTATCAGTGTTTTTTGGTGTGTGATTTTCAGTGTACTAAATTTTAGACTTCATATTATATTAATTAAATACATCGATTTTAAAAATGGTAAGTGAAGTTCGTAATAACCATAATGCTATTTTTATAATCCAAATCTTTCACGCTCATGCAATTTTTGCTGCTTGACCTGTACAAGTAAACTGTAGCGTAGAACCCAAGCTTGAGAGTGTTTATATACTTTCAAAAGTCGCAAAGTTTGGGTTCAAAACTTTCTGGCTCAATGCTGGCTTCTCCAATGCTTCCTGGTCTGAAGCCTACAGAAAATGCGGATTATATGAGGGTGAAAATTAACTCACCATTTACACAATAGCATCGTTTTTATAGTGAGAGTAAAATTTAGTTGACCATACACGAAAGTAAAATCTTACTTTAGAAGAAATTTTACGTTACTAAAAATAAAATTATAATAAATATGTAATATAAAATATGTACATAATGGAATTCATTTGACTTTATTTTCAGGTAGAGCAGATATGTTAGATATTCCACATAAAAAACTTGCTCGAATGTGAAGACCATTTTGATAAAAAGTTCTTCCTCTCAATGAAGTTGTCGCCATTTGCCGTACCAACGCGCTATGAACCTAGCCAAGCTTTAAGTAGACTTAAAATCCTACTTGTATTGTTAATAACATATTATAATATATAATAATTAGTTTATGAAACTTTTGAATTGAGAAGCAAAAATTAATAAAGAACAATTCATAATTCTATAGATATCTGATAATTATTGGAATTTATAATACTAATAATGATACACTGAAATTATTTAGAATAAGTACTCTGCGACCAGTTCAGTCTTTCAAATACTACAAAATATTGACTTTCGCCATTCTATCAACAAATCGAACTCGACCAAATTAGGTAGATGTGGAGAAAACATCCAGTTTCCCTTTCCTCGTTTCAGTACTGATTGTGGCCACATCTAGTGGTTTCTCCTGGAAGCTCATTGAACAACTATATCTTACCTAAAAACAATGGTTCCATGACCTACGTGAGGTTTTTGTTTAAATGAACGCATGCTGTATTATTTGTGGTTGATTTTGCGAAATTGAATCAATACAAAATAGAAGGCAACTATATAATATTGCCATTACCAACGTCACGCAGACATTTATTGTCGTATTCTAAGGTAATCTACATTTCACATTCTAAAGTGTTTTCCGGGCTTTGAAGCCGTGGTTCAATGGAATTTATTCCTGACGTTTCGTCCACAGATGCGGCAGACATTATCAAAGGCAATGAAGCAATGGGCGAAGTGATCTCCCGTACTTCCCTACGTTGACTGATGCAACTGTGGTGAGCCCAATGGTATTTATTCCCCCGCCGTCGCGCTGCATTGGAGGGACTAGGGCGGGGGTAGTGGTGGCGCGGAGTTTCGGCGCACTTGAAGTATGTCGTAGAACTCGCTTCCAGTCTGCATTTAGAATGCTCGAATAGAGACGCTGCGATTGATATGAGATATCCTCGTTGAAAAGGATGTCATGACCTTTGGAGAGAGCGTGCAACTCCAGTGTCAACTCCAGTGACTCTTTTTCATCAGTATCTGGGAATTTAAATAGGAACGCAGAAAAGAGACATTTCTTATGGAAAAATTATGTGCATTTCTAGACACTTTTGCAAATTTCTCAAAAACGGTGAGAGATGAGACAAGGATGCAAGAGGCAAGAAAGTTTCTAAATTGAATAGAGAATTCAGACTTTTAAGAAAAAACGATCAGTAGTGTGCTACAAAAAAGTTTGTGAGGGTAAAATGGGTACAACCCGAGAAAAAATAAGATCTTTTCTATTTTGGCTAGCGGTTGGTATATCCAACGATGTAGATAATGAATGGTTACCTATATTCAAAATCAAATTCAAAAGTTAAATATCTCAAAAACACTAAGAGATATAAAGAAAAAAAACATCAACACCCTGTATCACGGAGGCGAAGCGTTTGCGGATTATGTTTGTATAAACATTAGAAATTTCCCAGTTAATTTCAGGATACCTTGTAATGTAACTTACAAGAAAGTTCAAATTTTCTGTAAACGCCCTGTAACTGATTTAGTAGGCAATAAAACCAGAAACCGCCGAAACCGTCCCAAGATATCGACCATAGCTCTTAAATATCATTAGAAAAAAGAGTCTTAAAGTTAAGGCTCCCGTCATGACATCGTAGTAAATTAAATTTTAATTAGTTTTTAATTAAATTTTTTGCCATCCTTGTACAAAATGTAATAAAATTGTTTTATTAACTGTGATTCTACGTCGCTGATTTTACAACCAGTTATCTTTTAGAGATCATTTATCTTATTTTAATCTGCTGCGACATTCTCGCGATACAGGGTGACTTACAAAAGAGCGTAAACTTTTTGAAAAACTCCCGTAATTTATTTTGTAGGCCCAAAAACCGAAAACTGTCGAACATGTCCCGAGATAACAACTAACGCCATTATATGTCATAATAATGAATGTTCTGAAATTACGCTACCTACCAAATGCAGTGGGTGGAAATGCAACCATTTTGCAGTGCTTTTTTCTTTACCCTGTATAGCCTTTAGAGAATAACTTATTTAAGATCAATCTCCTACTGTGATTCAAGAAGAAACGACCTTTTAAAATCTGTTTAGATTTTAAATTTCGGCTAAAGCAGTTTTGAGACCCCAAAAATGACAAAAAATCTTGCTGTATCGATATTTTCCGTTAGCAGTTTACTTAAATTTGCGAACTAAAACTGCCGGTGGGAGATTCTCCTTGCGTTACAAGGATGAAAAATATACTAAACAACATATAGGTATCAACATAATTTCGAAAACTTTTTCAAAAGTGGCGTCGTTTTTTGAGCGAAGTTTTTCCGGACATGGAATGAGGCGCTCATTGACAACATTACTGGTCAATGCTGGGGGCGATATTTCCACTCTCAAGCGTCACGAAAGTTGGAAATCGAGTACTGTAGCGGAAGGTTATATTGAAGACCCATCGTCCAGCAATATGGCAATTGCTGAAAATGGTATTACCTAAGAGTCCGCGAAGTTGTTGGCCTCTCCAGTCATTCAGTAACTTTAAATCTAGTGAATTCGAAAACTACTGGAAAAAATGACAAGTTTGTTTTGACATAAATGTTAATGTTAATATCAGTAATAATTCAAAAATAAAACATTAAAAAATCAGAGCGTGGTATTTAGTATGATTCCGACTACGGTCAACACTGCCAAAACTGGTCAATTATAGAAAAGTGAAAGCAGTGTGGGAGTAGGTGAAAAATATCAGATTTGGCAAATTTATTTTCACAAGAATATGTACTGATTTTGCAGATAAGCATAGTGTTATGAATTTAATACACTAGTGCGTAAAAAGACCTTTAAGGCACTAGTATGTTAAAAGGCCTTTAATCCACGCTAAACAGACGTATTAAACCTTCATAACCTAGTGGTCGTGGATACAATAATTAATTAACGGCGCAATTAATTATTATAATATAATTAAATATATTATATTAATTTAATAATATATAGTTATATTATATATATTATAATATATAATAAAATCAATAATTGATATATTTAATATAATTAAAATTGTAATTGCTGTGGGGAAAGTATTGCGGGTGTAGGACTTGAAAAACGCACTACTTCACACTTTTGAAATTACCAACGTTTCGATCCTTTATTGGATCTTCATCAGGGCTAAAACATTACAAATTAGTTACCATTATTATGATATACATCTCCACAATGTAAATTAGCCTGAACAATATAAATTGAAAATATGATGCACACAATGCACACAAAATACGATACAAGATGATGACTTGAAACAAGATGTTCTAAAGTTAGTGCCTTTAGAGATACCGTTTATTAAATTGTACGTTGACGACACTATTTTAGCATGTCCATCTAACAGAAAACCACAACTTCTGCAGTTTTTTAATGGTTACCATCCCAAAGTTCAGTTTACCATGGAATCAGAACTTAACAACAAACTACTTTTTTTGGAGATCTTGGTTCTAAGACGTGAAAGCGGGGATCTCCAAACGGACTGGTATGTCAAACCGGCGGCATCGGGAAGAGTTGTTAACTATTTGTCATCACACGCTACCAAATCAAAAAATTGCCACAATTAAAAATCTGTTTTATAGAGCTATCAAACTTAGCAGCCCAGTTTTTCATAACGCTAACATCAGTAAAGTAAAGGACATCTTAAAGGCCAATCACTACCCGACAAGCCTTGTTAACTCCGTATGGAATACATATAAAGATCATATCGGAATTGCGTCCGGTGAGCGGGAGCTTTCTCAGGTTACTTACTACAGATTTCCCCATGTTAAGGGACTCTCAGAAAGAATATAAGATTGATTATCTTAGAAGAACCCTAACATAAGATTGGCTTTTTATAACACCACCACGGTGCGTCAGGTTTTTTTGTTCTGAGTTGGTCTATAAGATTCTGTGCATACAGTGTGACAACAAGTGTTACATAGGAATGACGCGACAGTATTTGAAAAACAGAATATACCAACATCAATATGATTGTCGAGAAACCAACAGAACAAAGCAAGAAAAAACATCTTTGGCCCAACATCACTTTTCATTTTGATAACGTTAGGATACTTGACCGTGAATCCCATTATCTGAAACGGTCAATTAGTGAAATAGTGAACATTTACATCGACAGCACGGTTAATGACAGGGCAGACACACAGAATTTGAGCGTCCTTTATTGCAATTTACTAAAATGTTGAAGTTGTGGTTTTCTGTTAGATGGACATGCTAAAATAGTGTCGTCAACGTACAATTTAATAAACTGTATCTCTAAAGGCACTAACTTTAGAACATCTTGTATCAAGTCATCATCTTGTATCGTATTTTGTGTGCATTGTGTGCATCATATTTTCAATGTATATTGTTCAGGCTAATTTACATTGTGGAGATGTATATCATAATAATGGTAACTAATTTGTAATGTTTTAGCCCTGATGAAGATCCATTACAGGATCGAAACGTTGGTAATTTCAAAAGTGTGAAGTGCATTTTTCAAGTCCTACACCCGCAATACTTTCCACACCTAGTATACCAAATATCATGATATTGTAATTGCTGTACATTGTACTGTATTGTTGATCTAGTGTGTGCGCTAAGTGTCTAAGCAAGTATAAAGATGATCAATTCAAATACATTGTCTCCTTCGCCTGTTTACTATTAAAATTTCGATTTACATTATTGTACCAAACTAGCCATCATTGACCAAGAAAAAATCTAAAACGTAGATAATATATTTTGGTGTCTCCACGCCTTAAAAGTGAATGGTTTCACAAAATGTGCGGTCATGGTTTTACACAAAATTTTACTGTTTGGATGATTGGCAAAATTAAAGTAAATGATTAATTCCCAATATTGTTTATAATATAGCAACGACTGACAATGGTTGAAAGCAGCAAAAGAGCATATAGGTGTAAATTTGCGAAAATACTTCAGTGACGATTTGATAAGGTTTGACTGCTTTATATTTGTACGTAAAAGTGTTAAAAATCGACTTTTTTCTTTCACATGCGTGCCTTAAAATTGCACTTTTGATACTTACATCGTAAATAGCTAATTTGGAATTTGGCTTCAAGTGTTCTAAGTGCTTCAAGGCATTTAACTGAAGGTTATAAGTTGTCTCTGTGCTTCTTCTCACGCCAAATTTAGTAGCCAAATAATTGCTCTATATACTTTCATTTATTCGACTTTTGCTTTCAGTCTTATCGCTTTTAAATATATGCTCAAACTTTTCAAGAAATTGTCCAGATTAATGTGAATTTTCTTATCAAAACAATTGTCTTGGGCGATTTAAACTTTAATGTACCGCTCGTTATCTAGATAATTTGATTCATTGTTACCAGGGCTTAAACAAACCCTAGGGGTTATGGTCGTCATTTTATTTTTATTATTGATAGAGAAACACTACTATTAATTAAAGATGAACATTTACATGTATTAAATCAAACTCTTTATTTCTAAAAAACCAATATCATTTTCCTTGAAATAATTCCTGTCCTAGATATGTCAATATTAAATGGCACTAATGACACTTACGCAACGTTAACAAGTAACAAATATTACAACCATGACCTCTGTTTCTAGTGGACAAAACTTCTCTTGCAGCAGCAGCAACTTCTTTCCCCAACAAAAATCTTAAATTATGAATTAGGGGCATGGTATTACGTTTTGACAGTATAGTGTATTCTGCAACTTTCGAAAGTTGCTTCCTGCCCTAAATCTAACACCATGGTGTATCAGTTCCAACTAAAAGAAAAGTCCGGAAAGTTCGGGACTTGACTAATTGATGGCTCACAATATAGTGGGACTTGTCTGATAGGGGGTCCTTAGGAAGATGAGGTACCTCGTCAGCGGTGAACAATAAGCTCAAGCTCATACCTCAAAGGAAAAAGTTTAGGTTGAAACACACTGAAATTGTAGCTCACTATATTACGACATTTATGTGTAATAATCTGACTATTTACAAATATACAAAGGATCCCGTAAACCTTCCAAATACTCCTCCTGATAAAAGCCCCATCCTTGTTAAGTCAAAAAATGAAAAATTAGTACCTATGAATAAAAGTATCATAGTTTTCAAGACATTTCCCCTTTTTCTTCAGAATCAACAAAAACTGATATCACTTGATATTTCGTACATTTACTCATCCATAACGCTATGTGGTAAGATAATTTATTCAGTTTTAGTTTCGCGAATGGTCGTAGTACAAAATCCAATCAACAGATTTTGAACGTATATTTTGGATTTTTAAGAAACATCTTTATTTTAACGTATTTCTTGTAACTCCATTTCAGTTATGCAAATTTTGATCCCTACTATATCAAAAGGTGGACAGCTATCTTGATGCCCCTAAGTACAAAATGTAGCGTCGTTCTTCTAGATTTTGAAATGTTATAATAGGTAACTATTCCTTAAAAATTGATGCAACAAGCACAATTTTTACAATTACATACAATATCGTTTATTTGTGCTACCGACAAGAAATTGAGTAAGAAGGAATTAACGAAAAAAAAACTTAAATTTAATGTTAAAGTGACCGCCGTTGGTTCTTATGCACACTTTGCATCTTTTTATAAACGATCTTTTTATCGATCGATACTGAACCTCGTTAAATTCCTGCACTGCTCTAAAGACATTTTGTCGTAGCTCTTCGCGAGTGTCGGCCAGCCGCGTATAAACTTTTTCTTTCAGACAACCCCAATAAAAAAATCTAACGGATTTAAATCCGGCGAACGTGGTGGCCACAAAATAGGTCCTTGACGTTCAATCCACCTGGCAGGAAAAACGTTATTTAGGTGTTCTCTCACAACCAGTGCTTATAGGGCAGGACAGCCGTCATGTTGGAATTACATTCGCCTTCTTATTTATCGAGAAACGTCTTCAAGTGAAACCGGTAATTGATTCCGCAAAAACTGCAAACTTTCAGCATTAAAATTTTTTAGTAATTCTACTGGTCCTATAATTTTGTTGTTGATTATTCCTATACAAACGTTGATTTTAAATTGATGCTGACAATTATTTTCCCTGAAGGCATGTGGACTTTCCATTTGGCAACTGTAGAAGTTATGAATGTTGAAAATACCACCTCGTTTGCATAAAGATTCATGTGTTCAAAGAGTGCAAAAAAAAAGTTGGATCTTGACGCATTTTTCGTAACATTCGAATACAAATAATTTACTCTGTGTTGAAAGTTTCCTGGAAGAAGGCCTGAATTCTCTGGAGATGATACGGGTGCATTGGATTTCGCTCTAAATTTCGATGTAAGTATAATAGTTTTTGGCATGGCTGTCCGATGTGCGATGGCTCGTACTGGTGTGGTTGAATCCAGACGTATTTCTTCCAACACCTCATCATCGTCCGCCACCTGCGTCTACTTCCCTACTCCAGCACGCATTTCTGGTAATCTTCCTTCAGAATAAGCGTTGTGCACGGCGGTGAAAACGCGAGGTCCAGGATGGTTTTATAACGGAAATCCTTCTCGGTAGGGTAGTGATGCATGATTTGCACTGCCTCCACACTCCCCATAGATAGAGTCTATTTCTGCATATTCGCGAGGAGTGTACTGCACAAATGGCATGATAAGTATAACAAGATAAGCTGAACAAACTACTCAAAACATAATTTACAGAAAATAATGGATTAATTTTAACAGGTGAATAGATGTCAAAATTCGTTGTTATGTAAATAATGCAATAAAAATAGTCAAATCATTAAGCTGCATGTAGATGATGTGAAGTACCTTTGTAGGCGAGTAAATTGCGATTAAACGGTAATGTAACGTGGTGCTAAAAACTGTACTTGATGCATCTAAGCTGTCGTAAAAATATTTAATTTTTAAGGAATAGTTACTTATTTCAGAATCTAGAACAACAACGCTACTTTTTGTACTTAGGTGCATCAAGATAGCTGTCCATCTTTTGCTACAGTAGGGATCAAAATTTGCATAACTGAAATGGAGTTATAAGAAATACGTTAACATAAAATTGTTTCTTAAAAATCCAAAGTATACGTTCAAAATCTGTTGATTATCTTTGTAATACGACCATCGCCAAACTAAAACTGAAAAAAATATTTTTCTACATGGTGTTGTAGAAGAGTAAAAGTACGAAATATTAAATAATGTCCGTTTTTGTCGGATTTAAAAAAAAAAAGTGCAAATATCTGGGAAACCATGATACTTTCATTAATACTAATCTTTCATTTCTTGACTTATCAAGAATGGGGTTTCTATCAGGAGGTGTATTGTCGAAGGTTTACGGAAGACCCTGTATACAAACATTCAGAAAGAGTTTCTCTATAATATACCCTGGCATGTGAGGTGCAAATCCTGCTTGTAATTTTAATTTATATTTAAACTTTTTATAATACACTCAAGAAAGGGCCGATTCGCATGCTGCGAAGAATTTTTTAATAGTAGATTAACAACTATTTAACGAAACCAGAATAGTTTTATCTCTATTTACTGAACGAATAATTGATTGCAAGTAGATTGAACGGTACTAAAACTACAAGCAGCAGACAAAGTACTTTTTCTGCTGCTTGGGTTGCCTAGCACAGCATTATCCTATAAAATTTGACTTCCACTGTCTGCATTGACATACACAAAGCGACGTTTTTTTGACGTTTGGATAATAAATAATTTATACTGATTTTCCATTAAGGCATAAGTCTACGAGGGTGAAAACTCTTTTAAAAGTAGTGTGCATGATGTTGAGCGATACGGACATGAAGCCCGACCCGTCCCAGTCGGCAGCACAAAAGTTCGCCTGTTGGAAAACGCGTACTAGCACTCTTGCTACTTGTGCGAGCTGTGGCAGAATTTGGAACAGATCATGTCCTGAACGAGACTTTTTGAATCTGATATGCGAAAGTGGTGATAGTAGGACAAAATTACAATAACAGACTTCCCCAAAAAAATTGATCTGAACAAGTATATCATGAATTGCAGCCCTAAAGAAAAACCTAAGTGACTTACAAGAAAATTATAGCCTCTTAGAAAGCCAAAATAAATTTCAAAAAGAAAATAATGCTTTATTGCATAAGAACACTAAGCTATTGGAAGACAAGCTTCAGGATCCCAATTGTTTACAAAATTCTCCAAAAGACGGAACCAAAACATATACCGACCTCGCAAAAAATGACAAACAACAGTTCGAACGTCCGGTCAAGCCAAACAACTTTCCTGAAAAAATTATTTCTAAAGCTAAATTATATTATCAAGTGCGTAGGCCGAATACGGGGGGTAAACCGAAAGTAAGTAAAAATAAATACCATTCCTTAACAGAAAAGCAGAGAAAAATAATGAATTTTATAATTAATTTAGAAAATGACATATACTCTAATAAAGGCACTGATGCTGACGACTCCACAGATGATGACTCTGACCAAGGTTTAAAGTAGTCTAACACAAAATGGACGGAAGAAACGTCTGGGAACTAGGAGTGTTGAAAATGACCAAAAACTAAGGCCGTATTTATAGTCATGACTTGACTCCAAGTCAGCCTCAAGTCTGGCTTTGAAATTTAGTTTCCATTTGAAATATATGGACTTGCTTCAAACATTTTTGATTGAGGCACATGCTCATGCTCTAGTTGTGGCTATAAATACGGATATTAGTGGCTTTATTGGGGCAGAGCAAAGGGCATGCATTTATCTTTATAGGGTAAAAAGGCATGTTGCGGAACAGCAAATTAAAGAACTCGTTAAAAAACAATCAGGCTTCGAAATGAAGTGATACACGTCAAGGGACTGCCAAGTGATCCTACGAAGTAAAAATATTCGGTTCTAACCGCCCCTTTGCAATGAATGGATGAGTTATATAATCCGGACTTCTGGCCTCAGAACGTCGGTATCAGGCGCTTTAATCATAACTTAACATAACATAACATAACAGACTTAACATCTGCTAAGTAGCTAAGATTAGCCCATCACAGCATTCAGTCTATAAAAAATAAATATAAAATATTGTTACGATTCGCAGCGACGCCGCATGGGAGGCGGGGCAACGCGTGTGTGGTTGGTGGAGCTTCGCGACCTATCCGCGCTGCGTCATGGCTAACACGAGTGATTTATTGCTCGGTTTAATCTAGAAGGCAGTTGTTTACAACCTTTTTTTTATGTGAGATTATTCAAGAATTCTTATCAAGAACTTTCTAGGTTTTTCTGTAATTTTAGGATTGTGTATAAAAGGCGCGTAGCTCGCGCGGTTAAGAGTAGTCTTATTTTAAGCAAGCTATAAGTAAGCTAAAGTACGAAGCGATAATAGAAAGCTATAAAGTGTTAAGTAGTGAGTTATTTAGTAGTCGAATTGTACCTGTGTGTATTTGTGGAGTAAATAAATAGTGTATTCGCGTTAAATCGTTACACTGGAATTATTGAAAGCTGAGTTGGCAACAATATATAAATATAAAGTTCTATTACATGCAGATAGGATAGACATTATGTGTTTAACAGAATCATGGTGCAGGGATATGGACATAGACAGCATGGTGGTGAATTATCAAGTAGTGAGTTTCTACATTAGATATGTAAATCGGCATGGTGGTTCGCTTGTACTAGCAAGAAACAACGCCAACTGTTTCCCTCTTAAGTCACTTCCCCAATTTGCTGTTGAAATGGGTTTTGAATGTGCTGGTATTCAGGTCCTCATAGATATTGTCAAGACAAACATTTTAACTATCTACAGGTCTTCTCTGGCACAGGTGCAACTATTTCTCAACCAACTAGAATTGTGTTTAACTCATCTCGAAGGCACTTATCCATTTAGTGGCTATTATTGTGGGAGATTTCAATATTAACGTTATATCAAACTGCCCTGAAAAACTTGAACTTATGGACATCTTAAGTTCGTTTAATATTGAGCCAATTTTAAATGATCCTACCCGTGTAAGTAGAAATTCATCCACCGCAATAGATTATATCTTTACAAATTTTAACTCTTTATTAGAGGACAAAATTATATAGTTTTGAAACTTGTCTGTCAGACCATGCCTGTCAGCGAACTAGCTTTTTCGACAAAACATCAATATTATATCAATTACTTATTAAACAATGCAAAGCTCAGCTCACTAAACCGCTATGTCGTTATCAACATCTGTATTAGCAACATCTGATTTGCTGCATCTTCAAAAAAGGTAGTACTAGAGGCATTGAAAACTATTGCCCCATCTCCATACTGTTGTGCTTCTCAAAAATTTTTGAAAAAGTTTTATCCCAGAGCATTATCGAATTCCTTGAAACAAATAGCATTTTAGCTAATTGACAATATGGTTTCCATAACAAAAAATCCAACATCACTGCCTTGTGCCATCTGTTAAAGCATGTCTATAAAAAGTTGGTCCATAATAAGGTTATTGCCTGCTTTGTGGACCTGACTAAAGCTTTAGATTGCGTAGACCTCATATTGCTGCATTGCTGCTGAATAAAATCTACACCTATGGAATTTGTGGGCACTGCTATCATCTAATAAAATACTTCTTGGATATCCGCAAGCAATTTGTCGTTTGCGGTGAAGCTAGGTCTCAGCAGTTGAAGGTTGATATTGGTGTTCCGCAAGGAGGCGTACTGGGTCCACTATTATTTCTCTTATATGTACATGACTTATCAAATCACCTAACAACATTTCACTGTGAATTCGCTGATGATATGAGATTCAATGCTGTGGAGACTCTTGCCAGCAAAGCTCTGACGATCAAAACACCTTAAACAATTATTTTTCTAATAATAATTTAACAATGAACCAAAATAAAGTTTAATCCTTGTGGAGCCCACTATCAAAAAACCAATACATTCCTCTCAGAGGAAAAACAATTAAACATGTTACTTCTTTCAAACTATTGGGACTACACATTGATTTTTCACTAAACGGGAATGTCCATGTAAGCCATGTTTGGAAAGCTTGCGCCAAGAACTACTATGCTTTAAAGTAAATACTCGAATCACTGCACTTATTATTTAATATCTAAGACCGATTTTATTACTAAACGAAACACTAAACAAAACGATAAAACATTAAAGTAAATACTCGAATCACTGCACCTCAATACATTTTTGAGTTCTTCTAAGCAAGTTGCTGGTAATTGACCGTTCAATTGTTTTAGCTCGTATAGCCCTTGCTTCCGTTGTTAAAGTCTCCCATTAAATTTTGAATTTTGTGATCATTGGTTGGGTATTTGAATATGCAGTTTTTCAAATAACGGTGGGGGGGGGATGCGTTGGGTACCTACACACTGCTGAGCACGGTTCCCCTATGTTTGTCCACGCTTTATCCGTTTTCCTCATTCTCTCTCTCACTCTCTCATTCTGATGGACAATAAACATCGTTACTATCTGACGATAAACTTCTACAATTTAAGTGGAATATCCTTCAAAAAGACGTAAAATAAACGTCGAAACGTCCGCAATTTCTGCGGAAGCGTAGAAGTTTTATTTTGGGTCTTCTCCCGCTACCTTTCTCCTGGAAATTAAAATCTTGAGGACGCTACATCTAAACCACTTTTCAAATAACCCTAAAGAAAGTAATCCAGAGGAGAAAGATCGGGACTTCTTTCTGGCAAATGGCACGACTCCTTGGTTTCCAATCCACTGGTTGGGAAAAAATTTGTTTAAAAAATTTGTAACATCTCTTCCGGTATGTGGTAGTGCGCCTAACCTGTGTCCATGGTACTTAAATCCACGACACCCTCAAAAATGAATTAATGCATTAGCATTCTAGGAAAAGCCAAACAGGATTGAATCAGTCTTAGCATTTAAAAACCTATATTATTATCTTAGATGGTTAATTGTAAATTATGTTATTTGTAAAATATCTATTAGAGTATTTTTCTTGTTGCAAGTTATGTATTTATAAATGAATTCATAAATTCTTGATAAAAAGAAGGAAATATAATAGGAGAACAAGAGCTATACGCGAGCTAGACTAATTCAACGGGCCATAACCAGGAAATTGCTTAGAAGACGTTTTGGTTAGTGCTTTGTTTGATAGTTAGACATCCTAGTACCAATAGGTATACCATTTTCACTTATTTTTGGCATCTCGTTACCTTTGAAACTTTCATTTTTTTGTATACGTATCTCTTTTCCTCACATGATGAGATGATACGATAAAAATGTCAAAGTCAGATTTCCAACGCCTACTTGACGGCAATAATAAGTGAATGGTTTATAGTAAAGGAGATAATAGGTATATAAAAAGAAAAACGATTTTTAGCTACACTGTGATAGCAAAATATCTCATATTGCATATCGCGTTGTTTGGATTGTAAAGAGAAATACAAATAACGAATAAAAAATCCAGGTCCGTATTTAAAAAAGTAAAGTTGATGATGGTTACCAAAAAACGAAACGTCGCAGGAAGAAACTAAATATGCCATCTTACAGGACAGAAAAAGTTGCAATGACGAAGTTTCAATCATTTTGAATTATTTTTTCGAATAAGCTCGAAACAAAATAAAAACGATTTTTCAAAATTTAGTGTTTTTTCGGATATCTCCGGAAGTAACTGAAATTTTTCAAATCTTAAAACGGCATATTATTGAATTCCAAATTGCGCAACTTTGCCCCATTTTAACTGACCCTGTATCTCTTACCGTTGCTGAGATCCCAATTATGTGGCTCGAATTTGAAACACCCTGTACACGTCCATTGTGACAATATCAAATATGTCAATCAAAAAACACTATAAGGACAAACCTTCAACAGAACATGAAATCTTACCAACAATACATATAACAATAATAATTAAAATGTGTCCTCCATAAATTCCCTTAATGCATAATACCTCTTATGTAATAATAAATTCTTTATAGATGCCTTGAATTTGTTAACTGGCAAATCCCTGATGTTACATGGTAACTTATTGTATAATTTTTTTCCTCTATATAATGGACATTTCTCGTAGAGTGAAGATGAGTGTTTGTCAAGAGAATAATCATTTGCAAAACTAGTGTTGTAACAATGGTTATCTCCATTTTTGGGGACACTTATATAAATTACTTCTAATGTACAGCAACGTTTGACAAATAAAAGTACAAGGAAAGGTAAGTATAGAGAGAAATGGGATATACAAGGAATTAGCGAGCATAAAAGTACAGACCAAGAACAACTAACACTTCATTTAGACCATTTGCTACACTACAGAGAAGGCCAACACATAAACGAAGGAGGAGTCGGGTTCCTAGTACACAAAAAGAATATACAGAATGTAACCAATATCCACAGTATCAGTGATAGAATAATGTAACTCATATACAAACTAAATACTAGATACCGCACACTCGGATGCTGAGGTGGAAGTATTCTATGATGATATAAATGCCGCGGTACAGCAGGAGCCTACTCACTACAGCATCCTAATAGCAGACTTTAACGCTAAATAGGGGCATAAGGAAGGCGAAACCGAAACATCATTGGGGACCCACGAATTTGGCGAAAGGACTGAGAGAGAGGTCAAAATCTTCTTGAATTTCTTCTACAACGTAACTATTTGCAATGAACAGGTTCTTATGCAAAACTCCACCCCGAATATGAACCTGGACGGTTCTAAAATGAATGAAATCGAGTTTATCCTAACTAGCAGAAAGGAAATAGTGCGAGAACTGTGCTGAATAAGTTCTCAATAGGCAGCGATCACAGGCTGGTCCGATCCAGAATTTCCATTGATATCAAGAACGAGCGGCGAAAGGTTATTAAATAACCAACATCTAGCAAATGGGGACCGCTTAGAGATGAAACCCAGTATCAACATAGAACCAAATCACACCTAGCACTTATTACAAATTCTATTAAAACCGCAGTAAAACAATGCCAGACACAAAGCACCCAGCGAAACGAAAAACTCACTGCAAGCACCAAACAACTAATGGAAAGAAGAAGAAATTTGACAAATAAGCATGCATCAAACGCAACAGATTTGAGGCGCTTAAATAGGGAAATATTCAAGGCAGTGCAAAGGGACACAAGGACATACAACACAAATGAAATCTTAAAGGTAATAGAGCAAAGCAAGGGCATGAAATCACTAATGAAGCCATTCTTCGAAGGCAGGTAAAACATCTGCAAGCTAGCAAAACAGAGTGGCTCAATAAGAACAAATAAAATGGAAATATTAAAGGTTGTAGAAGACTTCTAGGCGAGGCTATATAGCGACAAAAATGCAGTGAGCTTGGACACTAATATAAATAGCGTACAGAATCAAGGGTCCGAGGATATTCCAAATATTACCTTAAATAAAATAAGAGGGGCACTAAGAGATATGAAAAACAATAAAGCAATTGGCGACGACGCGACGGCTCTGGCGTAGAAGTCGAGTCCTTAAAAGCCGGCGGAACTACGTTATTAAATGCATTATGCAAGTTATTTGATGGTTGCGTAGAAAATGGGACAACATCTTACCAGTGGAATCGGGCAAGGAGGTTAACACGTAAATTCGACTTATATCAACCCCGCGAGCAAGCTGGCTTTCGAGCTGGATTTGGCACAAATGACCATCTGCAAAAAATTAAGTTCCTTATCAAAAAATGCATCGAGTATAATAAACCCCTCTGTATAATTTTCGTCGACTACTAAAAAGCGTTTGACACAGTAGACCAGCATAAAATGCTGCAGGATCTTACTGATTGCCGTATCGACACCGAGGTCATGAAACACGTGCACCAAAGAGCAAAAGCTTGTGTTAGGCTGCAGAATGATTCCCAGGACTTTGATATTGCGCGAGGTTTACGCCAGCGAGATGTCATATCGCCAAAGTTATTCAAAACCCTCCTGGAATATATGTTCAAACCGGCCAACTTTGGTGACAATGGTGACATGGCCATGAACATAGATGGCGAAAAGCTAAACCATCTGAGATTCGCTTATGATATCGTAATTATCGCAGGTAGTATGGACAAAGCAAAATAAATCCTATGGAGGCTCAAGGAGGCATCGAACTCTGTTGGAACCAAAACCAACTCTAACAAAACTCAATACATGACAAATCGTGTTATGAGTGAGGCAATCAAGATAGGCGGAGTAAGCATTGAACAAGAAAGCTCTTATGGTATATACCTTGGTTACGAAATCTCTATTGGTAGACCCAACCAAACTCGTGAAATATCAAGAAGAATAGGCCTAACATGTGCCTAAAAAGAAAAGTGTTCGACCAGTGCGTGCTGCCGGTGCATACATACGGAGCTAAAACACTTACCCTCACAAAGAACACTAAAAATAGAATAAGTATCGCGTAGAGGAAACTGGAGAGGTCGATGTTAGGTGTATCGTTAAGAAACTAGATCCCAAATATAACATTAAGGGAAAGGTCCGGAGTGACGGACGTGGTTACCCGTAACAACCTTGAAATGGAACTGGGCCGGACATGTGGCACGGACAATCGTTGGACGAAGGGGATACTTGAGCCAGGACGCATACAGAAGTAGAGGCCGTTCATCAACCAGAGGGACAGGCGACATCAAAAAGATAAAGACCAAATGGATAGAGACAGCAAAAAATCGGCAAAGATGGAGGAAGCTACCGGAGACCTAAGTCCAGGAATGGACGCGATTTATCGATTAACGATTATGATGAAAAAAACATATAATATGTTTTTACAATTTTTTTTATTACCTGTTTATTCTTTTAAATTTTTTATCATAATAGATAATATTACACATTTGAAACCCTCAACTAAAAATATCATAAGTCTTGAGAAAGTTTTTTCAGGTTTCGGCTGGTGGTTCCTCGCTTTGACCTTCTTTTGCCGCGTCGGCGCCTTCCGGTTTGTTATTAGCGCCGAAGCCGAAATTCTGAAATCCCTGAAATCCGGATCCCGCAGATCCCATAGACCCGAAAGATGATCCCACGGAGGGACGAAGCAAGCTGCTTCCTGAAAACAAAAGTTTAGGGAAATATATGAACCCAAACCGACCACCTGTTGGAGAAACGTACCGGTACCGTTATTATTCATAAATCTTTGTGCAAAACTTTGCGCAGTCTCGGCGGCTTGTCGGCCCCATTCCTCAGCTTGCTTCCTCCACTCTTGGGCTCGTTGTTGTAACTGTTCCAACGTATTTGAAAATGGAAAAGTTGAATTTGACGCCTCTGTAAGTGAAAGTCTTTGATTAGGAATCAGCAGGAAAAATAAATGAAACAAATTATTGCATATTGGCTAAAAACCTTTAAAATCCTATCCTGTATGATGGTAATGTAGGGTGGCTGTTTTCATAAGAATGGTTCAGTATATTGTCAACAAAGCAAATCACAAGAAAAAGTCACATAAATAGTGTCATATATTAACCTTCTTATAGGTGTTGCAGAGTTTTGAGGAAATATGGGACAGTTTTGAGGAAATGTGGGAAGTGAGACACCCTAATTTGAGTAGACTAAAAAAAAATAGATGGATGGACGTCTTTTAAGAATACTCCTCCATTTATTTATTGTCAGGCTATAATCACACACTCAAAGCGTGTGTGTTCAAAATAATAAATATTTTTGAAGAAAATGTTCATAATAATCTGAAGATGTATTTGGCTTTTTTACCATCATACATCAAGCCGACGATTACTTCAATTAGCCAAATTCCGCGAAGTGTTGTGAATCCACAATCTCAATCATTCATTAAGAATGGAAAAATGGAAGTAAGGCAGAAGCACTTTTTCTGAAAAAGACTTGGTGACTATTTCCTGATTGCAAAATCAAACCACCCCAAAACTTCAACGCTGATGGTGGCCTTTTCTATTAAACTAGGAAACATACCGAAGTTTGTGATAATTTGCGACATAGAATATAGTAGATGACTTGCTTAATATGCATTAATAAATTAATAACTTAATTGATACTGAAGTTAAAATAATAAGTCATCTCATGACTCTATTTAGTATTGATTATTTTTCATAATACTCAATTAGATAACTCGGTCAACACGCATCTTATTTTTTGTCAAAGCCGAAATGATTAAAAAATAATAATTTTACTAAAAATGTGTAAGAACGTCCTTGCTTCAACTAATTAAGAAAGTAGCGGGTAAAGCACAATTATTAAAAACTCCCACTAGAGAACATTATCGTTTCGACTTTATTTTGAGGAGAATGAGATAACATTTCATACTTTCGATAATTGATTTCCTCCTCTGCAGCTGCTTGGCGGTTGGTTAAGAAACTTGGAAATTAAATTGGGGTTTTCATTTGATGTTTTGAAAGAAAGCAAAATCCGCATAATAAGTGGATGTGTTGTTTAACTGATGAGTACAAATTAATGATTTAATTTACAATTATTATGAACCGTGAGGTTAACATATTGCCGTGCTGATAAAGAGCAGCATCTCAATTTTTTTCAGTTTGACTTTTTTCCATTAAAGTGGTCTTTACACGGTTTCCTCAAGATACAATAGCTAATTTTTAAATTAAACTTGGAACGAACAGCTTATGTAGCAATATTGAGCATATGTAATATCTACGCATCAGCAGAATTGACATAGTGGCTAGGAACTTGCCTTTGAGTCATTCTTCCTTAGGAATTAGCTTTAAGCCAGATCACATAAGCTCTTTGGGTGAAGTATACGAAGACATACTCTCTTCATCGTTAGTTTAACCATCTCTAGAGCTAGACGTACGTACCCAGCAACCACCGAGTATATTACATCTCGAGAAACCTTCCTGTTTTACGATTTCGTTCCCCAGTGGATACCTGCTAAAAATGGCGGCGATATCCGCTTTTGTTGACTAAACTTGACGTCAAATCAATTGGAAATTGTGGTTGGACAATTGACGTGCTCCGATGATAAAACTACGTCATTGGTATGTTAATCATGGCGGACTTCGGGCCAAAAAATGGACGATTTTTTAAGGAAATATTGCCATTTGTTGGTCCTCCACTCGTGACCAGTAACAGTTTTTCTCGACGGTTTTGATTTAATTTCGTTCTGCATAAGCGTATCTGCATCAGCTGATTGCAAACGATTTTTTCAAGCAAAATTACAAATAAGTAATAATGTATTGGTTGAGTGAAAATGAATAGTTATCAGGTGAGTGGTATAAGTTATACTAGTTGCGTAAAATAATTTCTCTAGTTTTAAGCGTCGATTAGTAGCGGTAGTAGTAGTAGTAGCGGTAGTAGTAGTAGACTTGGGGGAAAAAGGGGGCGAAGCCTTGCGCCCAGCCCTTAAAGGCTCTTTTCACAGTCCCCCGATCCACCCATCCCTACTCTGCCTGGGCCCTCATTCCCTCCATGAGTTCCTCTAGCAAAGGAGAGTATCCCGTCCCATCTCAGAGTTGAAAGCTCCTTACGATGGAGGAAGAGGGCTCCCAGTGTCCTGTGGCGAAGTCACGTCCACCTATAGCACACTCCCAGAAAGTGGTATGACGACTCTTCCCCTGCTCCACAGTGGGTGCAGAGTAGACTGTCCATCATTCCTAGGAGGTGCATGTGTCTGTTTAGCCTGCAGTGGCCAGTGAGGATTGCTATAAGGTGTCCCAGGCACTGCCGACTTCTCCCAAGTAGCCACGATGCCTTAGATCTATCCGGGTTAGGATAAATTTCCTTGGTCTGTCTACATATTCCTGACTGTCTCCAATTTGTCCTTGTACTCTCCCATGCCAACTCATTTAGAGTGTGAGGGCCGTACTGCTTACTCCTACACATGGCTCCGGTCCAGTAAAGCACGTCTGGGAACAACGCTTGGCCGATTCGTGGACGCGCGCGGTACCCTCAATGCCCCTATGTCCAGAAACCCATCCCAGGGTTATCTTTTTTTGTTTCTGTTAGTGACTTTAGAGCATCTCTGCAGTCCTGAGAGAGCTTTGAACTCGTCCTGTTCCTGCAGATGGCTCACGGAACCGCCTGACTGTCGGAGTATATAAAGATGTTCCGTTCTACTCTTTGTTTGACTTCTGGTCGTGTGGCCACGTCGAGTATTGCAAACACCTCCGCCTGGAAAACCGTCATGTGACTTCCCGAAGAAAAGCTCTCGCCTTCATCATAATCTGCTTTGTATATTCTGTTCCTGACGGCTGTGAATCAGCCATTCTTGATCCATCCTTATATCATATCTGATTATTCTCAGAAGGTTGCTGAAGCAGTTCTTCTTTGAATTTTTCTCTTGTTGGGATGTTTATCCCAAATGGCTGTTCCTGCGACAGAACAATTAAGATATTCCTCTGGATGAGGCTAGAGATCTGCGTGTAACCGCTTCTCATGGCTGTTTTCTTTCACTGGTCGCAGCAATCCATCCCGTTGAAGGAAGCCAAGGACATACAACACAAATGAAATCTTATAGGTAATAGAGCAAAGCAAGGGCATGAAATCACTAACGAAGCCATTCTTCGAAGGCAGGTAAAACATCTGCAAGCTAGCAAAACAGAGTGGCTCAATAAGAACAAATTAAATGGAAATATTAAAGGTTGTAGAAGACTTCTACGCGAGGCTATATAGCGACAAAAATGCAGTGAGCTTGGACACTAATATAAATAGCGTACAGAATCAAGGGTCCGAGGATATTCCAAATATTACCTTAAATAAAATAAGAGGGGCACTAAGAGATATGAAAAACAATAAAGCAATTGGCGACGACGCGACGGCTCTGGCGTAGAAGTCGAGTCCTTAAGATCCGGCGGAACTACGTTATTAAATGCATTATGCAAGTTATTTGATGGTTGCGTAGAAAATGGGACAACATCTTACCAGTGGAATCGGGCAAGGAGGTTAACAAGTAAATTCGACTTATATCAACCCCGCGAGCAAGCTGGCTTTCGAGCTGGTTTTGGCACAAATGACCATCTGCAAAAAATTAAGTCCGTTATCAAAAAATGCATCGAGTATAATAAACCCCTCTGTATAATTTTCGTCGACTACTAAAAAGCGTTTGACACAGTAGACCAGCATAAAATGCTGCAGGATCTTACTGAATGCCGTATCGACACCGAGGTCATGAAACACGTGCACCAAAGAGCAAAAGCTTGTGTTAGGCTGCAGAATGATTCCCAGGACTTTGATATTGCGCGAGGTTTACGCCAGGGAGATGTCATATCGCCAAAGTTTCGACCCAACCAAACTCGTGAAATATCAACAAGAATAGGCCATAACATGTGCCTAAAAAGAAAAGTGTTCGACCAGTGCGTGCTGCCGGTGCATACATACGGAGCTAAAACACTTACCCTCACAAAGAACACTAAACATAGAATAAGTATCGCGTAGAGGAAACTGGAGAGGTCGATGTTAGGTGTATCGTTAAGAAACTAGATCCCAAATATAACATTAAGGGAGAGGTCCGGAGTGACGGACGTGGTTACCCGTAACAACCTTGAAATGGAACTGGGCCGGACATGTGGCACGACTTTCGGACAATCGTTGGACGAAGGGGATACTTGAGCCAGGACGCATACAGAAGTAGAGGCCGTTCATCAACCAGAGGGACAGGCGACATCAAAAAGATAAAGACCAACTGGATAGAGACAGCAAAAAATCGGCAAAGATGGAGGAAGCTACCGGAGACCTAAGTCCAGGAATGGACGCAATTTATCGATTAACGATTATGCTGAAAAAAACATATAATATGTTTTTACTTTTTTTTTTATTACCTGTTTATTCTTTTAAATTTTTTATCATAATAGATAATATTACACATTTGAAACCCTCAACTAAAAATATCATAAGTCTTGAGAAAGTTTGTTCAGGTTTCGGCTGGTAGTAGTAGTAGCGGTAGTAGTAGTAGACTTGGGGGAAAAAGGGGGCGAAGCCTTGCGCCTAGCCCTTAAAGGCTCTTTTCACAGTCTCCCGATCCACCCATCCCTACTCTGCCTGAGCCCTCATTCCCTCCATGAGTTCCTCTAGCAAAGGAGAGTATCCCGTCCCATCTCAGAGTTGAAAGCTCCTTACGATGGAGGAAGAGGGCTCCCAGTGTCCTGTGGCGAAGTCACGTCCACCTATAGCACACTCCCAGAAAGTGGTATGACGACTCTTCCCCTGCTCCACAGTGGGTGCAGAGTAGACTGTCCATCATTCCTAGGAGGTGCATGTGTCTGTTTAGCCTGCAGTGGCCAGTGAGGATTGCTATAAGGTGTCCCAGGCACTGCCGACTTCTCCCAAGTAGCCACGATGCCCTAGATCTATCCGGGTTAGGGTAAATTTCCTTGGTCTGTCTACATATTCTTGACTGTCTCCAATTTGTCCTTTTACTCTTCCATGCCCACTCATTTAGAGTGTGAGGGACGTACTGCTTACTCCTACACATTGCTCCGGTCCAGTAAAGCACGTCTGGGAACGACGCTTGGCCGATTCGTGGGCGCGCTCGTTACCCTCAATGCCCCTATGTCCAGAAACCCATCCCAGAGTTATCTTTTTTTGTTTCTGTCAGTGACTTTAGAGCATCGCTGCAGTCCTGAGCGAGCTTTGAACTCGTCCTGTTCCTGCAGATGGCTCACGGAGCCGCCTGACTGTCGGAGTATATGAAGATGTTCTGTTCTACTCCTTGTTTGACTTCTGGTCGTGTGGCCACGTCGAGTATTGCAAACACCTCCGCCTGGAAAACCGTCATGTGACTTCCCGAAGAAAAGCTCTCGCCTTCTTCATAATCTGCTTTGTATATTCTGCTCCTGAAGGCTGTGAATCAGCCATTCTTGGTCCATCCTTATATCATATCTGATTAGTCTCAGAAGGTTACTGAAGCAGTTCTTCTTTGAATTTTTCTCTTCTTGGGATGTTTATCCCAAATGGCTGTTCCTGCGACAGGACAATTGAGATATCCCTCTGGATGAGGCTGGAGATCTGCGTGTAACCGCTTCTCATGGCTGTTTTCTTTCACTGGTCGCAGCAATCCATCCCCCTGAAGGAAGCCATCGCCTCCGTATTCATCCAGATTGGAAATTCAGGCAGACCCAGTAAGCTATTGAGAGCTGTTCTTTGCAGTCTGGCCAACTTCCACGCATAGCAGGCCCTGTCCACCGAACCAATTGGATATCCTCGGTCTGATTACCGCACTGCAGAGTCAGCGCAGTATGTGTGCACCTGCGCAGTTGCCATACCAGTGAGGTTGTACAAACCCAACAGCTACTGTCGATGATCACCTCCGGGTACTTAGCCTCAGGCTTTAGAAGCAAAAGTTCCACAAACAGCGTGGGTGACCGGAATCCTGTAGTGTTACTCCTTTTGATGTAGAGAACAAGCTTTTTCTTGCCAGGATTGACTGACGCTCCCATCTCGGTACACTATTGTTCTATTATTCTGCATGCCCTTTGCATTCGATCACAAACGCTGCCGACGAGCTTTCCTGGTATCATGTCCATCATCCGAATAAGCCTGCGCACTGAACTCCTCGGCCTGTAGTCTTTCCAAAAGACCGTCCATTAAGACACACCACAGTCAGGGTGATAAGCAGCTGCCTTGTGGACAGCCGCCCTCAACCTCGATTTCCCTCCGGTGATATCCCAGAGAAGCCGTCACCCTACGGTTGCGGAGCGCCAATCTGACCCAGCTAATCAACTGTGTTGGAGTTCCTCGGGCCCTAAGGGCCTCGCAGATGTTTGTTCTGGATTTTTCAAATGTTCCCTCATTATCGAAAACGAGTGCTAGCAGCACTTCTTTATTCGAGTATGCCTTCTCTATTTTATGCACTACAGAGTGTAGAGCAGTATGGTAGACTTCCCTTTACTGTAGGCATGTTGATCTTTGTTTATGTGTTAATTTGCCAAAACTACCTCTGTAGCGGCGATTAAATTTCTAAATTAAAATCTTGATAAATGTCAAAACATAAATTTGTAAATATACACAGAAATGCGGTATTGAAAAAATTTTAATTTTACATCTGTCAGAGATATACAGTCTTGACCAGTTGTAGCCAATAAAGAAAATTCCTTCCACACATACGAAAATCCATTCAAAGAGAAACTTGACACCAAAGAAATGGGCCATCATAAGGAAGTTACACATCCTTTACATGACGCTGTTAATTTCTCGAATATTGAAGCAATAATTTTTTATTACTTTCGATCTAGAAGCATTTTTAATTTTATATTCAATTTTGTGAGGACACATACCAAGCTTGTTGCGGGTTTAAAATTACAAGATGCCTGTGGGTTTTGCAAGGGAAAGTTATGAGGGCCAAAATGCACTTTGTTTTAACCTCAAAGTGAAAATCAACAAACAATAACTTAAAAGTAAACAATGACTTGAAGTTTGTTGATTTTTATTGGCATTTGGATTTGACAGAGTGTCAGTTTTACAAGTATTGCTGCAACCAAAAATACACAGAGATGCCATCTCTTGGCAATTGGAGAACTAGATTTTTTATGAGGAGAAAAATTCTTTAATTTTTAAAGGGCTTTTGCCATTTTTGTTTCCACCTGTCAAGAACAAAGACACCGTAGTGTGCCGCACATTTTGTGGATATAGTTCTGGAATCCCTTACTCGATTTACTTTATTTTTGGTGTGAAACCAAGCAGCAGTATTGCTGGATCTTTAGTATTGGAGAAGGAATTCTGAGGCAGAGAAGAGATAAGAAAACGATTGGAGGACTTGTTCCTTCTAACTTTCAGGCCACCCCACATCCAAGGTAAGATTTTTCCCTCATATATATTACTAGCACGTTTATGAATCATTGCCCTCTCTGTGTATTTTATAATTGCCCTCCGGGTTTTAACATTTCATACATTATGCTGCTCATATCTGGTCATGTTTAAGAGAGTAATTCGGTTGCACAATTATTTTAATACCTCCATGACGTTGTGAGGACATTTTGCTGTATCATTGACCTACCAAAATGTAAAGCCACAAATGAGTAAAACAATATTTGAGTACCTTTCTTGGCTCTCCCGTCCAGATGTGTGAAGTATTTAGTACCGCAAGTTGGATCTTTCACTTATGCCCTGGTATCGAATTTCCCTTAGGCCTGCTGTTGCTGTTGCTATTGCTGTTGCTGCTGCTGTTGCTGTCGCTGTTGCTGCTGCTGTTGCTATTGCTATTGCTGTTGCTGTTGCTGTTGCTATTGCTGTTGCTGTTACTGTTGCTGCTGCTGTTGATGTTATTGTTACCGCTGCTGCCGTTGCTGCTACTGCTGTTGTTGCACTAAGCAATTCTGATATCCATCCTTCTACTGCTGCTGCCCCTGCAAGTCCTGCAGCCTTCCTTGCATGAGTTTGCTTCACTCAATGACTGCCAGTTTGCCCCTTTTCCTTCATCCTTAACTAGAGAAGGTGATCTTGATGAGCCACTAGCTGTCACACACCATCGACAGGACACACTCCACACGAGGAACTCGAACACACAGGCACCAACTCCATAACTGTTGTTAACACCACACATAAGGTTGGTCCATTCCATTTTTACACTAACTCCTAGTCAATCAATAGATAACCTCCAAGGGACTACTTTTTGGTGGCAGTAACCTCCATCAGAGGCTTCTGACTCCAGTACTTGTTTTCACAATATATAATTACCAGGTTTATCTAGCAGAAGAGAAATTCAATAAGAAACTTCATTTTTAAAGTGGTCTACCTACCTACTTTTATATTTTGTTTTAATTTGTAAACCAAGGCCAATACGTATTCGCTACGGGTACCCTCGGGTTTGAGTTTGTTGGTAGTTTGCGCTGGAGTAGTAGAGGCTAACTCTGGCACCTCTAATTTCATCGCAGAAAAGTTTAATGTTTGTATACATAGGTACTATAAATGTTGTTGTTGATTATTTCATTTATTTCTGACTTTGTGAAGAGTTTACTTCTTATTTTCTATTAATTAGTATTTGGGACTTTGGGAGTGCTTAAGGGTAATAAAGACCAGCTAATTGCCACTACTGACAGTTGATTTCATCTCCCGTGTTTGTGTCAACGTCAACTGTCGGGGTTTTACGACCGTACATTATTAGCAGGTGCGTTCGGAACTTCGACCGCCCGACTGGAGACCAACGAGTTCGCGACGTTAGAGTTGCTCGGCTGGCTGCTAAGTTTTCCCGCTTTTGAGTTATAAGGCAATCGCCGTACGGATTTACTAAGGGCGATAAAAGTGGGTGGCGCTCTTTAGGTAACCTTCTGACTATAAACCCACGACCACTCTCCCTGGGTTAGTCCGGCAACAAGTGTCCTATAATCCGTGCGCCGATTGTCCCTGGCCAGCTGAGTACCAACCTTGCCACCTTTTCCGTTTGTAACGCTAACAAAACGTTACAAGCTATAGATTGGTAAGCTAGAATGAGAAGCTAGAATGCCTAAAACCATGGCTTAGCCTTTTTTCTCCACAATACAACTCTCAGCTCTGACCAATTGCGTTTCTACGTTGTAACTTGAGATATTTCAAGCAAATTATGACGCATTTTGATACGAAAAGTTTTTTAGGCACTGAAGATCAGCATATTTTTTGGCTGATATTGGCAGCATCCCTAAAACGTTTCCTAATGTAAAACAGGATAATTATTGTAACTATCTGGTTACCTTTGTAACTTAATCCAGGCGATACAAATTCATTCCCGTTCGGTCCCTGAACACGCTTCTTTTCTGTTACTACAGCGGGTTCCCATGTTCCATTGAATGTGCAGCGATACCTCAGTCTGTAATATCTAGTTCCCTTATGCCCGCTCTCACCAATATTACCTTAACTTCCGAATAGGTAAGGGCCTCATAAAAATTAAGCGACAATTATGCCAATCTGTATGGCACCATTCCTTTTAAAAAAAGTCTTAAGCAAGTGTCTGATGAATTTGGCAATGTTGTATCTCCCCGACGGATTCTAGGGATTTTTCATTTTCACTAATAACAGAACCTATAATAAAAATCATTTTGGCATTTGTCAAACGCAGAATTAAAATTGCATAGAGTCATTTCAGTCGTTTCACAACGGTTTTGGTTCTGGTTGACATAAAAATGGCAGACCGCCGATTTTCACCAAAACTCATTGGTTGGAGCTTGAGGCTTGAGATAAAATAAACTTGCCCAGCTCAGAAACCACGAGATCCTGCACAAACCCCTGAAGAGGTTGTATTACTGAAGTAGTCTTGTTATTGTTGTTTTAAGACAATATGATGCTAGTTACGTCCATGGTCAAAAGTTAAACAATGCGCCAAATGTCTGGAATTATTTCCAAAACCTAGAGCCAGAAAACAGATTAAGGCATTTATGTGTAACATTTGTGGCCGAAAGAGTTCCAGGAAAGCTTTGCTAGAGGTGCGTTACTAACCAAGAAGTGACTTTTGATTGTGATGGTTTAAAGCTTCACAAATGCCATCATTGCCAGTTCTGAACTGGAGACCAGAGCAGTCTTCACCAGTATGTGATATATGCGAACACAAAATAAAATGATAGCCGAAGTGCAAAACAATTAGAATTCTTTACTTTTTTTAGATTGAGTTGTAATTTTTGTTTGGCAGTTTCACGCGATTCTCACTTAAAGTTAAGGGCGAAATTAGCCGCGGAATTTCTAGGCTTAGACAAGCCACCCTTAAAATGATGCTTATTACCGTGCGGACGGGCATTAATAGACGTGTGGGAAAAAGGCAATTCTTTCGGTAAAGAGCAGTTAGTTGCTGGATCGACTGGCAGAAAATTGTTTTATTTGGTTTGATAATTTCTACGACAATAAATGGCGACGGCTTACATCTAGATAACTGCACTAATTCGCACAATTCTTCAAGTGTCTCCACTTTCTCCATATAAGAATGTCTCCTGATCGGAAATGTGCCTTTTACGTAGTCTAGGCGTTTACGATGATGAACAATATGCTGTAAGAACTGGAAAACACTATGGTTAGTTCAGGTTAGTTTTTCCCTCCACGTGAGTCGCAAAATATTTGAACTTGCGGATCCAGTTGGTGATAAAAAAAAGTGAAAGAACAGACATCATCCGATAGTGTGCCTCTCTTTCCGATAGTTTCCGGCTTTACGTAAAACATGCTTTCGGATGTGGAGTGTGTGTACATTAAACAGCAACACCAAAAGTTGGCCTTTATATTATAAAGGTTAAAATATTATTTATATTATATTATAACGTCGTTGGTCGAAGTAGGCAAGGGAAAGCTTTTTCCAAAATCCATGCATATGGCCAGGAAGTTTCTTATTACGGATGTGAAATTCCTTAGCTCACTTATGAACTATATTTTCCATAGTTAAATTATCAATCTCAGTTTTTAAGTGTTTCTGGTCTGCATTACGGTACTAGACAGCTCATTTTCTAGGCATTTTATTTACGGCAAGTACAGGTCACAAGTACATTGTATTTTGCCCCGGCATAGGAATCGCTTGTTGCAGCATACTTAACCGCTTTTTCCACTGTTTGATATACGATGGACTACCATCAGCGGGCTCTATCTCAAATCGTTAATCACATGGTTTTATTACTTTAAATTGTCCTCGCACCAATAGCACCAAAAATGATAACTTATAAATGCCAGATTTTATTACTAATTTTATTATTAATAATACCTCTAAATTAAGAATAAAATTAAATTTCATTTACAGTAAATTAACACTTGTCAAAGTTAAATGTCAACTTTTAGTTGGACCCGTTGATACTTCGATTTAATAATTAATAATGAAAGTCTAAACAGATCTTCCTAAGGTACATATTTAACTTTGACAAGTGACAATTTATTTTAAATAAAAATTAGTTTAATTCTTGATTTAGCGGTATAAACTAGGCAAAAGGCATAGCCATAAACATAACCTAAACTATATGACAATACCTGTCATAATATACAGGGGGGCAAAATGTGAAACTGCCATGACCTACTGTACTACAGCAGAGCAAAAATAAATATAGCGGTGAGTTTATGAGGCACCAAATTTATTGCTTTCATTATTTTAAAATCGAGCTAAACGATCCGAATTAGAAAAAAAAATGAAGGATCCACTTGCCGCTTTCCTTATCTTTAAGCAACTTAAAAAGAGCAGGAAAAACAATATAAAAAACAAAATGAAGAACATGAAAGACGGCACGAAGAGCAAAGAGGAAGGACAAGAAAGAAGTCGTCAGGAGCAAAAGAAAAAACATGTGCTGAGGAGATTACAACAAAGCTATGAGGACATAAAGGACATGCCTAGCGCAAGCCGCATACGCAGGATTCCAGCTAGAGGACACGTGGACGAGGTCGGGTCGATTAAACGGACTGACGGAAAGTTCACAACCATTAGCAGGGGAAACGTTAGAGCTTCTGGCCAAAAATCACTTCCCAGATAGTCCCTTGATGACAACGGATGAATTCCATGTCTCCCTGGGATCGAACAAAAGACCTAGGGAAAAAGACTGGAGTATCTCGAAAAAGGCTGTTTACTTACAGACGCTTAGATGGGCAGAGAGCTCATTCCAACGATTTAAGGCGCCTAGTGAAGATGGAGTGAGACCGGTCTTTCTACAGTAAGGTCTGGACATACTTTCTCCAACACTAACCAAGATCTTTAGTGCAAACCTGGTTTGGGAATACATCCCAACCAGCTGGGCCAAGGTTAAAGTGGTATATTATACCAAAAGCGGGACGTAACGAACTGCTACCTAAGGCTCTAAGACCCATAAGTCTAACATCCTTCCTAGTGAAAAGTCTGGAAAAGATGATAAATTTATATATTAGATAAGATGCGTTGACCCAACGCCCACTCAACCCACATCAGTATGCATATCAGAGCGGCAAATCGATCGATCTATCACTGAAGAACCTCGTCGGGAATATCTCGCATGATCTCAAGGAGGTGAGCATAGCGGTACGAATATTCGTGGACATTGAAGGAAAATAGAGCTTTCAACAATGCCCTCCCTGACTCTCTCTGTAAGGCAACAAGCAGAGCGGTGGCTACCCCTCTGCTTGGTGCTAGAGGGGTAGAGTAGACTATTCAGGAATGAACGTGCAGCATGCTGAAAAACAAAGCAATCACCACAGCCCTTCAGGACACAATAGTTTGCTTCAGAGCCGCCAGGGGGTGAACGCAAAGAAGAGTTCTATCACCTCTTCTGTGGTCCGTAGTACTGGTGGATGACCTGATTGCTGTGGTTGAACTATGGGATGTGGATGTTCAGGCGTATGCAGACGACCTTGTGACAGTGATGCCAGGCTATCATGGAGGACGCTTAACACCAATACTCTAGGAGATTATCAATACCATCTTGAGTAATCGTAGAGAGAACGTAGAACGGAGCACACGCGTTTCTTGTGTTCCAATAAAAGCATAAACGTGCAAGTTCGTAGCCAATTGCAATTAATAAAAATAAGCATACACAAAGTTCTACAGTGTTTGTGCAGTTCAGTGCTTCACTTTGTGCGCTACAGCTTCAATTTACTCCAGATAACGTGATTTAATCGGAAAGTAAATAATTGCAATATAGACTGTTTTGGCCAAGGCAGCTGAAGATATCAGATCTATCTGTGGACGCTTTGCACCACTGGCTCAATATTATTTTCTAATGAATAGTTCATTTAGATTTTACTGGCTTTATGTATGGTAGTCTCAATAATTACGGATCTAAACCAAGAAAATCTGTTCGAATTAATTCAACGGGCCAACCAACAACAGACCTTGGAGTTGAAAGAAGACTTCCGCGCCATCGTTAAGGAAACAAACGAGAAATTGGAGTGTACCAATAAAGAAATAGACATACTCAAGCTAAGATGTTTGAACATTGAAATAAATCTCCCCGGCAATAATATAATTATATTCGGATTGAGAGTCAGTAATGACAACCTATTAATGCAGACCATCAGTCAGTTGAATAAATTACTAAAAATTCAAATTGATAAGCAGGATATAAGCAATTTATTTAAAATTGGAAAGTCCGACGTACCACCCATAATTAATGAATTTATATCCTACCTAACCAAACTCACTGTCTTTGCAAAAGTGAAGGAGCTAAAAGGCACTGGAATCACCATAGCACACGATCTTATCCCGGAAGATAGGATTACCCAAAAGACCCTATATAAGCACCTAATGTCTGCGAGAGGACAGGATCCTAAAGCTAAAATAAAAGGTAACAAACTGCTCATGGATGGTAATCTCCTTTCAATAGAGAATTTGATTGAATTGGAGAAACAAATCGAAGAAGTGTCTGAAAACTCCGAATCCGAAACCCACAGTGACCAAGAACTCGATCAAAACTCAGCCAAACCAAAACAATCCAAGCCGCTAGTAAAGAGGAAACGTAGGAAAATACAGTACAGCCCTAAACACGTATATCCAAAATCTACGGACCAAACCGCCGCCACTGTGGTCCCATGGACCCAAATAACGCGAAAAAACGATTTTTGCGAAATTGGTCGAAACAGGTCGAAACAGGTAGAAAATATAAGAGGACGATTGTTAAATATTCAGTTTACTTCAAAATGACCAATAAATAGATTATCGTCACATATTTGAGGCGAGTTGCCTTGACAAAGTTATATTTCAATATTTTTATATATTAATATATATTAAAAATAATATCCCACTTCTCTTTCAGGAGAAAATGCGCATGAACGTTCGAGCTTTTTTCAAAATTCCAGAGCTATCAGCAGAAATTACCGGTATAGATGCGGGCTCTTTTAGTCATGTTTCGAACATCCTACATGCTATAGGGAGTGTATTCGAGGTTATAGCGTTGAGCAGTTTCGGCGATAAACACTTGAAACAGCACAAGAATTTGTCGTACTATATCCAAAGTATTATATGACCCCGTCTCTCCAAAAGCTGCTGGTGCATGGGGCTGACATAATTGCTGCACAATCCTTACCGATTGGTCAGGAGTCCGAGGAGGCGCAGGAGGCGGGAAACAAAGACTTCAGGAAATATCGTTTAAACAATACCCGAAAGATCAGTCGAGATGAGTGTAATGGCGATTAATATGCTCTATCTTCCACTTCGAAAGTCGAACTCCTATTCTCGAGGTGTTATAAGTCTTTTTAAGGAAACCCCATATACATTCACAAATATTTGTTGAGAAAAGAGGAAATTCAAGTGAACGAAAATGAAGATTGATGGTTTGCGTATCAACCAATATATAGTAATGGTTAATATATTTTTTCTACAAACGTCAAATAATGACGTATTTTACGCTTTCATTAGACAAACGAAAACCTAACCATTTTTGAGGATCAGAATGTGAGTTTACTTTTCCGCGCGTTGCCCAGGACAGCAAGCGAAAAAGATTTTATCGCTTGCTGTCAATAGCAACTACCACCACTCAACCAATTATTTAAAACGTCATTGTCACTTTGATTGAAATTTTCAGATTGTGTCTTCATTCAAATTTCAGATTATTTGGAATTTATTGTTTGTAGAAAAAACGTTGTATGCATTACGAGCACAAAGTAACTTTTTTGCTCTCGAGTGATTGCCGCTCTCCGCTTCGCGTCGAGCGGCAAACTTCACTCTCCGAGCAAAAAAGTTGTACTTTTCGCTCTTAATACATAAATAACTTTTGTCACTCTTTATGAACTAAATACTTGTTAAATAATATTAGAGAGATTGTGACACGCCAGAGACAAAGTTTTATATCTATCGTAGAGATAGTCCGTTTTCCGAAAAAGTGTGATGGGAGTTTTTTACTGGAACACTCTGTACAGCCCAGCTAACACGTTTAAACGAATAACACATTCCAGATTCTGACTCCTCATGTTAAAGTTACCATAGAAACTTATTATAACAATCTGTTTTCCGAAAAAGTGAAGTGCAAATTTTTTTATTGGGACACCCTGTACAGCCGAGCTATCAAGTTTAAATAAATAACAAATTCCGCATTCGGACTTGTCATGTCAAAAGCACTCTAAAAACATAATTGTATGTCCATTGTAAGGGTGGCTGTAATTTTTGGCGTTTTTTCGAGTCTCTGGACCACTGTGCGCCGGTGGAAAGCGAAGGCCGCACTAATAGCAAATAATATTCTAACTGTTTTCGTTTTTTTTTATCACTAGTTATTTATATTAGAATATACCTGGTAAAATTGTTTATTTTTAAGTACATTGAAAATTTTGTAAATTCTTGCGTTTAGTTACTATCCACATCTGAACTTTTATTTTATCAAAGGGGCATAGCTAGTCTTATGTATCTTTGATGTGTTGCGGGGCGTAAAAGATGCAACTTTTTGTCTCTTATTTCAATGTGGGGTCCTTGCTGGCTAAGTTTGGAACATTTTCCGATCATTTACAAACGGCTCATTATGACCTAATAGGCATAAGTGAGACCTGACTTCATACTAATATTGACAGCTCAGTGGTACAAATAAACAATTATAATTTTTTTAGATCAGACCGCATAAATAGACGAGGGGGTGGTGTTGGTTTTTATATAGGATCCAATCTCCAATCTTCCATAATTCATTCAGAATGAGCATCTCTGGATAAAAATAGAGATTAATAACAAAAACTACTTATTTGGCAATATCTCCCCTCCTCACGCTGACCTAAACACTTTTCTAAACCATATTGAAGACTTTTTGGCTGGTATTTATGCTGATTTTGACTACGTAGTGTGCGGCGGAGACTTTAACGTCAACCTGCTGAACGTAATCGAAAGTAAAGGCGCAAGGCTGGAGGCGGTAATGGATTCCTTCTTATTAAAACAACTCATTTCTCAACCAACAAGGGTATCGTCTGACTCGTGTACTTTGATTGATTTAATTTTTACCAACCTAGATGAAGTAACTGACTCAGGGGTGCTAAGCCTTCAAGTTTCTGATCACTTTAGCGTGTACATAAAAATAAACGTTGATACGTCTGACGAACAACGACCCACCATTTACACATTCAGGGATTTGAAAAATATAGATTTGGATACATTTTATTTGGAAGTGAAAAGGTGGCCTTGGATGAATATTTATAATACAAATGATATAGATATGAAAGTGCAGTTTTTAAGTGAGAGTATTTCAATTATAGTTCATAAATTTGCACCCTTAAAAACATTTAAAAGAAATCGCAACAATAAGTATTCACCATGGATTACTGATGTGATTAAATTGTTTCAAAAAGTGCGTGACAAGGCACTAAAAAGATTTAAAAAATCTAAAAACACAGCCATCAAAAGTGAAAAAAGGGCGTTCTTAAAACAAAAGTTTAGAAACTGTTCAAATAAAGACAAATAGTCGGAACTTCGGAAATTAAATGTAACTCAAATTAAGATAAAATTATCCCCGATCATTTATCTGATGCCAACTTGATAAGTGGCTTCTTTTCTTCTTTCCTCACAACTCCTAATTCACCCAAAGAAGACTCCTTATTATAGGAATAATTTACGAAAGAACTTTGCGACCAAACTTGAGTTAAAAAGTACTGATGAGAGTGAAGTGTTAGATATAATAAGTTCAATCAAAAGTCGGTCTGCCGGACCTGATGGCATAAATATTGTCCTAATCCAACTTTGCTGTTCCATGATTATTCCATTTATCACACACATAATAAATGAGTGCCTATATTGCGGCTACTTTCCAAAAATATGGAGGGAAGCTCACATCAGGGCAATCCCAAAAGAACTCGTCCTAAGGAATTCAAAGACTTGCGATCGATAAGTATTTTATCGACTCTATCGAAAATTTTAGAAAGGATTGTAGAACGCCAAACACGAGCTCACTTAAATGACTATCAAGTACTACCAATAAAGTAATCAGGATTTCGCAGGGGTCATGGTTGTACTACAGCAATGGCTGACGTGACTGAGGACATCATACAGGCTGGGGATGATGGTAAAGTGAGTGTCTTAATATTGTTAGATATTTCTAAGGCTTTTGATTTACTCAATCATGAAATTTTAGTATCAATGTTATATTACGTAGGGTTCTCAAAACACACTATTCAATTTTTTACGTTATTCTTAAATGATCGTAAACAGCGAGTTGTTCTTAATGGCTCCTCTTCGAGCGTAAAAACTTTTAACGTCGGTGTTCCTCAGGGCAGCATTCTGGGACCTCTACTTTATACTATCTATACCCGCCAACTAATCAACTGTTTGAAAATTTGTAATTACCACTTATACGCTGGCGATACTCATATGTATTGTTCTTTTCATCCCGGTGATAGAGATAGGTTTAATATAATTATCAACGACGAGCTTGAACGGTTTGTTGCGACCTGTGCTGACCATCAGCTTAGAATTAATGAAACTAAATCATCTGTTACGATTTTTGGTAGTGAGCCACATAAATCAGTTGCTATACGAGAACTTTTGATACGCATTAATGACACACCTATCGTGATTACTAACATATCAATAGCTCTTGGGCTGACCATTGACTCTGAACTGCGATTTCATGAGCACATTAATGGTAAACTGAAATTAGCATACAGCACTTTAAGGCTTATATATAATCCAAGACATCTCTTATCTTCTAAAAAAAAAAAAACTTCTTTGCGACTCTCTCGTTTTGTCACACTTTAATCATTGTGATGTAGTTTATGGACCAGGCTATATACTACATCACAATATATGGATATATGGATACTTGGACCAGACCGATGTTAGAAGAATTCAAAAAGTGCAGAACTCCTGTCTATGTCTAATCTTTGGAATTCGCAAATGACATCACATCTCTCACAAACTGAAGGAAACGAAATGACTGAGTATGTTTAATAGGCGCAAGTTGCACCTTACTTGCCTGAGTTACACAATCATCAAACATAAGCTCCCAATATATCTTTATCAGAAAGTGACCTTCAGAACAGATATACATAACTTAAATTTACAGATTGCCGGTCGTTTAACAGACCCTACATCGGAAAGAATTATTTAAAAGATGTTTCACTTACAATTTAGTCAATAACCTAAACAGCCTAAAAATTACATCTTTTGATCGCTCTCCTAAAAATGTGAAGACTTCTCTACGGAAATCTCTTTTTCTTGGCCAGTGAAACCCCACTTGTTCCTTATTTCCTATTGTTTGTTTTTTGCGCCTTGAAGCCATATTATAATTAATTCTAGATGTAAAATGCAATTTTTTTTATATCGTCACTTTTTTCATTTGAATAATGTTTTTGAATTTTGTATTTCCAATCTTTTTTATTGAATATTATTATTTGAATTTAAGATTGTGTTAGAATTATAATTTTATGTTACTTTTAGGCCTAAACAGTATCTGTTTCTCACAGAAGTCTGCAATGACATGGCCTTTACTTTCCATATTTTCTAGATGGAACAACATTAGAATGTTCTTGTTTTTTTTATGGGAAGTAATAAATTCAAATTATTATTATTATTTTCTACGAGTGGTGCTTTGGGAGAAGGTGTCTATCAACCCGGACAAAACCGAGGTGATTCCGTTCACAAGGAGGAAAAAGTTGGACTGTTTGAGTCCACCCGCCTTGCTGGGCAAAACCGTTCCATTTGCAGAGGAGGTGAAATATCTGGGCTTAATACTAGATAAGACACTACTAAACTGGAATGAACGTATGGAAAGAATGATCAGCAGGGCTAAATTGTCCTTGTGGACATGCAAAAGGTACTGCTGAATAAACTGGGGATTAGAACCCAAATTATTGCACTGGCTGTAACTGACGGTCCTTAGACGAATGATCACGTATGGAGCCATTGTCTGGCATTCGAAGGGCGGACAAAGAAGTGCGAGGTGCAAACTGAGTTACTTGCTATGTCAAGCCTGCCTGGCCATCAATGGGGCCCTCAGCACTACTACAACATTGGCCATGGAAAGACTTCTCGGGCTAATCCCTCTCCACATTCTGATGGAGAGAGGAGCCAAGTGGAGTATAGGTATACAGATTCCACAATACACAAGGGGGCAAAGTTACATTAGAGCCTCACCCACTGCAGGCTGAATTAACTGGCCATTTGTTGGGTCTGTCTTCGGACATGATGCCCCTTGTCACCTACACTTATTCAGCCTACAAGGTGAACCTCTCTAAAAAGGAGGAGTGAGACCAGAATAAAGTATGGCTCCTGAGCGGACACCACTGCTATTACGCGGATGGCTCGAAAACTCCCGAGGGAATGGGAGCTGGGGCGTATGGCGGGGGACAGAGATACAGACTCCAGGAGAGTGCGGGAAAGCACGCAACAATATTTCTGGCGGAGCTCCATGCCATTGAAATATCTGCCAGGTCGATAAGCAATCAAAACTGAACAAACATTAGTATCAAAATATATTCGGACAGACAAGCGTCACTCAAAGCACTTGACTCCAAACAGGATCTCTTTGAGAACTGTCTGGGGAGTTCGAAACATACTGAACCACAGTGAGGAACATACGCTAACCCTAGTCTGGATTCCAGGTCACAAAGGCCTTGAGGGCAATGAAATCGCCGATTATCTTGATGATCCAGATGGCGGAAGAAAAGACCGAACGTTACTGGATAGACAGCCCGGGCCTTGTCTATTCAAAGGCGTTCATACAAAAACTCTGTGAGAAGAGAACAAAAGGCTTATGAAACCTCGACAGACAGCAGGTCAAAGCCGCTGTCGGCTTATACACTGGGCATTGTCGATGAAAACACCACTTACATAGGATAGGCATGGCAGAGAATGCCGAATGCAGACTGTGCATGGAGGATGATGAGACTGTAGAACACATCCTGAGTGAATGTCCTGCAGCTGAAAGACTTAGGTTTCAGAACTTCGAAAGAATACACATTCGACTAAAGGACTGGGTCGTCTGAGTGAACTTTAATTGATATTGAGGCGCAATAAATCTTGTAGGTCCGATTCACGGCCCCTCCCCCTCGTGGGACCAATTATTTGGAAATAATCAATAAATCAATCAATTTGCTCAGGAAGAACAAAAGTTGCTCAGAAGAAAAGCAGGAAACAAGTCAGGTAGAGCAAAAGGAGAATCTGGAGCGACGTCATCAAGAATTAGTGGGCTATCTCGCAGCTGGAGAGCCAGAGTTGAAGAATTCTCTGGGAAATCTATAAAACTTAATTTGGGGCAGCTGCAAAAGCTAATAGCCGGTCAGACCCGCAGAAAGCCATAACATTAATGGTAGCCCTTAGTGACAAAGCAGCTGAATTACTTCAATTACTGTTGGTAGCAGATCAATGTCATTATACAGCTCTGGTATGCTGCAGCTATGATTTGGTAATGAACTTAAGGAAATGCTGATCCGTTTCTCATGAGGCAGTAAAAGTCAGATGAGTCTTTGTAAGAATTCAAGTGGACCCAGATCAGCTAATTCCTGGCATACCCTTCAACACCCGAGTATTTCCAGAATATTTGGCCTTCGAAAAATCTATTCAGGGAGTTCGGGAAAATGACATGAGATACCACTAAGTCTGGTAAGGCCCGGGAATATAATCAAGGCACTAATTCGGGGTATTCAGTTTTTAATTTTCAGTTTCTCCACGCGAAAGAATAGCAACTGCTGACAAGGGAGATACATCTTCATAGTCACTGCATGTACGTATACATTGTCATATTGCAGGTTTACACATATACTGAATGTACCGATTTTATTTTCGCAGGATTTCTGAGCTTGGCGTCTGCCTCAAAATCCTGTGATTGGCGCTTCATTCTCTTCGTGAAGGATTCATGGATCCTCAACTGAAACTGTAGCTGAGCAATCAGCAATTTTTTTAGGGCTCACAGCATACGCCGCATCATCCGCTTTGTCCTCACATTCTTTTGAGCAATATATCTTATTGCCCCTCTTTGTACAGTCTTCTTCTCGAAACTGCTGGGGTGGTAAACGGCAAAGCATTGGGCATAGATCAGATTGTTGAAAATTCTTTCTTGCTGCAGCATTTAACATTTAAGGTCATTATCAATGTGTAGTAATCACAGGCATTTACATTGTTTATTCAAGTGCAACCAAAGAATAAAGAGAATTTCAGCGGCAATTTCAAAGAACAGAGCAGCCTGAAGGACTTGTGAACACCAGTGGAAATGAATGCTGGCTGGACCACACAGGCGTTTCGAGACGAACAAACGAATGACTCAGACATTGAACTAATACTCTCAGAAAAACTTGACGTCAAGAGGCAAGTTTCAAAGTTCAAATTTGAAGGTGTTATAGACTCAAATTTGAAGTTTGGAGCTCTTAGAATCGAAAATGGATTACCGAAGAGAGCATGGAAGAGTCTGAGGAGCAGGAACGTAGTCAGTCAATTGGTTGCGTCTGACAGCAGAAAATTAGATGTCCTAAAGGAAATGCATAACGGAACAAGCAGAGTGAATAAGAATCTGGCAAAAATAATGAAGAGTGGATTGTTCTACTGGCTGTCGCTGAAAAACTAACAAATTTGGTATAAATGGTTTTTTTAGTGCCATGTAATAGGAAACCGCCAATGTTTCCACTAACTGGTGTTCAATATTAGAAGTTGATTTAGTATTTTTCATAGAAAAGGATGGCGTTATAACAGTAAATGGTACTTTTATAATTGAACTAGAGTTTTTAATTTATGTAATTGAACACTACTTATTAGTCTATTATCAAGTACCACTATAATAGTGTCGCTTAAACCAAAATGCTACTTACGTTGTCCATATACAATGCTCACAATAACCTGTAACGGAAATAAAACCGAATTGAACGATACTATTATGGTAAATCTTCTTTGTCCACTTGTAAAATTTTGACCCGAGCTTAGATTATTAATCTTCTTTTCGCAATACCACTGACACAATTATGATGGCCATCATGACTGCGATCATAACAGCTATCTGCTTAGAAAAAATTGTTATTGAATTAATAATCTTAGCTTTTCCATCGAAAAAGATACGACAGTCTTACCGAAAGCGTAAGAATGGACAGGACGGATTTGAAAGAGGACATGTTTTCCACCGACTGAGTGCGTTCCCATGATTAGTCATATATATAGACATGGAACAATGACAAATCCATACAAATTTCAAATTATACCGTAAAAAGCTGTTAGAGGTGACAAGCTTGGCTTTGATTAACGACAGAAAATAATGCATAATTCCGGAATTGTTAAGTTGTTATTAAATGAACATGTACCTAATCAGCGGATATAAATTTATTTGGCATATACAGTATTATATAGACATATAATGATAGTAATTTCAGCTTTAACATGTTTTAGTGTATGCTTTTTCTTATGGGGCTGAAAATAAATACTGAATTAAGTAACTACTGCAATATGTTATCAGCTGGATACGAGGGAGTTGTGCAACCACGAACATGTAAAAATAGTAGTAGGCATTTGTGTTAATATTACTATTTAAAATTGTTATTATTTTCTTCACTAATTGTAAGCCTGCGTGTGGTTTACGCGATTTTGCAAAATCATTTTGTTCACCAAATCAAATTGCGATTATTCGGTAGGTGTTTATCGCACGTTTTTCACGGTTGCAACTGGGCTCCTAGAAACCCTTTTTCTTGGAATTAGTGATTGAAAATAGACACGTTTTAATTATTTTTTAATGATTAGTTTCGTAATCTACGGAAACATGAATGAATGTAAATATATTTTTTTAAGTAAATAGAGCGAACACTTCCCATTAGAGGTAACTGATTTATTAATTGTTATCTCATTCATAAAACTCCATATTACGTTACACATCACACATATATATAAGTATTTTTGCATTAGGTTATAGTTTGGATGCAGGCTTTGGCACCAATTCTCGCCAATTTACTATGTCTTTCCACCACTTTGGCCGTTCAGTTCCATAAGGCGAAGAAAAAAATGATTTTTGTAAGTGCTCATAGACCTAAAACGTTAACAATTTATCATTATACCATTGTTTCAGAGGGTGTCCCATTAAATCGGTTTTCATTCTGTTGCAAATAGTGCGAGTAAAGGTTTGATCTCCTGAGATAGTAAATGCTAATAAAGGCTGTCATATTACTAAGAAGAAATCCTGAGATTTCCTGAACTGGCACAGCGACAGCAGGAGTGGTTCCTTGTCCCGCAGTAGTGCCTGTGACCAGAGTTGAGCAGAGTGAAATTTGGTGGGTTTTGTAGTGGTGAGTTTTTAATAAACACCTCCCGTACATAAACACACATTAAAATTTTCAATTTAAAATTCCCAAATTAGGACATTTGTCGCTTTTATTGCTGGACAAATGTATTGATTTTGTGTAAAGCCAGACAAGCGACACTTGGGCTGATAAAATCGTTTCGCCTTTTCTTTTTTGAGTAGTTAAACTAACTTGTAAATTATATAAGTAATTACAGAATGGTTTTAGAAACAAGCAAAGAATTCACATAAAGGTTTACGCCAAAACGTGCCCGTACATTCCCATCTTGAAGGATTGTGGAAAATACGTGCCCGTACATTTTAAACGTGCCCATACATTTTGGTCAAACGTGCCCGTACATTTTTGCACTTTAAAATCATGCATTTTACTTTAAATAAGAATAATCTTAGTTGTTATTTCATTCGCCTATTTAATTGAGACAAATTTAACTTTTTGTTTTACTGGGATAAATCACGAGAATGTTCTTCGACGGAAATGGCCGAGAGAAGAGAAATTACCGCTAATGAATCCGGAATCGAAGCTTAAATCCTAAAAGAAGAAAGAAATCGCACTTAGCTGCGTGCGAGAGAGTCTATTTTTAGGTTTAAGGAGATATAATGACGGTTATATTGAGTTTTAAATTTTTTCTAGCGACCATGAATTTTAAGCAGCAGGATAATTTTTTCCAAAAAGAGATTGGTGCAACTGGTCGTTTAAGTTTTAATGAAAACAAAGGTTTAATCTACAAATGTCTAAATTACTTTGCCCTTGTCAAGATGCTTGACTCCATTAAAAGGGTAATTGCACGTCACCTTCATACAAATTTGCATGGGAATACTATCAATTAAGTAACACATTCAGCTTTGAAGTGATTATAAATGAAGTTTAATGAAATCCCTACCATATCGACTAATTTTTTGTATGTAACGGCTCATTGAGTCTGTTTAAGCTGAGCTTCATTCATAAATCAGGGTTCTCCTGAATATACAGGGTGTCATGAAATCAAGTTACCTAATTTGAACAGCATATTCAGCGACCAAGAATAAACCGCATGTTCATGTAAACATGGGCCCGCTGACGCTTCGTCTCTGAGATACAGGGTGTTAAAATTTATTATTTTTTTGTTTTTTTTTATAATTTTCAGAGCTTTTGAGACATGTAACTCAAGTTTGAAATATAACCGAGCTATAATATTAGATATACAAACTCATAGCCAGAAAATACAGATTCTAATTTTTATGATGTTGTGTCCCATTTTAGCCAAACTTTTTGCAGAGCGCCACTTTTTTCTAAAAATATAAATTGTCTGTTCCATTTAGAAATTTTTTATTTTAGCATTTTTTCTTACGTGTCACTGTTTTCGGAAAATTTACCGAATCATCTAGGAATGCCCTTAATTTTTCCATAAGAAGTGACTGCTTCATGAGTAGTGACAAGTGACTTCTTTCTACTAGACTGAAACATTGCTATACGTCGCTTTGTTTCCAAAATGTCCGACATTCTACTTTCTACCCATCTCTTTCTACATTATGGCCTCTGATAACATTAGCTCCCTTGCGGCACTATTGAAACCTCGTGTGTAACCTTATCCCGAGATACGCTTAATGTAATCCTTCCTTATATCATCGTTGATGTTGTTGATTGGCCTGGTGACAATGAGAAAAGAAGATATCGCTGTTCTTAAGAAAAAGATGGCTAAGCAAATTACCACGTTGATATATTGGCAACGAGTGGTGTGGGCATATTGGGGTCTGGTAGTAAAAAAATACAAAGTCGCTGAGAATCTGAGATTTTTATTTGCATTACTGGATAGTTTTGCAATTCCCAAAAACGATGAGGATTTCGAACAAAATGCAAGGGACAAAACAGTAAATAAAGAACCACGATTTGTAAAAGGACATGATCAGGGCCGAGCTACAAAAACATTTTGGATTGTAAAAGGGGGCCCAACCCCAGAAATAGTAAGAATCTCGCTATCAGTTGATATAACTAACAATGTAGATCATAAATAGTTTTAGCTAAATTCGGAATGTAACTACATTCCAAGTTTGAGATAAATATCTCAAACAGTCCAACAATTATAAAGAAAAATGGAAAATGAAAATTCAACACCCTGTGTCTAGAAGACGAAGCGTTTGCGGGCCTATGTCAAAAATATTTACATGATTTTGACTGTAAAATATGTTGTTAAAATTATGCAACCTAATTGCGGGACACCCTGTATATAGAGTGTCAAGATAAGGATTTAAGGATGCACTATATGGGGATCTCGGAAACGGTAAAAGATACGAATTGGGTTAGATTTGTAAAACAGTGGGAAAACCGTTCACATGGTATAAGAGTGTGAAGGGTTTCACGGCCGCGACGATCAGAACAAATACAATCAAGTGCTTTTCGGGCTTCGAAGCCGTGACATTATCAAAGGCGATGAGGCACTGGGCGAAGTGATCTCCCGTGCTTCCCGACGTTGACTGATTCTACTGTGGTGAGCTCCGTGGTATTTATTCCTTCGCCGTCGCGCTGCAGTGGAGGGACTGGGGCGGGGGTAGTGGTGGAGCGGGATTTCGGCGCACTTCAATTATGTCGTAGAACTCGCTTCCAGTGTGCATTTACAAACGTAATTTCCTGCTTCCTGTTGAAATTTTTGTCGCGTTTGAAGATTTCACTGTCCTCTCTCGTTAGTTTTGGAAAGAAACGCTGATATCCACCACGTTGAAAAAAATGTCGTGACTTTCGGAGAGAGCGTGCTACTGCTGACTTTTGTGCTTGTCCTAGCCTGCAACTCCTCTTGTGTTCCGTAATTTTCGTGTTGACACTGCGATTTGTGGTCCCAATGTATACCGAGCTACAGCTGCATGAAACTCGGTAAATTTCAGGTGCCGATAGGGGATCTCTGCGGTATTTCATCGATCTCAAGCTCTGTTGTATGGTAGACTAGTCCATCCGGGCTTCTCTTAATATTCTCCCGTTGTTGACGCTTGACATTGCTTGGTCGGACGGCCCTATCGAACTCGTGCTTGCTGTATCTATTCCAACCAAGGGCTCTTTCCAGATGCTTCATTTCCCGTTCCAAATCGGCCGGCTCACAATTTCTCTTGGCTCTCACAAACGACAAGTCTTTATGACTCCCTTTTTCTGTCTGGGATGATGATTTGAGCCGTCATTGAGGTGCGTTTCTGAGATCTTCATGCAGTGCATCCCTATCTTGGACACACTGTATATGAAGTAAACGAGAAAAAGGTAGGTTTCAGGTAACTCGTGCCCCCGCCGATTTAAAAAAGGGTTCAGCTTTAAATATATGTCTATGTTAAGCTCGGTTATTCCGGAATCTGTTACGTGCTATCGATAAGTGAGACTAGAAATATACAGTGTCCAAATAATGTGTCAAAGTCCAAAATCTTACCAAGTGTTAGATTTAGAGCAAGAAACTAAACCGCATAATTTCAAATTAAGGACATGTATACAGGGTAATAAAACGTGGCAGATACGAATTGTGTATGTTTAAATGAAACCATATCAATATTTTTACATATTTTCGTTCGAGTTTGAATCCAAACATTACAAAAAAGTGTTTTCTGTACTGTCTCTTCATTTGTTGTCTTCTTAAACAATGTCAAAACTTCGAAATTTTTAAGTTTTGAGGTGTTGGATCTCCAAGACCCTTTATGAACGAAACCGTTGGCACTTTCGTGTCTTAGTTTTTGCTGGTCTATCATATGACAATAAGTATTTTTTTTTTAAACTATTAACTTTTGGGCAATTTGGTTAAGGTGAAAGGGGTTAATTGCGGCATCGTAATTCAATTTTCGATTTCAAAGGTCTATTTCAAAGTTCTACTGCACCTAAGTAAGGTAAGACCTTTTGTTTCCTTAGTCATATGGCACGATTGCCCCACTATTTGGGATAAATGTGGCTAAACGTCAAGTCACCTTATTGAAACGCATTAGAAACGCCTTAGGGTGTTGAAGCATGGAGCGTGTGAAGAAAAACATATTCGTTATTTTTAGATTTTGCAGCATATTAAATACATAAGACACAGGTGGAAGAAAAAAAAAACCTGAAAAACCGATTATTTATTTATTCGCAAGCATACCACCCTAACTAAAGTTGCGGCTGCATCAGACAAAACTCACTTAATACCTACCCCTAAAACTTGATTTTCACAAAATCTAGATATCAAAAACATGAATATTGGATAAAACTGTAAAAAAAAATTTTGAACATAAAACAATGAAGAAGATCCCGTATGATAGATTTTTATTGAGAATGTGATATTGAAATGTCACTACTTGTGTTAATTAGGGGTGGTAATTTCCTGTAAATATCAAGCTTGCCAACGATAGAATGGCCATATACCCGAGACCAAAAAAAAAACTATCATTTGTACCCTGGTTTAAAAGTTTTAAAATGAATTCGTCCTCAAACTCCTTTACTTGCTTTATTTGTCCTACAAAGTCCCGGGTAGCCGGCTGACAAATTTTGAGACTAACACAAGTCTCTTGGGACCATTTAAATGACCCAGCAGGGCAGATTGGGAGCTCTCCAAAAAGGTGGTCTAATCAGCCTTGCTAAAATCCACGATTATGGCTTTTCAACCATACAAATTCCCTGGGGAGGATGAAGTGTTCCCGACACTATTACAACAGGACCTAGATCAATTCGCACCTCTATTAACAAAGCTCTGGAGAGCGAGCCTTGCGTGGAACTTTATTCCAAACTGCTGGTCCAGGGTGAGGGTCTTCTACATACCAAAGATGGATGGGAGAATATCCTAAATCGCTCAGGCCAATCAGTCTAAGGTCGTTCCTGCTGACAAGCTTGGAAAAGCTGCTGGACCTATACATGAGGAGGGGAGAGCTCAACGACCTATCCCCTTAATACGGAATAGTATGCACATCAGGCTAACAAATCAACAGAACTAGCACTCCACAACCCGGTGGAGAAACTCCAAGATTCTCTAGCTGCAAAGGGTATCGCAGTATTTTCATAGACGTCGTTGGGGCCTTTAATAATGTACCTACAGACTCCCTTCTTAGCACCAGTAAAACGAGAAGGGTCGAACCAACAATAACCAATTGGATTCGGAACATGTTAGAATCCATACTGATCACTACATCATTAAACGATGACAATGTCAGATTCACAACAGCGGGAAATTGTCCACAGGGCAAAGTCCTTTTGTCACTCCTGTGGTCCCTACTAGTGAACTACTTTCTGGCTACTTTGGAACTATGAGGTGTCGAGGTTCAAGCATACGCGGAAGACATCGTTATCCTTAAAAGAAACACTTCAGACCAACAAATCTCCAGCACGTTGAAAGAGGTTCTGGATGTTGTACACATCTGGCGTTCAAAAGAAAACCTAGCAATAAGCCCTAGGAAAACGGTGATTGTGCCATTTACCCGAAGGAAAAGGCTGAACTTCCTGAAACCGCCATCTTTGTTCGGGACAATAATCCCGTTTACCAACGAAGTCAAATTTCTAGGAGTCATCTTGAACAAATCACTCACATGGACCCCACATGTGACTCGTATCGTCACAGCTCTCCCTTTGTTCGTGCAAAAACTTGCGCGACAAATCATGGGGGATGGGACCCCAACAAACTATGTGGGTATATGTGACGGTAATAAGACCGATAATCACGTATGGGGCCATAGCTTGGTATCGAAAGAGAAGACGGAGCTCCATCAAAGCTAAACTCTCTGAAAGAAAAACATGTCTCTGCTTCACGGGGGCAATGAGAACGACGCCAACGTCAGTTATGGAGCTCATGCTTTCCCTGCTTCTACTTCCCATTCTCCGGGAACGAGAGGCAATGAAGGCGACATACCGTCTGCAACAAGTGACGCACATACCAGCTTCAGTGGTGAGACCAATAATGCTTAGGCTGGCTTGGAAGCGGATTTGAACATGGTCTCCAACCTAATGGCATCAAAATGTAAATTAGACACTCACTACGTCGTCAGGGTTCCCTCACGGGCAGACTGGGGCGAAGAGGAGCAGATCTACAACTGGCATGAAATACCTGGTACACGGGCGTATCCAAAACCGACGAAGGGGCTGGCTCCGGAGTATAGGGGAGATCGGAAGGCATCTGCATAGCAGAGAGCCTGGGCCGATTCACCACAGTGTTTCAGGCAGAGATACATGCCGTTGAATTGTGTGCCCGACACCTATTAGAGGAGGGAGGACACACTAGATCAATAAAGATCTGCTCGGATAGTCGTGCAGCTCTTCTAGCGCTTATGTCTTTGCGCTGCAAAACTGTTTGGAACTGCCACAAGACTCTGAACGCCCTATTCCAGGAGAACAGCTTCACACTGGTATGGATCTTGAGCTATTGTGGTCCCGAAGGCAGTGAGAGAGCCGACTCTCTAGCCAGGAGAGCGGCGGGCTCTGTATTCGTAGGGCACTGGGAGTCCCATACTCTCTGGTCAAGTTTGAACTCTAGGAGCAATGCCAAGTCCCAGGACTGCTGGGAGAACCTACCCGGACTATTACACTCCAAAAAATTTATCACGGGAACAGGGAAGACAAAAGCCTAAACATTCCTCAGACTCAATAGGAGACAAATCAGAGTGGCCACTTCACGGTACACAGGACATAACCATCTAGGATTTCAGATGCACAAACTCGGACTGTCTGAAGATGGAGTGTCGGCTGTGCTTGGAGGACGAGTGCGAGTCGAGCACGTCCTATGTGACGGCTATTGCCAGATTGAGATACTCACTGTTGAGCCTCAATATGCAACCGTAGTGTCGTCCGAGAGACTCATCAGATTCGTTGAGGGTCTGGGTATAACGGGTGACAATTAATGGAGCAAGTTTGGGCAAACCTTGCTGGCAACACTTCGTGCGCCACAATGAACCGCAGGTGGAGAACTGTATAAGTCCACTCACATTGGATACAATACAATACAATACCTATAAAGTATTTGTTTAACAAATTTTGCCAATATAAACTCCCCCAATGTAATTTCCTCCTCTAGTAGGTCCTCTTTCATTTGTTCTTATTATTCGTTTTCCATCTCCAAATTTCTTAAATAACTCATGGTAATTAAAAACCTACTTAAATAACTCATGATTCATCATAGTAACTGATGTTGGTGTCATTTTCTTCTTTGTGTTTATTCTTCTGCTTTTTATTTTCTTGAGCGTTTTCTCTTTTCTTAAGCAAGATGTCTTTCTTCTTTAACTTATCGTCTTCTATCTTATTTTTTCCTGAAGAATTTGTAAAAGATCTGGTGGTGTTATCTTTATTTAATTCTATCTAACTGCCCCACTAGAGGTGTGTCTTCTAGTTACGTGTCTATTTTTTGCAGGAAGAACACTTCAAAATTTAAAAACGAAGAAGTTGGATTAACGACCACATTATGAGTATTATCAGGTATGAGAGTTTCTATCACTAGTGTTTAGTAGAATATATGGAAGGAGAGTCTTATGAGTGTTTGGTCCTGGTACAGCGTCACCATTGTCGTTTCTTGAAAGTGTTTGATTATTAGCTACAGGCACATTATTCTCACGTTCATCATCTGTTGCAACATAGATAGTAATTGTTTCGAGTTTGGTGACATTACTTTTCGACTTACAACAAACTTGTTCTTTATTTACGACAAGCCGTTTTTCAGTCGTCTTAGGGATTACTAGAAACTTTATATCTGGGACAAAAATTCCAGCGATTTGAAATCCTTTTTTTCATATTTCCTACGATAAGGGCGTTCCATGCCTTTTCAATGATTTCAACCAAATTACTATCACCTAACTGTTGTAAGTGTTCAGAGAGGTGCAAAGCAACATTGTCAAGGAGGTGCCAGTTGTCAGTGTAATGTCCACGGCAACCGAATGATGCAAATTTTTTGTGACAAAATTTACAAACACAATAGAAATATGTGCTAGATGGCGATCAAATATCACCAAAAGCGCTCTTTTGGAGCCCATTTTACAAAGTAATGAATTGAAATATCCTGGTGGATATCAATTAAAACACTATAAGCGTGCTAACCAGAGGGTATAGTATTAGCCAGAGCCCTAAGAGGGACAGCTACAATTACAAGACAAGTTTTTCTATAAAAAACAGGTTCCCTCCTTGTTTTGTTAACCCTAACTAACCTCACTCATTTCAGTGGCAACTGGCAGTTGACTTGACATTGGCGCACAGCTAAGAGACTATTCGGGTTGCGTTCACATACCTACTCGCCTTACGTCAGTCATCATAAGAGGAACTAGCATATGCTTTTTTTGAACGCGAATCATGTCTTACTGTGCAATTTGTAGAATTAAAAAATAGCAAGTTTTGTTACATAATTTAAGTACAACAATTGCAAGAACTCTGCGATATTTTATGTTAATAACTTTCTCTAGATCTTTGATCTCCTATACTTCTTGTAGCTCTTCAACTTCTTGTAGTTTTTCAACAGCTTAATTTGCATTCTCTTCCACGATTACTGTGGTTTGAGTTTTTTTGACTTCTTTCTCTACAGTCACAATTTTTTTTCTCCTTTTTATCGACCCTCTTTTTAATAATAACTCCTCTATTCACAACCTGTTTTCCAAAGAACTTTGTTGCAACATTTTTTTTAATTAGATATTCGGACTCTTCAGGTTTTTTTTCAATTTAGTGTAGTGAGCGGCTCTTCTCGAGCTTTCTATATTGCAATTTACTAAAATGTTTGAAGAAATAGTCCGAGCTGCTTCACAGATAAGGTCATCTCAGTCCACGCTAAAACTACTTCAATGCCACATGTCCTTTAACCAGCCATAGACTTTACGCGTGTTTTAATGCAATATTTTCTACACCTATAAGGACGCGATGTATCATGATTACAATAACAACAAGTTTTTCTTTGAAGTTCTTTTTCATTTATAATTCGTTTTTTAATTACTTTTATAGAACAACTTTCTCAGTGATAACGGTCTCCTGCATTTGCTCAGGGACTTTCTCAGGAGCAAATTCTAATGTCTTAACAACCTCTTTAACAGTAACCGTTTGAGGTTTTTACTTTTTCCTCTATAGTGTCAAGTTCAGTTATTCCTCTTTATCGCTTTTGCATATGCACTCTGCGATTTCTGCATATGCACTAAACAAATCTTCTGCTACAATTTATTTGGTGTCTAAAGTATGACTTAGTGTCCTCCAAGTATAAGATATAATTAAAATTGGGGCATTTCAGTCCAATTAATTTTGTATTATTTTTTCTTTTAATATGAGGTAGGATGGTAGACGTATTAAGAAAAAGTACATCTGATCATCGTGTTTCGACCCTAATATGTTTTTCCTTTCTGTTTTTTTTTAGAAGTGGCACATTTGCAATTACCCCACTTCACCCTACTTAAAATAGGTTATATCTTCAAACATTAAGATACGAAAGTGTAAATTCTTGTTTTGTTCTGACTTAAACAGTTTTGGACATACAACTTCTCGAAGTTAATAAATTCAGATAGAAAAATGTTTAGAACCAACCACAGAATGGAAATATGTAACAGTTATTTATGTGTCAAAGGCACTAAGTAGATATTTAAGCCCTGAGGGTGACGAGCATAGGATAGCCAAGGGCCTATGATCCGAGGGTTTCTAAGTCTCCCGAGGGCATAAACTTTTATGCTAATGTTATTGATTTTCGATCCAATTTATTGAGATGCGGTTTTGATTTTTGGGTTGTGGGCTCAGGGGTGTTATTCAAAATCAGCTCAGCTCTGCTTATCTCCCATATATTGTGTGCGGACTTGATAATGCAGGATTTACCAGATATATGCATTCAACAGATGTCTTTTCACATTCCGTTCTTTAAACGCTATGTTGACCACATAATAACAGCTGTACCATCTGACCGAATTGAAGAGGTGCTTATAGTATATTATACAACAAGCATTTAATGAGAGTCGTTATTCTCGAGGGTAACGTTTGAGCCCACGAGCGAAGCGAGTGGCACAAGTTACCCGAGAGAATAACGCTCATTAAATGCGCGTTGAATACTATACTTTATCCACGATAAAGATTCTGGGTTTTCTCAAATATGATAGGTTATAGGTGCCACAAATATAATTTACAATTTTAAAACCACAACCACGACTGGTTTCGCTATTCAATGGCGCGACGTTTGATGCGTCTTGTCGATAGATGACGGGCATGTCACCGCATGTTAATTTCAATGCTACGAGGGTGGACGGTAAATTACTTCATTTTGTGGCCTATTTTAAGTATTTTTCAGTGAAAACTACATATTTTAGAGAAAAAGAGACACTGTAACCTACATTTGCCTCAATACATCCTAATAGAAGGATAATTATTTGAATGAACCAGTGGTAATGACCGATTTCATGTTTAGGGAAGTTTACTTTTTGAGTTGTCAGTTGCCTACGACATGTTTCGTTTCCATGACAACTCATTATTCACAAGTGAATAATGCTTATCGTTAGTCTTGAGAATGTACAAGAATAATGTGATTATTATAGTATGGTCGTGGATAAAAATATTTAATGACTATCATAACAAATTAAAGTTCACAATTAAAAGGCAAAAAAAAATTTCTGTCCCATTTTTGGACACGTTGGTTGTAAGACAAGAAGGTGGAAATTTGGAATTCAACTGATACCACAAGCCAACTTTCTCAGAAAGATTTATTAACTTTTCCTCAGAACACTCTCTGCGTCATAAAATCAATATCATTACCAACCTCAAATTCAGGGCATTGATGCTCTCATCGGAAAAATACCATTCAAGTATTTAAAATATATATTATAATATTTAAAAAAACAAATAACTATCCTACATCCTTAGTTGATAAAATACTCAGGAGTCCACTACAGAAGATTAATGATATGGACAAAATGCACTTAGAACTTAATTCAATGGACAGCAAACCCAAAATATACTGCAAGGTGCCTTATATTCAAGGTCTCTCGGAAAGTCTCGAGAGAGTTTTTGATCAATACATCACACAAAATAACGAACAAATTTTTCCATCATTTAAAAGTGAAAACACTATCAAGAAGCACTTTTACTCCAAACTTAAATCAAGAACAGAAAGAGATCTTTGTCCCAACGTTGTGTGTAGGAGGCCGTGCTCAACCTGCAGTAAGGTATATGTGGGACAGACTGGCAGGTACGTCAAGGTTAGAATGAAAGAACATCAAAATGACCAAAAAAATTTCCATAAAAAAACAAACCCTACAGCTTTGAGTAGTGAATATATGGGGCACTCCTCCTCATTTTGGCACCCTATGGGGGAGCAAACTCCTCCGAATTTTAATGCACATGCGTAGCACCCTATGGGGCAGCAACCTCCTCCTCCTCCTCCTCCTCCTCCTCCTCCTCTAGGTTACTGTTTCACACTTATCCCACCACCACCAACAAAACCACCACAACTACAACAAAACCACCACCGCAACATAACCACCACCACCGCAACATAACCAACATCATCTAACTAAGTACCGCATCGCATTCGCTGAATTTGCAAAGCCGGACTGGGTCGACTTATTTAATTTTACGCCAGCGAGACGGCATTCGACTTCCTTTCGCCCAGTTCGTAAATCTCGGCAGTGAAATACTTTTGGACCGGCTTATTTCGCTTTAAGCTCGCGAGACCGCTTTGCATTCGGCTTCCATTTATTAGGTTTTGATTGCAGTTTAAAAAGTTTCAGGTCAGAAAAAGACACCAAAAAAAAAATTTAGAATGTGGAGTTTGTTTAAAATAAGAATTTTTCTCATTTGAAAAAATCTTGATAAAGCTAATAATAAATAGCCTCTTTAAGTGGATAGTTAAGTAAGGACAGTTTTTACATATCTTAAATTTTTTATGGTGTTGTGTGCACCGAATACTTTTAAGGAGGGTAAAAAAATAGGACGTTAGAAACAGAAAGAATGGAGAACCTTCTAAGAAATTTCAAAAGAAAATTAAAAAAAAAAAAAATTATCTGTCTTTTTAGTTTAGAAATTATGATGGTTTGAGCCATCATAATAATCTAAAATAGGACCTTTTTATTATTGTGAAAATTCCTAAAGTAAAAGGTTGTTTAGATATGAAATATTTGATAATAAGAGATTTTTTCCTCTTCATAAAGTTAATAAAGGAAATATGACCACTTAGAAAACTTTTAAAAATCATTTTCAAATCCGACTTTTTTATTATTGTGAAAAAATTGTAATGTGAAAGGTTGTTAGATATGAACACTTCAATTTAGAACTTGGGCGTTTTTTCAGAAACAAAAAAAATTCAAAATCTTTGGAAATAAGGTTGATAAAAAAATTGAAACAAAAAGTTAAACTTATTACTTTTAATATGCTTTCAAAATTTGTTAAGTTTATTGTCCTATAAATTTGTTTCGAAATTGAAATTTTTGGACTTTCGACCTATGAATTTTGCAAAAAAAAAAACTGAAAATTTTAGAATAGAGTGTGTTAATTTAAAATACGAGTTTTTCACATTTTAAAAAATCTTGATAAAGTTAATAATAAACAGCCTCTTTAAGTTGATAAATAAAGACATGGCTTACATTTTTTATGGCGTTGTGTACATGAATACTTTTAATAAGGGTAAAAAAAATAGGAGCTTAGAGACAAAAAGAGAGCAGTTTCCAAATTATGATGGTCCAGACTAAAATAAACTTTTTTATTGTTGTGAAAAAAAAAAGTCCAAAGTAAAAGGTTGTTTAGATATGAACACTTTAATTTAGAACTTGGGTGTTTTCCAGAAACAAAAAATTGAAAATTTTCGGAAATAAGGGTGATAAAAAAATTGAAAGAAAAGCCAAACTTAATATTTTTATTAGGCTTTCAGAATTTGTTAAGTTTATTGCCCTATAAATATTTTTCGAAGTTTCACTCTTTGGACTTTTCAACCTCTGAATTTTACAAAAAAATATTGAATTTTATTTTAATTGTTGAAAATAAGAGTTTTTTTTCCCCTTGGTAAAGTTAATTTAGTAAACAAAGAAATTATGACCACTTAGTAATGATTACACAGGAAAGTTAATTTCTTCAAGTTATAAATTGAATTGTAACACGTACTATCAAAAACAACAGAAACTTTACCAGCCCTAAAGCCTTAAAAAAGGAAACCTCTTATATTCGAGCCCATCAAAAAACTCATCATAAATTAATTCTATATATCATCTTGACCGCCTTCAGGCGTCCGGTGCTGCACAAACAGGGGAAAGTCACAAGAAACTAAAATACTATGGCACTCAAACTGGTGCAGAAAAATGGAATATTGGGCTGGAGCCTTAGTAAAAATAATATGTCGTTTATCGCGAAAGGTTTCGAAAAAATAAGATCAATCTTTAACCTCGTGGCTTTTGACCACGTATTGTAACAATTTACTAATGAGAAATAAACATCATGTTTAATACAAATTTTGCGAAGTCACACCCTATAGGTACACTGATTTCAGGCTTCAGTGTACTGCTCTCTCTGCAGAGGACAAGAATCGCACATTGAATTTCCTGACGGCGCGGCGAATGACCATGTGGGACGACTTCAAGGTTTCGACATTTTCAAAAAGTAAACGGAACACTTTTGGGTCGTCTTATTTCATTTTATTGTAGCTAGACGGCTTTCATGTCCATTTAGGTACAAGTTTTGGTCAATAAAGAGCACATTTTTTTTTGTCTCTATGCAATGCATTCTTAAAAATAACATAAAACTAATTTGTCTATGGTCTACTATAAGTCATTTTAGAAGTACATCAATTTATTACAGCCAATAGCAGCCAACATACATATTAATATACATTATGGGCGCCATTGGCTTGTGCCGGTTTGAGATACAAAACTTAATAATTAAAATAACTTGAACTCTATTCGAACCAACCTCGGTTTTTGAAAGTGGTCAGACAGAAATAACTCGTTTTTGATGGTATATTCCCATACAATGTTTTATATGTGCCACTAGTGCTGCCAACTCATGGGAAATCCTGAGATAACTAGACAAAAACAAAAATTGAATGCGGTTTATTCTTTAACATCAAGGATATGAAAGGCTGGATTTATGCTACATTTTAAACCGGCATATCAATAAATGACAGAGCATGTTTTGTTTTCCCATACTTTTCTTCATGCCTTACCTGTAATGGGAATTTTTTGTACAAGCTTGTCAACACTGCGTAACCATTGCGTTGTGAATTCATGCTTGTTGTTCTCACTGCGTTTGATGCAGATAACTGGCGCACGTCGTGGCGTCATCTCAGCTGACCTGGGTTCCATTCATTAAAAGTTTCTTCTGAAGGTCCCCCTGAAGGTGCTTTTATACAGGCAACTTTTAAAGCAATTAATTGCTCAACACGAATCGTTCGGCATCGTCGGGCGACAGTCGAGCAATGTCTATCAATATACGGCAATTATTTCGACAATATTGCTCCATGTTGGTCCATATTGATCCATATTGAGATATATTTCTTATGTGATTATCATGTGTTACTGTATGATCGTCGAGTAGAAAATACCGAGCAATTCGTAGTTCTATTGTTTTCGCACATAATTGTTTATCTCTTTTTATAAATTATAGCCCCATTTTCGGTCTGTTGGGGTAAATTTGTTGTCGGTGTTTCGTTTCTGGGTAGAGTTTAGTGATTTGTTTTGTAACCATGGGGCTCACTTTATTGACAAGAAATTCAAAATCGCTTCGGGACATTCTGGTAAAATTTTTAAACAAAGCATGATCTAATTCTCTGCACAGCGGTAAACTGTAATCTCGCTTGGCGAGGTATGGTCTCATCCAAATTCATTTAATTTTCTTCTTTTTTATTTTCAAGAAATGAAGTAAAATAAACGCACTTTCACCGTCCATTTTGTGCAAGTTTTTCAATACAGTTCTCGTGTAAGTACAAGTTGGTGAATTGCCTAATTGTCGCGGCAATACCTGTCAATGTAGCGCAAGTTATTTAGGCAATTCTATATTAAGTTCTAGCGGCTAAGGCAGTTCTATATTAAGCCATATTTTAAATTTCCGACAAAACAACTGACTTAAAAACCTTTCCTGCATTTCAGAAAGGGTCCTTGGAAACATAATACATAATGGCTTTATTGGGACAATTGCTCTAATGCAACAGGAGTCAACTTTATATCTCGAGACGTAGGTATTATAATATTTGAATTATGTTTTAATACAATATTCAATATTTAGATTAGTAGATTTAAAGATAAATAATTTCAATGTCTTATAACCATTTTTGAAGTAATTTGGCTATTTTGAATAATTTTAAAAAATCTGGAGCCGGACAAGCTTCCGCTTCGGGAAATGTTTCATTTAAAAGGCATCAATTGCAAAGATAATTTGTTACGTCATTTAACAGACAAAAACAAGGCATCAGCTCAGTCCACAAAAGTATATACATAAGACATGTAAGAATCTACTTGAACAATGCATATGATGATTACAAAATTTGAAACAAATATTCTAAGGCCATAGGTCTTTGTGTAGTTAAAATATAACACTTTAATTAAAATGTGTAAAAATGATCTAAGTAAATTTTGAAAACTTTAAATCTGAATTGGGAAATGTTATAGAAGAGATAAAGAAATAAACGTAAGCTATAAGAAAGAACAATTTTATTAGACATACTTGAACGTGTATTACATAATGGGAATGTTCGGGGCCATCAATGACATCATGAAAAAAGTCCTTCACCATAAATTCAAGATATTACTTATACGTAGCTCCTGAACACAGTATAAGGAATAATAAATTATATCAGTATCGTCAGTTCGTGTCGGCACTTTTGATATTTCCAAAACTAAAGCGTGCCGCGCCCGGCAATTTTCTCGAATATTTACAAGGAGACAAACACTTGCGATGCACTGCCAAAGCATTGCTAAAACCGGCCAAAACCGGTTTGGTGGTGCTCCGGCCTACGGCGGACGGGGCAAGGGGAGGAGAGTTTCAATTTTTCGACCGACTGACGTTACTGATATAATGTATTATTCCTTATACTGTGCCCTGAACATTGTTGATCCTAATTTTGTGCACAGTGTATGTGCGAAAGGATCACTTTGCTTATTAGGAAAATGACTATTTTGACATACTATGCAACGTAAATACTATGATACTATTGTAATCACAGCAATGATAATTGCAGTATAAAGATATCAAAAATGAAAAAAAACTAAGTTTAGTTATTGTATCATTTAAAAACATATACTCTGTTCAGCGAGAGTTCAATATGACGTCACATTACTCACCTCATTTCATTAAAAAAAGATCGTAAAAAAAACAGGCGTATTTTTAGTTTTTATTAATAATAAAACCACCAGCTAAAGTCAGTTTGACGCTTAATTTCAAAATGTCGTCAAAATTTAGAAATCCGAGTCTAGCTTTTGAAGAACTAAAGACAGAAACGAAAGAACCGCTTTTAAGGAATCATGTAGAAGAAGCCACTGTGTGAAGAAAAACCGGAGAAAATTTCCAAGATAGTGGAGAAACAAGGAGTTAGAATTTAGAATCGACGAAGCGGCGGAAGAAATTCGATCAACATACGTCCCGAAGGAACTATCAATTGTGGAAAAGAAGCCCCTGTTCCTGAACAAGCACCTACTGGTCCACACAAATATCTTCCCTTGGTATCACCTAAAGGCTAGATCCGCTTCTGTGGAAATGAATAAAACTTTAAACAAAATTAGCGAGGTGTTCGACTGAATCAACTAAAGAAAAAATATGGAAGAACGATGCAAGCATGTACACAGATAAAAGCAAAACCGCGGTTAAGTGTCTTAAAAAAATTGCCCACACTTAGTTAGATTATGTACTTAATTTAAGTTATTTATGTTGCATGTCTTATTATCAAATATATCATTAATTAAATTCTAAGAAAAATTTCAAGAATTGAATATACAATAAATGCCTAGCAGTTTTTTTTTTATCAAAGGAATGAATTCATGTGGACACGTGTTGAACTATTCCGCAGAAAAGGATGCATTCGAACGAACAAAGGAAAAATATGTTTGGCGACCCGACGACAAGTGTTTCTGCTTATTAGTTTTACAACGCAAGTTGTGAGCACTACTAGGTATAGTAAGTACACAAAAATACTCAAAATATCTTGGGCCGATTTTGTCCTTATCTTATGATCTACATCCATGGCCGGGCGGCCGGGTGAATCATAGCAAGTGTCTATGGTAAAGCTGCTGCGGATATTCCTTCTGAAAAAATAACCGAAATGGGAAAATTTTGGAATAATTGCACAAAAGGCTAAGCTGATACCTGCACATGTCCACAAACATAACTTGACATTTTGTTCAACTGACATTTTATCAGATACAGATGTATTTATGACATAATATTTAACCCTCGCTGAACAGAGTTATAAGTCAATGTTTCTAAGCCAACATCTTATTTTGTTGAGATTGGAGAGAGGCATTTTGCCATAAGGAGAGGCGCATTTTGCCGTAACAGAAAACATTAAGACAATTTTAACAAGCCATTTCCTGTTATTTTAAAGGGTTATGGGTATGCAAATTTAACCAAGTCTGGCTATTTCCATCGGACTTTCTTTGATATGAAAACGTTCGTGTTGGTATGACCGTGAAGACTAGTGGGGAGGTGGGATTTTTACTTATGGTGTTACTTACTGTACCTGTGCTAGGTTTTTAAAAGACAAATTTGGGGATAAAACACTCAAGGCGGTTCACTATTAAGGTCCAAGTAACTCACTTTATACCGTCGATACTAATCTCATTAACCCCTGAATAAGTACCTATGCAACTATAAAGTTGATATTAATGTGAAAGAGTTGTAGCGGATGAATAGTAGAAAATAAACATAGTATTTGGAAAGTTGACTCTTTAATACGATATTGTGTGCATATCGGAATAATATAACGCAGTTTTTAGAACACACAATCTCCTAACAATTACTCTTCTGCCTCACAGAAACTCGTAACTCTCCCTCTACTAATTTCTAGGATTAAGTCTTCAATCTTTTTCCATTCCTATGAACTCAACATTGCACCAGGAAAATGATAGGTACTCTAGTACCTGTGGCTATCGGATAATATCTGCATGACATCTGCACAAGCGACAGTAAAGTTCGTTTTCCAAACAGCATTGCATGTCCTTAGACGTTGTTCCACAAATCTTATACCTGCCCTTCTACGTATCTATCCAAAGTAGACAGCGCTTTTTAACACATTTTTATTAGAAGTTCTGAAAAAAAATGTTTTTTTAGAACTTTATTGCTTTGTCGAAAAGATTTGCTTAACTATTTACTTTGCATTTTGGCACTAAAGAAAAAATGTGTGGCTCAGTAGCATAAATTTGTTGTGTCAGGCCATAGCGGTATATATTTACGGTCCAGAGTAGTAACCTGAAACTCCAGTCGGCCTCTTTTAGGGCTTAGACAGGATTTTAGGAAAATAAGGAAGGGTGAGATGAAAAGGAATAAAGTTCAAGGTGGTGAACACTTACTATGGAAATTGTGAAGAAAACCCTCAATACTAATTGGACTGTTTTACCAACTTGGACACCTAATTTTTTTTAAATTTATATTGAAATAAAATAATGTTTTTGAACTATTATTTTCTTTTGACACTCGCTCTAAAGAAACCCATAACATTTTAAAAAAAGTGAATGAATCGCATGTTATAGAATATGGTTTTGAAAATGTCAAAAAATGTGGATCTGCAAACAAGTACTGTAAAACTCTGATGATGTTAATCGATTCCCTTAGGCCATAGCGGACCCATGAGCACAATTAAAACTCAAGAATGGCTGTATGCCAAAGACAATGAATTTTTAAAGATGCGCTGCGATTCCTATTTACTACACTTACTGGTCCTCTAGGAAAGTATGAAGTGCTAGGGATTGCTGGTGGATCTTAATGTATTAAATAAAGAAATTCTCGAGGGGCGTCTAAACTGGTTATATCAAGCATTGCATTGTTAGCCGAAAAACAGACACACAAATCACATTTATTGTGAAAAGAAATAAACGAATCGTTAAGATGGAGCTCGAACAAACAGGATACAGCAGAAAAAGACATATCACTCAGCGGCTGATAGGAAGGGTTGTAAAAACCTCTTATGGAAAATCTCAAAGTTAATTCTTAAAGTGTCACGTATCACATGAAGACGTATGTGAGTTATAATATAGTCAGTTACAAAAGGAAAAAGGGGTTTTTTAGTTCTTCCAGGAAGTTCGTCCAAGAAAAAGAGAGCTATAAAACAAATGGGTCTTTCCTACTTTTACCATCAACAGACATCATGTGTTTGTGCATCATTTAATGTTTTTTCCACTACTAGCTTTAATACGGACCGTTAAAGGCCAGCAGAATGACTGTAAAATGGGTTTTCTCGTTTTGCTTATAAAACAATTGAACATAAGCGGTCTATAATGACAACGTTATTGCCGATTATTTCCCTGGTAAATAAAGCTGTCAGTTGTCAGGCGCATTAGCTCTGTTTTTTGTGTCAGCAATTTTGTGTTGCAGATTTATCGAGTCTAGTAGTGGGAAAATCGTATATACAACCGAGGTCTTAGATCCCTCAGCGCTACACGCTTCGGGATTTAAACTTGACCTTCGGGTCATAATAATGTACTTCACAACCTTGGTTTATAATATACTATTATTTGTTTGAACAAATGTTTAGGTAGTAATACACTGAAATCTATAATAGTTGTTTATGTAGTAATAGCAAGAAGTACAGCTTTATTTATTCGGAAGGAAAGTTTCACTCGAGAGCAAAAAAGTAAATTCTTCTCATAATATGTACATTTTATCTGCAAATGCTACCAAATAATACATTTTTCCACTACTAGCTTTAATACGGACCGTTAAAGGCCAGCATAATGACCGTGAAGTAGGTTTTCTCGTTTTGCTTATAAAACAATTGAACATAAGCTGTCTATAATGACAACATTCTGGTCGATTATCTCCCTAGGGAGATAAAGCTGTCAGTTGTCAGACGCATTAGGCGCCGCGATATCGTCATACGGCGATTGTGTTTATCGGTTGCCACGGTAACGAAGCCTCCATATGGATTGAAGACGCGCCTGTTCTTAGGAATAAAATGTGCGGAGCGCTATCTTACTAATTTAAGCAATTTTCTGTTGTAGATTTATTGAATCTAGTAGTGGAAAGAATCGTATATACACCGCGGTTGTGAACTACTTATGACCCTCACGTCTTAGATCCCTCAGAGCTATACGCGCTTAAACTTGACGTTCGGGTCATAATAATGTAGGTACTTCACAACCTTAGTACATAATATACTATTAATATTTGTTTGACGGTGGTATTTGCTATTGACAGCGAGCTATCTAATCCTTTATGTAATTCGATTCGTTCAGCTCGATATTAAGACGCTGACAGACACACCTTAAAAACGGTCTAGTTATTTTAGCTCTGTTTCGATGGTATAGGTAAAATTAGATGTTACATAGTGCCGGTTTATGGAAATGTTAAGTAATATTCAATCAAAATCAACATGAGTTTCAACTCATATCTCATTCATTTTTTATTGCCATCAAGTCATCTTTGAAATCTTCAATTTTTTTATACCCATTTCTTTTCAGCACATGTTGAGAAGATAGGATAAAAATGTCAAAGTCAAATTATCAAAGGTAATGCCACACCCTTTCTTCAGGATGAAATCCTGAATATAGGAAAAAGCTCTATAAAAAAATAAACAAAGAGTGAAAGCAAAACAAGTTTAGTAAATGGGTGTGAGTTGTTTAGTGGCCTGCCAAATGAAGTGTGCCCCAGTTCAGATAATTCGCAGAGTGGGGTAGGTTAGCTCCACTGGCTTTGATAGTAAAGTCGGAAACCTCCAAAGGTGTAATCTGGAACTCAACATCAAGCCAAAATATAAACTAACAGATACACAAGATAGGACAAAAAAATTCAACCTGGTAGTTTACTAGTTGCTCTATTATAGTGGTGTTAGTGCTTAAGACTACAGTCTACATACAGTCGTAAATGAGTGTTCCTAGAGGTCACAGCTGAAAGCAGTAACTGTGTGTAGCCTGCAGTGGCCGTTAGCAATGGATGACTTGAAGAAAAACTTGAAAGGAAAAAATCCTAGGAAAAAAATCTGATCAAATTTATAACAATTAAAACAGGTTATTTGCTTTCCTAGTAATGTGTAATAGTTACTGAAAGATATTAATACATTTAGAAAAATGAAATAAATCAATGAATAAAAAAATTACAAGTAAAGTTACACTTCAATAATAACAAATCAAATTAAATATGATCTAGCAATTTTGACTAGCAAACCTCAAACTATATTTAATAAAAAAAAAAGAAAGCAGATTTATTATAAAAACTAAAAAAAGAATAAAGGTATAATTACCTCGCTGAGGGTTTTTCTATAGGAAAAAATCCTGGATATCGCAGCTCAGGAACAAAGAAGGTAGTAAAGCCGGTACCGAAATAGCCAAAGGACTTCAAAACTTGAGCTAAAACACGTGCCAAAACCATTTAGCAAATGGCGGCGTCAAAGGGCAAACGTGAAACTTACCAGTGGGAGTTAATCACTGGCCGTTGAAATCCTGCCGACGCAGATAAACTGTTCCCTTGAAGGTAAGGTACGGGGTGTTCATTATAAAACTTCATCTAGTTGGCTGTGAAATGTCAAAAGAAAAGGATGGAGAAATAAAAGTCCATTTACTGTGATTATGTCAACCTTTTCTGTCAAAATTTCATAGCCTGCTAGATGAAGTTTTCTAATGAACACCCCGTACAAGAAGCAATAAGAAAACTAGAGAACAGTTAATTAATGGACGGATGAAGGGTGGTGAAGGTAGAACTCGGATCCGCGGCTGTCTCAGGTGAAAAAGAAAAACCCAAATTCCCAAACGAAATTATCGATTTTAGTACCATTACCGGTCAATGGTAAGGACGGGAGGAAGGTGTCACATGTCACATATTCAATCAGAACGGTGAATTAACAATGACGTCACGCATGTAGCAAATAAGTTGATCAAGGAATTAAAGATAAATAGGTAATTACTGAAGTTAAAATTAACAAAAATAGCAAATAAATCAGGACTGAACCTAGTCGATAAATAAGATATAAAACAGGTCAAGAAAGAGCAAAAGGAATTAACTAATTATTGATTTAAACTAACAAACCAATTAGAGGTGCCGCGCATTTACGCCAAAATGAGATCACTTTAAGAAATATGCATCCTTGTCCAACACCAGGACAAAGGCATTACTCAAGGATCAAGGACTGTCATGTCGGCCAAAACGAAAGCTGCGAATATATATTAGATCGGTTTGTTATTTAATCAAAATAAAAATAATGAAATTAACAAAGACAAAGACAGTTAATTCTCTTCCAGTTATAAAAAAAAAACTAATCAGAAACCCTGGAAAAATGATATAATCACCATTCAAGCCCTCAGAAATATACTCGGAATGGCGGTGCCACAACTTGTGTTGCATGTAAACAAAGCTAACAAAGTAAGTAAGAAAAAGGCACTCTGTAGTACATAAGACTAAGTTTTATAAAAATCAGCCAGGCCAACGGAAACTAGACCTCATTAGGAAGACAAAACCGAAAGAATTCCTTCAGTAAATAAATGGCAAGAGCAAATGCAGCAAAATCCGATAGATACTAAAGTGAAAGTGAGTAATTCAAATGTGTGAGGCATAAATTCAATAAAGAAACATAAGCAAACAGTTAAGGTACGTTAATATTAACAAAACTAAGAAATGACACTAATGGCAAAAAAATGATCGTACAGTAACGTGATGACAGTAAAAAGTGGAAGAAATATAATTACAGGAACCAAAATTACTAGACGTTTGAAATAATAACTTATGTTTAGTTTTAATCACTTTTGTCTACCTCATTACAATAAAAAAAAAAATGTAAAAGGTATAGAATAATATGAGCTGCTACTCGAACCGAGAGGAATCTGCCATGCAGTGTTTGATCTAAAACACGCTGATGGATGTCGCCTGCTTTGTACAAACATCTCACCGGTACTCTTTACGTTTCCTGCTTTAAATTAGCCGAATAGTGGTTCATTAATTTGTCGACCAGCCAAAGCTGTGCTGATGAGGGGTTGACCCCGAAACTAGTGCACAGATGGGTTGATCGACAAATTGATGACTACCTACGAATTAATGACTCTCTTTTCAAAAAAATTTAAGATATGCGTTTCATAATGCCATGAATCCATGCCGTCGCCTCGCTATGCGCTCTGCAAATTTGGATTCATGCGCCAGTGTTATGAAACTTTTATTTTAGGACATGTACCGCTTCCAAACCTGGTTCACCGTCTGGTAAATAATTGGATTGACATTTGATGTACGATGGTTTCTGAAAACTGGTTATTTTCGGAACAAAACTGGTAAACAGCTGTCATAGAATCATAAAATAGGGAAAGAAAATGGGGTAGCAGATTCTCTTTGCAGCAAATAATTGTTTACTTTTTGTGTATGTGGTACTTGGTACCAATAATAAACCTCCAAAAACAATCAAATTTTCAAGAACAGATTCACAATGTTGACAGATTAACCGAGAAAATCGGAGATGATTGATTGGTTCGGTGACCCTCTTCGCATACCGTTTTCAAGAATAATGGAAATAATGGAACGACTAACCGCAACCAAGATTGGAAACAGTACATGCCTTAAGTATAATATTATCGCCCGCTGTTCATGGCAACGCGCGTTAAAGAATAATTCTCAAAAAAGGTCAACTTTTAGAAGCGCAAAATGTGTCATTATTGAACGTTTGTAGATAATATAATGTTATGAAACAAGTGTTGTTAGGAACAATGCACAAATGAGAAAGTTAAGCATGAAGCTGGTTAAGCATGATTCCGTGGGTACGTAAATGCATTACAACACAAACTACACTCTACCTACGACCTTGCTCACACAAAGTTATATTAGTTTGTTTTCTATCTGTTACCTCTCTGTATGTTTTAGTTTTAGTCAACTGAATCTGGAGAATGACCAAACTATTGCTTAAGAATTCATATCACTGCTTTAAAATTCAACTAGCTTACTAATGATTTACTTTTTATCACATAATTATAAACACAAACACATTTTCTAAGGCTTTAATTACTTTTAAGTTAAGGTCACACTAGCAAAGCTGTGTGACTTTTTTGCATGGTTTTGGATGTATTTCTTATGAAACGGTGCAATTTCTTTTTTACCAAGCTGTGCGATTTTTTTTACACTGCATAATGAATATCTTACATTGATCGAATACGGTGTGTTTTTGAACACTTGGTGATCGTAGGTAAATGTACCTATTTTATTTATTAATAGATAAATCAAATTCAATAAGCGGATCCCAATTGGACGACCTGTCTGTCCACTGTAACAATTTGTTGTGAAATTTTTAAAGATTGGAAGATAGATTAGGAACTTAGAGCTTTAAAGTTGTATTGGATAAATGTTAAAATAATTGAAGTTAAAAATATTGTCAAACTTAATATTATATTCACAATGTAGGACAAATATTAGTATTACTTTGTTTCTTCCATGCAGAATTGGATTTAAAATACGCCGATGCTTGGTCGCCCGCTCCTGCTCTGTAGAACATCTCACATATACGAGTGTACTAACTAGATTCATTAAAGTATTTAATTAAATTTGCAATTCTACGAGTGTATTCACGTGTATTCATGAAGATTAGATTTAAATGTATGATTTTAAATGCAGGGGTCTAAATGTTGCTTCACCACATTGCAGTCATGTTAATATTATTTTTTTTGCTTTTGCCAGCGATAAGTGCCAGTTGTGTTCCTTCACAGGGAATATCTTTTCACCATGTCAAGCTTGTATATGTTAACAAACCTAGTTTCAATCTGACGTTTCGGATTTCGGACAACACTCATTATAACTGATTTGGAAGCTCCTAGAGAAATTTTTTACCTGAAGACGGTTCCCACTTTATCTCAGAAGGACGAATGATATTTTTGCGCAACAACACCTTAGGACACGCAGTGCCTTTTGGTAAGAACAATGTACTCTCACCTATTTTTCGTGAGAGAGGTAGTTTTGCAAGTATTACCTTTTGGACACTTTACCAAGTTTTTCTTGGCGCAATGATGAATTTGTAAAAACAGAACGTGCATTGAAAGGACATCTGTTGAAGCGAGAGAGCGATGTGTCTTTTTATGTGAATCACAAGATTGATTATTGTTTAATATCTGTTTAATATCTTGTTTAATGTCTGTATCTTGTTTAGTATCTTGTTTAATGTCTGTAATGTAGAGTAATTATTAATGTAATTGGCGTTTTATTGTTATACAGGTTTTATCTCTACGAATCCTTATTGCAATGACTTTATATTCGCATTTGTAACTGCTTATGTTTAAACTAGCATACGTTTCATTCGCCCTCATCTAATCCACTACAACATTTTTACATTAATAGCAACTATAGTTGCATGCTTATTGGGAGGTTAATGAGATTAGCTCAGCGGCTGTTCGTCCTAATGTTTGCAGGTTTGCGCAACCCCAAGATTTTGAGCTGCCGAATATTATTCTTTTAACTTATTAATTAGTCGGTTTATATTTTTATAGTAACAATAAAACAATAATACACAATAATATGGTCACTAGAATTATCTGCAAAACTACCACGATAATGCATAGAGAACACAGCTGTTGTGTTATCCCACTCGAATGCACACGACCCTTTCCTCGGCCTTACTATGGTAACAACAAAACTACTACAGAGAATTAATTATCTGCTATGTTTTGATTGTTTTTCGTTTTTTTTTTTTGTTTTTTAATTAAATGGGCTTTCGCTTTATGTAAACGTTCTTTAATACGAAAAACAATTTCGACAATTTTCGACCAAAAATAAGTGCTCGTAGAAGACCTAAAAAAAATTTCGGCGCTTTCTTTCCTACCTACCCTAGTGCAACCCCCCCTTTTTTATACAACGAACCGATCCTGGATAAATTAACATTGATTTTTCAAACTATCTGACCGATTACCAAAAGTAAACATGTCTAAAATTTGCAGGAAATCCACTGCGAAAGTTAACCGACTAACCTAACACTTTAACGTTTAAAGGAGCTTAAAGCTTTACGTTAGTCGGTAGTTCAACAGGACATCTTATTACTTTTTATAATCAGTGTGAACTTATGCATTATTATCAGACGCATGATGGAAAAGTATAGTCAAAGACATCAAAACATTCGCTTTGTTGAATTCTAGTAAAAGTCAGATATTAGAAATTATTGCTTTCACCCAACATGATAATATTGTACAATGCAATAAATTTAAAGATATCCACATTCGTTTAAAAGAGAAGCATTCTTTACAGATCCTATAGCCACTGTCATTAAATTCACAAACTTTTTCTGAAAAAAAATTCTGAAATATTAATGATAGGGTGAAAGAAGTGCAACCTTTAAATGTGTGCAACATTTGTCTACATTTCGACCATAGGGCTCAGATTGTTCATGGACAAGCAAGAGACTTAAGACTTATCTGGAAATGCTAACAATACAAAACACATCCCAATCTGTCTGGTGCTAGTAACGTTCAAGGTACAATAATCATATAACTCAACCTTCCTCTCAAGACAATGTTAAAACAATTACTATCAAGACGGTAGTACACAAACCACATCTACAAACTTGACAAGAAGACTTTATTCGTGATCATAAAAACAACAGGAAAATTAGGGCGTTATTGGACCCGAGCTCATTGAGTATTTTTGCTGGGTGCAAAAGATTGAATGTCGTTACAGTTTAACCATTTTAGGAGTTCTATTTCCACTTCCAAGAAAATAGATGGGTTGCCTGCAATTACTGATCAGTTGTCAACGACATACATTAATCCAAACCATGTTATAATTCCTTAGGATATAGAATGTTCGATCAGCCTGGTAATATTAACTTGTTATTAGGAGTCGACATCATTGATGAGATCATTGTGAGTAATGACAAATAACTGTTAGGTAAGAATGCATCAAACTTACTTAAGACAAAACTGATGGGTAAACACCAGGTAGATACAAGGTTGAGGTTACATCTAGGAGCGGCTATTATAATTTTATGTATACCAACAACGAATGGGAGCAAAACTAATTTAAACGACCCAAATTTAAAGGTTTTGGATTATGGAAGAGACACCACATGAAAGACAATACATGAAGCAAGAAAAGGGATATCAGGGAAGGAATATGTAAGTTATGCAAAAATGAGAATATTCTAATTTGCCGCTTACCGAAAACAAACTGCTGAGACAATAGGCCTCATGGTACCAGGCACCCAAAAGACGAAATGAAGGTTCAAAACAAACCTATATTGTAAGTAGGTCATTGTATAACTGTCTGCTTTTAAAAAAAGCAAATCTTAAACTTTTTCCTTAATTTATTTAATGTTATACCGCTGGTTTGTGACTTCTTTAGAAACTGCAAACATGGTGGTGCATATGTAATCAAGGTAAATGCAATTTTGCCTCAGCCAATTTACAAAAAAAAAACAAAACTTGTTTCCCTGCTGCATGCTTTTGGAGATATTACGTGCTATATATTTCAATGCCTTGTTCGTTTCTGTACTCAGTGTATTTTTGAAACAAACTGCGAGTTGTTCTTGACTGTAAGATGTTCGACGTTAGAGCTTCTTGTTTTTGACTCTGTATTCCACTTCGCCGTAATTTTGCCATACGATGCAGAACTACTATTTTCTTGAATTTGATAGTGATGGTGACGATTCTGACGTACCCGGTGCAGCACAACGGTTAGAACGGTTTGTTTCCATCGATAAAACTGAAGTGGTGGAATATAAACAAAATAACAATGATTTGGAAAGACGTGAGTTTGCTTTGCAAAACATAGACCTTAACACATTAGTGGAAACTTCTGATGATGAGGAAAGTGAAGATGAAGGACTAGCTATGGAGATTCAGTCAGAGATTGCAGACGTGGGTGAAGTGAAAGTAAGTGCAGTGACACTTCAGGAAGTGAACCAATTGTGGTATGAAAGGAAAAGCTTTTGCATATTACAATCCTATGCACAAATAACATCAATATTCGGGGGTACCTATGCCTTGTGTTTTCAGTGCAATGAAAACCACTCAATTGGACTTTATGGCGGGACATTTGAATTTGTTAATTGCCATTACAAACGTGCCCTCGAATATAATAGCATAGACTTAAAATGTGCGATGTGTTACACACAGCTGTTCTTTGTAATACCACCGCAAGCCTGCATATACTGTAATTATGGCACAGCTGAAATTAGGCATATAAAAACTGATGGGTCTATTCATGCCGATGTTTAGTTTCTTTTCATGCATTAGTTACGTTTAGTAGTTAGGATTAATTTATTTTTTACTTAATTTTAATAGTTAAGAGATGTTCGAAGTGCAATTGATGGGTTATTTTTTAATAATTTTAGTAGCTAAGAGCAATTCGTGTTTGGTTTTAAAAATATACTGAGTCAAAACCATTGTAATGTTTTATTTCACAAATTCCTTATAGTATAAAACTTAAAACTAATTATGCCTTCTCACCGTAAAAATATTATGATGTCTTATTACATCTTTTGTAGTTTCAATCAAATAAGAATAACTTTGGCGACAATATGGACATTTTTTTGATTTCAACGATGACAAACAGCATTTATCTGTCCATTTTATAATACATTGCAAACAAAATTTATGATTACAACTATTTGGGTGACAAACTTCATTCACTTTTTCAAAACAAATAATACAAGTCACTATTTCTTCATGTTGTTGTTCTTTAGTTGCATATTCCATTTCAAAATCGTCTTCTTCTCTTGGATAAGGGGGAGAGGAAAATATGCTCATATCTGCAGTGATCGAATTGATAAAATGATTTCGCATTAGCGGTAGGTCTACACTTGGATCAGCTGTAGACAAAAAACTCTCTATGCCTTCATTGTTCAAATCATTTATATCATTATATGGTAAGTTCAAATCTAATTCAATTAATGGTGTCAATTCCATAAATTGAGTTGGGGGTTCTATAGGTTCATCTTCTTCAACTATTGGCGCCAACTGAACTATTTCACTCATACTACTTTTAATAATTTCCCTCTGCTTATACTTTGTAAATTAATAAGCCGGTCCAAAAGTATTTCACTGCCGAGATTTACGAACTGGGCGAAAGGAAGTCGAATGCCGTCTCGCTGGCGTAAAATTAAATAAGTCGACCCAGTCCGGCTTTGCAAATTCAGCGAATGCGATGCGGTACTTAGTTAGATGATGTTGGTTATGTTGCGGTGGTGGTGGTTATGTTGCGGTGGTGGTTTTGTTGTAGTTGTGGTGGTTTTGTTGGTGGTGGTGGGATAAGTGTGAAACAGTAACCTAGAGGAGGAGGAGGAGGAGGAGGAGGAGGAGGAGGTTGCTGCCCCATAGGGTGCTACGCATGTGCATTAAAATTCGGAGGAGTTTGCTCCCCCATAGGGTGCCAAAATGAGGAGGAGTGCCCCATATATTCACTACTGCTTTGGTGGAACATAAGATAAATACTGGCCATAATTTTAACTTTGATGATGTAGCCATTCTGGACAGCCAACCCAACTATAGAAAGAAGCTCATTAGCGAAATGATATCGATAAGAACGGAAAAGGAAAGTGTTAATAAACGAACAGATATCGAAAATTTGAGCACCGCTTACTTTGGAATTTTGGACAAGGTTAAGCACGCATAAGTACTGTCACTCTTATCCAGAGACATAATTCAATCTGCCCACTCGTCCTATACTTTCGGGTACAGCATGCTCGAGCGATATTAGCATACCTCTTTCAGTTGGTCCCATGACTCCGACCACATACGCTGAATTGCTCGTGCTACTGTTGCTGTCGATGCCAATAGTCATTCCTCTCTTGTCGACCTTTGTACTTAATGTTTAGAAAGCCGATGACTCTCAAAATCTATCTGAATTGTAAGTATTTAACTGTGTATATTTAAAGTGGCCTTTGTTTCGTCCCCTTTTTTAACTGTATTGTTCTATTTATTATATGATTTTAAAGGATTTTATAACAACTTTTAGTGTCCTGAGGATGCTGTAATATATGGCGAAACGTCGACAAGTTCATAACTGATTTTGAATAACACCCCTGATCACACAACCCAAAAATCAAAACCACATCTTTATGCTAATGCCCGTATGGTGCATGCGAACTATTATGTCTCACCAGTATATTATTTTGCTTTTCAACAATAAATTATAATTAAAATAATCCTAAAATGTATCTATATAAAGTGCGCTTTAGGTATTTGGTAGCGAAATAGTAGAAATATGCTAATAAACTTGGGGGACATAAAAATAATAATTATGTCGTTTGCTTTAAAAATATGTAAATTATTTCTGCCACGCTTTTTTTGTGTATGTAGATTTACCTACTATTTTAAATTGTGCGGTAAAGTATTTAGTTTTTGTCCCTAAATCTAACATTAAGTAATATTATGGACCTTGACACACGGTTAGGACATCCTGTATATTAAGTACTGTTGAACTATTTTATCAACGCCATCTCTCGTGGTAATTATTTGTTCCTAAAAAACAATAATTCTCAGAACTACTCATATATAATCAATGAGGCTTAATTTTTTTTCTTTTCTCGCGCTAAAGTTTAAATTGTCACCTTTGGCAATCACAAATACAATTATTAAAATGTCTCCGATATTTTTGTTACTTTTAAGCAGAAACGCTAAAACCGATTTGGGACACCCTCTATGCTACCAGAACCAAGCGTAATACCTTTCCATCTGAAGCTCCAAGTATGGATTCTAAAATGATGTCCGGAGGTGCAATAACATCAACCAATGCCACGGCATCATCCTTCAATTTGTCACAAGTGCTGATAATGGCGTCTTGAATTAAAGCTGCCGGTTCTGCTCCAGTGGCGTATCCACCTTGGTACATTACACTGGTAAATTTTTCTAGGTTGAACAACCCATAAAGAGATAAAAGGTTGGTTAGGACTGCTCTGATAGACTCGTCCGGACATTCTCCTATTTTGTCCAAGAATTTCTGAATAAAGAAGCGCTGAAATAGAAAATTAAAAATTATTAACTTGCTGTTTTGGGTGTAAATTAAGGGTTGTTTTCGCTCTTAAGTTAAAAAAAAATAATTTATACCAATTTTTATGTTACTTGTCCACTAATTATTCTATAAGGTAAACCTAATTGAACGAATTTAAAAATGTGAGCACTGTACAGGAGGTACAGTGCTCTCCGAAAGTAGCAGAGGAAGCTTGATGATTGCGGAATCAAGTTTGTAGCTGCAGGCCAGGACTTCAAAAATTTTGAGATTACCTCTTAGTTTATTTGTTATACAATTTGCACATTTAATATGCTGTATCAGCTTATATTTTTTGACATATTTACATGTTGAAGTTACTATTAATGTGTCTTATTAAAATGAAATGCAGTTGATTGAAATGAGTAAATACGAGAATGGAATGGTTGCGGATCAGGAATCTTTACAACATCGGCAGATAATTAATTTTCTGAGACCCTCGAGAAGGATAGTTCGACCTAATTACAGCCCAATTTCACATTTTGCTTGCTTCCAAACTCAATTGAAGAATAAGCTGGCGGACAGAACCCTGAAGATTGGTGAGAATGTTCCTATTTATTTATTAATGCTCAGAACAAAGAGTTGTGCTGCTTCACTGTGATTTGTGATTTATTGACTCTCTCTTTCCCTATTTGTTCTGATCAAACGTAGCACGAACCCTCAATTTTAAAATAATTTTAATGTACTAAATTAGTTTTGAACTTCTTTCAAAATTAAATTGCCTGTTGACTAACACGCAGCGGCGTTCCTTTGGACTTTATCTTATTGATAATATCACATACCGAGCAGTGGCGTCTCACAATTTGATTTCTCTTTTTAACATACGTTGTTTATTTAACGTTTAGACATTTTAAGGTTTAGTTTAAGGTTAAGTAAATAAACTTAGAGCCTTATGCTGTTCAGGTTTGACCATATTTAGTTTAGTTTTTTAAATAAATTAATCTCATTCATTTACAAGTCAAGGTAACAAATCAAAGTGATTTTTGTACATACACATTGTAATAAATTAGTCTCTTCTCAAGCATTTGGTGAGTGGTTTGTTCATTCCTTATTAGAGATCATCAGATATCAGATCATCAGATATCAGAGATCTGTTAATATAAAAGAATTTGACGACAGGTGACGGTCCGAAAGTCTTCTTAGATTTTCACCCGCTTTATGTCAGAGTTAACAGATATATTCTAGTCAATCTACAACAGCCGCTTTAGATATTCCTTAAAGATGGTTATGATCTTTAAGAAAACAATGGACAGGACATCAGTATACTTAATTGTGACTTGAACAAAACATTTGTTGTTTCAACAGATCTTGTAGCTTTAATATCACTTAATTGTCCAGTGTTAAAATAATCTTCCCTTTGATGACTTCATGGGGCGAAAGTAGTTAGAGGGTAATTAGATTTAATATAAAATTATCTATAAGATGATAATTTTAGCTTTTATGTGTGCCTAACAACAAGTAAACCTCAAGAGTGCATATAATATATGTTAGAAATAGTTGGTTCCGCATACAACTACTCTCCTCACCGAGAACTTAAGGGCGGACTCCTGCGAAAGTATTTGTTGGACTCATGGGTTAAACCACCCAGTAACTTGAATATTGCACAGTTAAAGCCAACACAAACCAGAACTAATTCAATTCTCATCACAATACCTCAAATCATCATTTCTAATTGAGATAGGTAACGAGTAAATGGTAGCATACAAAACCAGGTTGGAAACGGCAATGCTGAAGTTTGAGTAGGACGCCAAGTTCATCACAAGGATTTTAATCTAACATGAAAAGAAAACTTACAATAATCAGACCCTACGAACGTCGTTGGTATGTATTTGTTTGTCCCAAACCTGAATTCCAAGTCACTCAACAAGACCAAAATAATGCAAAGATAGAAATTCTCAAATATATGTTGTTGACACTTCAATACAATTTTTAGTATGATTTGAAGATATGGTAAAATGGTCATAACCTTTTCTATAAAAAACCTACTAAATGATGACTTTTTTAGAAAATTTTATTTTTTAGGCTTCAAATCACACCACAGCACCTCCTGGTGTAGGAAAGGTTTTATATTATGGTCCCCCCGAGAAATCCAGAGCCAATAATCGTCAGCGTTACCTGGCAAAAATAAAGGAGAGCCGACCAGGTGACTCCACCAGACGGCAACAAAAAAAAACAAAGCTGACCTCAAAACCACGGGGTAAAGGTCCCTCCGGTCGCCTCTTCTACGCGTGGCGTAATCCAAACTTCTTGTAAGGAAGAAGAAGCGTAGCCCGGAGGTGCGGTGTCATACAGCGCGGCCCTAAACAGTACAAAAAGTCGTCTGTCAATCCAAAGGCTGAGCGGTGACGACTGCAGAAGCAAAACTTTTCCGTCTCCATCTAATCTGAAAAATAAAAAGGCCACGCCGGGAGAAGACCGACTTTGAGGCTTCGGAGATCTAGCTTGATGGATTGCGGATGGCTCATGGTCACAGCGGAGGATCAGGAGTCACGAAACTGGCTCCTGTCCAGCTACCCACCACTGGCCGTGGAAAACGGCATGACGATGCGTGCAATGCGGTCGCTGGAGGCTCCATGGCTAGTTCATGGTGGTCTCGAGAAGTCAAACGTAAAAGAAGTGAGGGTTACTCGACTTATTCGACCTTCAAAACGCAAAGCTCGACCTTAAGGCGCGATAGGGTGTCTCTTGTTTTAGGAGCTGATCACCATCCGAGCATGGAGGGGACGGGTCATAAAGTCCTCCGCTGGACCAATAAAAGTAAACAAGGAAACACCCGACTTTCGTTTACAATAATTGTGATAAGTCAAATCATCCTCCAACACAGTCGGGCTGTCACAGCTGAGCTGGTCTCTTAAAATAAAGGTAATAGCTTTAATTCAGGAACCTTACTTCTACCACGGGCAAGTCAGGGGTCTGCAGGCGGCCAACCACAACAACCTCGTCGACCCGGCAGACAACGGACAGGTCCTGTGCCTGGATGTCCCAAAATCTCCATGTTAAGCATCTGACAAGTCTGGGATCTAGCGATGTCACAGAGTCTATAGAAGAATGTAAGGAAACACGAATCAAAACCAAATGCATCCTTAAAATGGTTATAAGTAGTGTATATCTTCAGAACAACGTTACGCAACTTCATCAACGGTAGATACGCTAAAGACAAAACTTTTCCGTTCGAAATAAGGTACGACGTTAACGTCATCTTGGTAGCACCGACACTAATGCCAGGGGTAACGCCCTGTTGGACTATCTCGCATCGAAAAAAATAATTTGCCAAGCGAAACGCAGAACTGTTCTTTGTCATTCGCCATGGACAGGAAGTGATAGATGGGACAGGCGGCCGGAAAAATAAAAAACTTGAGTGTATCTGAAGACATTTTGATGTCAGACCACAGGATAATACGGTACGATATTGAATCAGAGCGGAGAGATAGAGCGCTTAAAATAAATCCGAGACCCACAGACTATGTAAACTTCAACCAGATTTTAATTCAGTCCATGGTAGAGATTGCTAAGATGTCGGATGATTCGGACGTCGAAAGCGAGTCGAGCGTGAAAGATGATAAAATATCTGGGTTTAGTGCTGTAAAAAGTTGAGTGTTTGTGTGTGTATCAACTGTTACGTCATATATCACAAAAGTTTCGCTAAGCGAAATGATACTATCATAAAGGTAATTGATGGAACTAAAATCGAACGCTGCAAGCCACAAAATGGTGAGGTTTTACATGGCGTGGGGGAGTCCAGTCATATGTCCGAGGTATGTGACTTGGAAAAATCGAAAATGCAACTGGAAATAGATTACTTGAGGAAATTGCTTAGTGGGTTGGAAGACAAGAACAGCATCTTAAAGCATAACATTGACCTCTTAATGGAAAAGGCCAAAATGCTCGAATGCAATAATTCAAACAAGGTCAGCAATGCAATAAATAAACAACCACCAAAATCCTATAGGGATGTAGCGCAGAGTATACATCGCAAACCTAGCGTAAATATTATTAATAGACCACAAAGCAAGACCCCCGACTTTGCAAGCAATGCGGAAAAGGAAAAAAGTAACTTATTTGATGGTTCTAATAGTGAAAATGAAAGTACCGTGAGGAATTTGCAAAAACTCCCAATAGCAAATGGTCAACATGATTCGGATGATGGTTTTGAAATCGTCAAAAAAAGGCATCAGAGAAAAAAAAAATCTAGGAAGCCTGGCTCTACGTATATTGCGTTAAAAGAACTGCTTCTGAAGTAACCATTAAGGAATACATCAGAAAGAAGCCCGGTTTTGAACAACTAGATATCATGGTTTGAGAGATTCCCACAGAAGAGGACCGTCTTAAATCTTTCGTGGTGGTAACTGATTTGGACCGTAAAGAGGAATTATATAACCCCAATTTCTGGCCAAGATATATCGGTGTGGGCCGACTCAACTTCAACAAGCATCGAGAATTTATTAACAAATTAAATCCAAGATGCTAAAGAAGGAGCAAATTTTTCCTCCTAACAAATGGTGGCCCTAGGCTAGAGCAATCACCTCAAGTAACACCATCAGCAGAAGACAAAAATCGAAACATGAATTACTTTACATTACTCTACTTGAACACACAAAGCCTTAATAATAAAGCAGCCGAACTCGAATTGGTATTGAGTAATAAATCCCCAGAGGTTTTTTGCGCTGTGGAACATTGGCTTCAAAATAAGTATAATGAAAGCCTGCATCTTGAAGGTTATCACTTACAATGTTAGTCGTCAAGATCGAACTACAGAGCGGGTGGCACTGCTATGTTTTCAAAAAACTCTATAACTTTGGATAAGGCTTATTATTCCAGAAATTCAACAGAAAAGGTTTGTGAATTTTGTTTTTCAGTAGCTAAGGTAATGAATAAGGTGATCCTCTTACTATGTATGTACAGATCACCAACTGGAAAGTTAAATTTTTTCCTATCTGAGCTAGATGATATATTGTTTAACGTAAGTGTAAAATATGATTTTATTCTGTTTGTGGCGATTTTAATATCGGCTTCTCGTGTCGTAACACTGATTCTTTGTCGGCTCTTGAACTCATGAGCTCGTATGGTCTGACACCTTTGTACAGGACTACACAAGGGTGACACCCATAACATCTACTCAGATAGACAATGTCTTTTTCAAATATATAAAGCTTTTCATTATAATTTTCTGAAAAGTAGGTCATGGAAATTTGACAGATTGCCCCCCGTATAATATTTGAAATGTGTCAGTTTTATTGGTTATACTGACATAATTTAAAGGTTATAAAATGATGCCATTATAAAAAAAAGGTTGTTGCCAGAACTTACGAAAAATAATAGTTGTAAGCGAAAATAATAAATCCATGTACTAGAGATGATACTACGTTTCTCAGGTCAAATACTTGGCAGAAGTAAGTCTTAGGACAACAAATTTTCTTATACTAGAGCTGGGATATCGAATTTTACTCACCCTCTGCAACATAATATATTTTAAGATAAGGTTTGTTAACACTGAACCACTAAAAGGTCTTATGAACTAAAAGGTCACTGAACCACTTAAATGGCTCTTATTCCTGGAACCATAAAATATTTCTATTAAAATTATCTTTGCAGTTATCGCTTTATTATATTGCTTTTACAAAGCGTTAACATTTCTTCAATGTAGAAATCTACAAAACGGGAGCGACTTACTTATGCTATGAAACAAGGTGCACATAACATGCATTCATACCGCCGTCAAAATTTGACCAGGCACAGTGTTCATCTGCACTTCAGATATGGTAGGTACTCTACCTCAGAACACTAGGCTTCTTTCCAAGGGGTAGTTCTGGCGAGAAATTAAAACCGCATAATGCGAGCAACGTCGCGGAAATTAATTTGATTTACTCAAAGCCAAACTCATGGCAGATATTAAAGCGAAACTACATTAACCATCATAACAACTAGTAGGGAAGTTGTTATTCGCGTTTACCTTCACCTGCTTTTTATTTACTGGTTAAAATCTTGTCAATCACATTTTTGGCAAATCAGTATATGGAGAACTAGTATGTCGCGTTTTGGGGGAATCTTTCCTTTAGGGTTTTTATAACATAACCATTAACATTGACAGAGTTCAAAAATTATATAGGGGTCATTCAAATAATAACCTTTGGAAAACCTTTATGGAACGCTTTACACCTCCTGATGAAGTACCTAAGCTGTGAAATTTATAAAACTTTCATCTCAGACCATTATGGCATATTAACCAAAATTAAATCGGTAAACATAATTAAAGACCAATTAAACCAATTAAACGGAGAATATATAACAGTCAAAACTATCGGCAGTTTGTAGCATATCTTGGTATGGAAGACTGGCATGAAGTTGCTGGTGAAACGGAAGCTGACGAAATGTATAACGTTTTCTCCAACATATTTTTTTACTGGTTTAACCTAAGCTTTCCACTGGTTTATTCAAGCACCAGTCGCGAAACCAAAGAACCCCTAAAGAAAGAGATTAAGAACTATTATGAATATGTAAAAGACATCTACGTTTGGTACCAAATTACAAAAAGTCAGGTAATATGTGCCTATTATAAGCAGGTCCAAAAAGAGTACAGTTTATTCCTGAAAAATTCTAATACGGCCATGAATGATAATCGAATAATGAATTCTAATAACAAATCCAAATCTGCATGGAACATTTTTAACAAATTAACTAATAAAACGAAAACTCAAAAGTATATTATACATCAAAAAAATTATACCATCTTATCGGATCCCATGCAAATTGCGGAAGCTTTCAATTCTCAGTTTGACTTATCCGTCCTCAAAGGCAGTTACTAGACCTTTTAGTGCCCCAATGCAATTCCCTACTATTTTCATTCGACATGCTCACCATACGGAAATTTATAATATAATCATGAACCTGCCCAATAAATACTCTTCGAGATTTGACGATGTCTCTATAGCTGTTGTAAAGAGTGTGGGTCAATATTGTTACGATTCGCAGCGACGTCGCATCGGAGGCGGGGCAACGCGTGTGGTTGGTGGAGCTTCGCGACCTATCCGCGCTGCGTCATGGCTGACACGAGTGATTTATTGCTCTGTTTATCTAGAAGGCAGTTGTTTACAACCTTTTTTTTATGTGAGATTATTCAAGAATTCTTATCAAGAACTTTCTAGGTTTTTTCTGTAAATTTAGGATTGTGTATAAAAGGCGCATAGAGCGCGCGGTTAGGATTTTAATCGAGCTATAAGTAAGCTAAAGTACGAAACGATAATAGAAGGCTAAAAGTGTTAAGTAGTGTGTTATTTAGTAGGCGAATTGTACTTGTATTTATTTGTGGGACAAATAAATAGTGTTTTCGTGTTCAATCGTTACACTGGAATTATTGAACCCCGAGTTTGCAACAATATATATCCTGGCCTTTAACGGATATTGTAAACCACTGTTTAGAATCGGGTGTTTCTCCACACAAATTAAAAGTAGCCAAAATAATTCCAGTCTATAAAAAAGGGTCATCGCATGAAGTTTCTAATTACAGGCCTGTATCATTATTGCAATCTTTCTCTAAGATATTTGAAAAAGCTATTGCAAATAGAATTTTCCACTTTCTGTGTGCCAACAAAATATTGAACAAATTTCAATATGGATTTATCCCGAAAAAATCTACCGACTTAGCAATATACAACACTACTAAATTAATTTACGAACTGCTTGAACAAAGAGAATCAGTCTGTGGACTTTTCGTCGACCTAGCCAAAGCGTTCGATACAATAAACCATGAACTACTGCTTCAGAAACTGGAATCTTATGGCTTCCGAGGGGTATCTTACTCCCTAATAAAGTCTCCTATTTACTTATTCCACAAATACACACAGGTACAATTCGACTAGTAAATAACTCAACACTTAACCCTTTATAGCCTTCTATTATCGCTTCGTACTTTAGTTTACTTATAGCTCGCTTAAAATAAGACTACTCTTAACCGCGCGCGCTATTCGCCTTTTACACACAAACCTAAAATTACAGAAAAAACTAAAAAGTTCTTGATAAGAATTCTTGAATAATCTTACATAAAAAAAAGGTTGTAAACAACTGCCTTCTAGATAAACAGAGCAACAAGTCACACGTCTCAGCCATGACGCAGCGCGGATAGGTCTGCGAATCGTAACATTGCCCTCCTGCTAAGGCTGTTCGTCCCGGACAGATAGTTCCATGGTATCGTGCTAATCGATCCAAATGAACAACCTTCATCTTTGACCTGGGGGTCCGCTGGATGCTATACACCACGTTAATCTTCTTTATAATTGTATAAAGTCCTTCCCAATGTTGGCTAAGTTTGGGAGACTTCCCCACCTTTCGCCGCTGATTGCTTAGCCACACCATCCTGGAAGCCGCGGGAGTTAGCTAATAAGTCATATCTTGCTTTGGCTCGATCACTGGAGATCCGCAGTTTATTCCTGACTGGTTCATGAACATTGTTAAGCCTCTCCTTGAGCTCCTCCACAAAATTATCAGAGTTGAGCTACTTTTTTCTGATGTTCCATACATCAAATCCGCAGAAAGCCTAATTTCTCTTGCGAACATCACTTTCGCCGGAGTATAACCAGTGGCTTCATGCGTAAGGCCTCGATATGCCATCAACATGGGAGGTAGATATTGGTCCCAATCTCGCTGATGATCTGCCACCATTTTAGACAGGTAATGTTCCATGGTCTGATTATGGTATGGTATCTCTCTACCATCCAATCCGACTGAGGTTGCAAAGGAGTTGTCCTGGTCTTGCGAATTCCGAGAAGTTCCATGACCTTCTGGAAAACAGCCGATTCAAAATTTCGGCCCTGATCAGAATGAAGTTCGAGAGGGACTCCAAATCTGCAGAACATTCCATTTACTAGCACCGTTGCCACAGTCGTTGCTTCCTGATTAGGCAGGGCGTACGCTTCAGGCTATTTAGTGAAGTAATCCATGGCGACCAAGACGTATTTATTGCCTGACTCAGTCTGAGAAAATGGTCCCGCGACATTAATTGCTACCCTCTCGAATGGAGCACCTACAGTGTACTACACCATTCGGCCGCGTGATCTTGTTCGAGGTCCTTTTGTGGCACAACAAACTTCGCACTTGCGGCACCAAGATTCGACGTCTTCAAGATAATTCACCCAGTAGAACAGCTCTTTAATTTTGGCCAAGGTTTTATTGACCCCAAAATGACCTCCACTAGTTCCGTCGTGCATTTCCTGTAGTACATCCGATTTTCTGCTACCAGGAACAACCAACTGACTGGCTACGGCCTTGCCATCCGGACTCTCCCACGATCTCTTCAGTAATCCATTTTCTATTCTAAGAGAGTGCCACTGGGCCCATAGGGCCTTCAGGTATGGACTTTTACCAGCAATTTCCTGCCACTCTGGTTTCTTGTCATCAGTCTTTGCCATGAGTATGGGTCCAATATTTTGACTTATTGAAGGATGTCCCTTACAGAAGGATGTCCCTCACGTTGTTGAGTTCTTCGACAATGCTGACTCTCTTCTTTACATGGCCGTCTAGACAATGCATCGGCATTTCCGTGAGACCTGCCTTGTCGATGTTCAGTTTGGATCTTCTGTCCTTTAATGCGTCCGGTCTCTGTAACATTTTTGCCACCCAAATTATTGGCTTGACTTGATTGATTGACTTGACTGATCCTGGGGGTCTTAACGGCCTCGGTCAATTGCCCCCTTACATTGATAGGAATTGAACTTTCCTGAATTCTAGGGCGGTCTTGGTTGCCGCTCGGTGTTCTAAACAACGGCGACGGACTTCTTGCCCTATTACGACAGTTACTCTTGACGTGACCCAGTTTACCGCAGAACCCTTTCTGGCACTGTGGTTTCAAGGAAAAACCACCAAAACAAATATCTGCAGTTTATCTCACAGTAGTTTTTAAAGTTGAACATTGGAACCACTAGCGGCATCTGTTGTAGAGTAGCTGTAGATAACGTCTTGAAGTTGCCAGAATGTCAAAATGGCTTTTCAAAAGTGTTTTTTAGTTGTGTTTGGCGCTTTTTTTATGTTAGCACAGTGAATTCCAAGAGCTTTCTGTTATATTTCAAGTTTCTCCTAAATTAGCAGGTAAGTACATTATTTACTTCATTGTTCACTCTGTCGGAAATAGTCTGGAAGTAAAATGAAGACTTTTCTTGTGAAATACTTGCACCAAAAGCAATTATTACTAACAGCTAAAATGTAATTTTCGAAAAAATGCTAAATTATAAATTTTCAGCATATAGTTAGTCCGCATACAGTATCTTTGTTAATCTGGAAGCAGTATTGCTCTAAGCATAAAACATTCTTTCCAGGCATGGAAAGAATTTCTTTGGATTTGGACAAACTAACATCGTCACAATGTTATGACTTGTTAGACGAAATTCCATCTGGTGATGATTCTGAAGTTGATATTCCAGATGTAGATGAGACATTTGAGGATTTAGTACGGGAATGTACGTTAGATCTGAGCACTCACGAGAATTCCCCTTCAAGCGATTCCGAACCTGAAATTCCGCCCCTAAATAATAATGACAATTTTAGTGATGAAGATGATTTGCCCTTTAGTTTTTGGGCAAATCTTGGGACATGGAGGAAGCAAGAGTTCAAAAGAGTTCAAGCAAACTTTGAAGAGGTTGTTGGACCAAAAAATTTGCAAATGGACTACAGGACCCCGTCGATTTCTTTTTGCTGTTTTTCGATATGATCGAAGAAATTGTCTTTTAGACTAATTTGTATGCCGTTCAAAACGGTGATCACTTTCTGCCAACAAATGCCATCGAAATACGCAGCTTCATAGCAATAAATATGCTCATGGGTATAAAAGAGACGCCTAGTTACAGAGACAGTTGGTCGAGTTACCCTCAGTTACGAGATGAATATATATCTAACGTAATGAGCTTAAACAGATTCTTTCTCATCTTCATCTCAACGACAATTCAGTGATGCCAACAAAAGGACAACATCAATACGATAAACTGTATAAAATCCGGCCATTTATAAACAAATTGCGTGAAAATTTTCAAAAATACTATGGTCCAACTATGGAACAGGCAGTTGTTGAAACGATGGTCAAGTTCAAGGGACGCATATCATTCAAACAATATTTACCGCTAAAGCCGATAAAGAGAGGCTTTAAGATTTGGTCCAGAGCAGACAGGTTGGGGTATCTTTGTGACTTCGAGATATACACAGGTAGAGATGGAGATAAGGTTGCAGAAAATCTAGGAGCGACCGTGGTGAAAAAGCTTACAGAATCTTCTTGGAAAAAATTATCACGTCTATTTTGATAATTATTTCTGTTCTGTAAGGCTTCTTGAGGAACTAGCACAAAGAAATATATATTCATGTGGAACTGTTAGAGCCAACAGGAAAGGTCTTCCTAAATTGGTCGAAAATAAACGCCTTTCTAGAGGAGAGAGTGATTGGGCTGTGAACGGACTAAATATCTCCTGCGTCAAATGGAAAGACAAGCGCGTGGTCCAGATATTGTCGTCGATTCACGATCCTTCAAGCAACATACAGATATCCAGAAGGGAAAAGGATGGGAGTGTAAAAGAAATCTATTGTCCAGAAGCTGTCAAAGAATATCGTCGCTGTATGGGTGGCGTCGATCGTGCAGATATGTTGAAGGCTTGTTATAGTGTAGACCGAAAATCGAGAAAATGGTAGCACAGACTCTTTTGGCATTTTGGTGATGTTACTGTTGTAAATGCATTTATTTTATATCGTGCTTTACCAAATGCTGAAGAACTTACGTTGAAATGTTTTCGTTTGCGGATTATTGCTGGGCTCATTGGCGCTGCCAAGAAGAAAACCCCCGGCAAGAAAAGTGTTTCCAAGGAGAATAGATATAAGCCTTACGTACCACCTGAAGTTAGAAAAAGTCACGCCTTGCATATGCCTGAGTATGGTACTTCAAGACGTTGTGCACTTTGTTGTACCTCACTTGAGCCACATCGCACTAAATGGACGTGCAAAACATGTAACGTGGGTTTATGCTTAAATTCTGAAAAAAACTGTTTTTTGACATACCATACCAACTAAAATAGTGCATGGTAACATAATATATAACTTTTGTTTGTTTGTCAAATACAATTTCTTTACGTCATGGTGGTTACCCTATGAAACCATACGTTATAGGGCGTGGTTCGTTGTTTTTAGCATTACAATGTTTTCTGGTGTGATTATTATATCATAAACTTTTTTATCAAGTACACTTTATTTTGGGAGTTTTCTTTTTCTGTGCCTGAAAGGGTTAAAACATTTTATGCCCCGATTGCCTGTTAATCGGGGAGGTCTTTCTAACAGAACTTGCATATTGACTGCCATATCCTTCATCGCTTTATGTAAACTGACCATGGATTCAGCCATAGACGTATTCTTCTTCTCGCCGCAAGTTCTCTCTTACACTTGCAGATGAACTAGATGACACTCGTGGCGCCTCGAATTCCAGGGCCCGAACTAGTGCCTCACTGATATTCCTGGGCCTTATTAGACGTAAGTGATATCTCATGACACTATCACGAACTCCCTCAATGAACCTTTCGGCGGCAAATTGCGTTTGAAAAGATTCAGGGGCCGATGGATATGCCAGGTGAATTAGTCTGTCTATGTCTGCCTCAAATTCTTGTAAGGATTTACCTGACTTTTGCTGTCTCATCCTCAGCTGGGCCTGGAACACGGTTTCTTTGTGCTCATTTCCAAATCGTAGTTGCAGAGAATTTACTAAAGCTGCATAATTACTTTCATCAGCTGCCGACAGAGATTGGAGTAACTCAGCCGCTTTTCCACGAAGTGCTACCACTAATGATGTAGCTTTCTGGGGCTCGGGGCAGCCATTAGCTTTTGTAGCTGCCTCAAATTGGGTTTTAAAGGTTTCCTAGGCCGTAGTACCGTCATAATCGGGAGGCTTAACTTTAGCGTTGGCTGTGCTAAAACTCTCTGTAGACACGTTGTCGTCCTCAAGTTGTTTCCGGAATTTCTTTTCTAGCTCGAGGACCCTCTGGTTGACATCTTCGAGTCCTTCGTTAACGCCGTTAACGGATTCGTTAACGGATTGCATTATTCTTTCTTCCAATTGTTGCTCCCTAGCTGCGAGGTGGGATACTAATTCTTCTTTGAACCGTTCCTGTTCTTCCTTTTGTTGTTGATAACGTCGCTCCTGTACTTGATCACGTCTTTCTTGCTCTTCTTTTTGTTTCTTATAACTTTTTTCCTGCTCTTCTTTTTGTTCCTTATAACGTTTTTCCTGCCCTTCCTTCTGCTCTAGATAACGTCGCTCCTGTATTTGATCACGTTTTTCCAGCTCTTCCCTCTGTTGTTGCATAAGGGAGAGCAGTGTGGCTATTTGATCCTCCATCGCTTGATGCTCGCTTCTGGTCACTGGCATAAACACGTAATGTCCGGCAATGAAGCACTCACTAACAGTTCAGCAATATTAGTCCCCAAATTCTCACTGGAATCGCACTTCTGACACCAATTGTTGCGAACTCAGGGTTCAATAATTCCAGTGTAATGATTTAACACGAAAACACTATTTATTTATTCCACAAATACACACAGGTACAATTCGACTAGTAAATAACTCACTACTTAACACTTTATAGCCTTCTTTTATCGCTTCGTACTTTAGCTTACTTACAGCTCGCTTAAAATAAGACTACTCTTAACCGCCCGCGCTATTCACCTTTTATACACAAACCTATAGTTACAGAAAAGCCTAGAAAGTTCTTGATAATAATTCTTGAATAATCTCACATAAAAAAAAGGTTGTAAACAACTGCCTTCTAGATAAACAGAGCAATAAATCATCCGTGTCAGCCATGACGCAGCGCGGATAGGTCGCGAAGCTCCACCAACCACACGTATTGCCCCGCCTCCGATGCGGCCTCGCTGCGAATCGTAACAATATTTTTCCAAATTACAACCAGTCAACGAGGGTGTACCTCAGGGCTCTATACTGGGTCCACTCTTGTTTATTTTATACTCAAATGATTTGCCAAAAACTTTCGAAAATGGCCTTGTATGTGAGTATGCTGATGACACGACAATAACTTTACACAGTAAATCAATGGATGACTTATCAATTATTTGCTTCAAGAGTTGTTCCACAGATGTGTGAGTGGTGTGAAATAAATTATTTAAGCATTAACGCAGATAAAACGGGTTTAATTCAATTCACACAATCTTCAAAAAATGAATCTCTGTATGTAAAAATCACATCAAATTCAATACCCCTTTCTGACTCGGTGAGATTTCTGGGAATCCACATAGATCCTCACCTAAACTGGAAAGGAAATATTACAAAGATAATATCGAGGTTAAACAGCTGTTGTGTTTTGATGCGTAGATTACGTGAAGTACTCTCTATAAATATCATCAGAACTTTCTATATAGCATGTATTTAGTCCATAATTAGCTATGGTATTATATTTTGGGGTGCTGTGACGAGAGCCTCCGATGTCTTTCTAGCTCAAAAAAAGGATCATTAGATCAATCTTCAGTTTGCATCCGAAAACTAGCTGCCGACAGTACTTGACCGAGCTGAGAGTTTTGATTGTTCCTTCGTAGTATATTTCAAGCTTTGCTCTATTTGTTAAGAAAAACATTCATCTATTTAAAAGAAATCATGAAAATTATCTTAACTCTATGTTTATGTCAACGAGAGGTTCAGCTAATATAGCCATTCCAAAACACAGATCCAGTTTTTATGAAAAGGGCCATAGAGCCATAAAAGCTTTTCGCTGGCTTCCACCTGAAATAAGGGAAACTGACAATATAGGGCTTTTTAAAAGAAAATTGGATATGTACCTAATCAATCAATGTATATATGAATTTGAGGTAATAGTATAGTTTCCTCAATCACTAGAGGGTCTACTTTTCTCACTACTAAATACAGTAAATATAAAATTTATTAGATCGTATTGTTCATATTTGTTTTTTTCTACTCTGTTTAAGGATATGTTGATTTGTGGCTTATAAGGTAACGTACAAAAATTAAACTAAGTATATTAAATTTGTACCTTAGGTTTAGGCCTTGAGTTCTATACAAATTCTGACGTTGGTCAAAAGAACGGCTCCCCACAGAATAAATAGATAATAGATAATGAGGTAAAAAAGCTCAATAATTCCATCAACTGCTCTTTTGTTGAGTCCTATGCACTTAGGAAGCATAGTCGTAGATTCCCGTGGTGAAATCACACACTTGAGCACCTTAAGGCAGACGCCAGAGTGATTTTCCACCGAGGTACCAAAATAGGAGCTCATATGTAGTGAGATGGAAACAATGTGGCTTACAGGAAATGCAAGAACGAATTAAGACGAAGTAAAAGAGCTAGCTGGCGGAAACTGTGTAGAGAGATGGTCTTCCTTTCGGAATCGACCAGAAAGTAAGCATAATAAAGAAACAGGACAATACATGGAGATTAGCTGTTAGGGAGAGTTATCACCCTAGGAATTCTCGTGGATCTTCTCTCCCAGAGAAAATGGCAAGGTCGATCCTCCGGTGGTTCCGGTGCTAGGGAGGATTGGATACTTGCAAAAGAGGCAGTGACAATGGTTATTAAATAAGCGGTGAGTGAATTCAGTCCATTGAAGGCATCGGGATCACATGGTATAATTCCAGTTATGCTGGAGGAGGGACTAGATAAGGTGCTACCGTCATTGAATAATGTGCTCACACAAGTTTGACATCTTTTCTGATGAAAACGTTGGTGTCTAAACTCACATTTAGTCATAAAAATAATTTCAGTTTATATATTTCAGAAACAGTAATTTCTAAAATCATTTAACTAGGTTATTGCCGCCAACGCACAGCCAGTAGGTCACCAGTAAACATCAGACAACCAGGTACCGGACGCAGCGTCAGCAAGAAAATCACTCAACCTTCTAATGTGGAGCACAGAACAATATTTGTCAGCAATTTATTCATTTAATATTGTTTATGACGATTCTAATTTTTGTATATAAATAGTTGTTAATTGTTAAATAAAAGTCAGTATTAACCCAACAGTGGTTCTTACTCAACCTTCCAACCTAAACCCTATACAATAATAAACTACCAAATGTTCTGAGCATTCTTCCTAAATTCCATTACAGGAATCTACAGTTGGAAAAGATCGTCGATAGGTACATCATAAAGGAAATTCTGGAGAGACAACTCATAAATAAAGACCAACATGCCAACAGCAAGAACAAGTCAACCTAGACAGCTGTCGACAGTGCATAAAATATGGAAAATTTGCTAGCACAAAAAAGTGTACATGGCACCCTTTTTCGATACTGAGGCATCATTCGACCAAGCTAAAACAAATAACATTTGGGTGGCAGATAGGCCATGTCGTCGCTCCGCAAACGTAAGATAACAGCATCCCTAACAGACCGCTAGGGAGATCGAGGGCGACTGTCCACAATGCAGTTGCTTATCACCTCGGATATAATATCTCTTAATAGACGGTCTTTGTAAATATGTCCGTTGTAAAATTGTAAATATGTCCGCCATTTTGAAAAGCAACCGACCACTTCTTGTCATCATTTTAAACTTAAAACAAAACTTTTTAAATAACTTACTTCTGCTAACGTTTTATTAGAAAGAAAATGAGGTTTATATCATCATTCAAAAATAACAGCTGCTAGGAAATATCTGATAATTGCAGCTTGCTCAAGATAAAATTTACATCATATTGCTGGCACGATTGACTTAGCAGCATTGTTTTTAAAAAAATTCGTCAAAATTTTGTTTTTGTCAATATCTAGTGAGTCATGGAAGTTTTCAAAAATGTGAATATGGTTTTAAATTGGTCTCCTAAAACTGCAGTTCACCTATTTAGCCTACGTCGTAATTAGGCTAGTATAAGCCATTCAGTTATTTTTGGCATCAACCCATACCATGGAATTTCCTTAGTATAACATCGATCGCATTTGTTTGTTTACTTGTTTTCAAACCAAATTTGTCAAAAAGTGTCATTGAAATTTACTTGTTGCCGATTTTTTACATATTCTGAAGTGCATTTTCTCTATTATAAAACTTTATTTTGCAACTAAAATGCCGTAAATAATTAATGCGAAGATCCAAACTTGCTCAGCACCACCTTAGCTGAGCAGATTTCCAATATTTTTTCAGTAAGTATGCTTACATCTAGACATTTTTAGGTATTGCCTGTGGGGCCTATTTGAAGACTGGAAATACTACTTAATGTCTTCCTGCTTTTTTATATTAATAATAATTTAAAAGAATTATGTACCCAGCCCCAACACGTAATGTCTACTTGACAGTGCACGAGTCAGTAAGCTCTGCGACACGTAGAAACTGATCGGCTGAAAAGTGATTCAGACTCGGCAGGCTAATTTGATAGATAGTAAAACCAAAAAGCTATTAAAATTTAAACTGCCCTCAGTTGGGTTGAGCCACAAAGCACATATATAGGACATAGGGATTACCAGGTACCAATTATATTTTAAAAAAGCCTAAATTTACAAAATAGTTTGTTAGTGTGATGTAATCCACAAAGTGCCAGCCATAAAATTTCCGAACATGCCCGAAGCGATAGTACGGTCTCTTATGTTTCAGAATTTTATCGTGATAAGGGCTAGGCGTTTATAATGTCGTACGGATGATAACAATTGGAATGTTAACGGATTTGCCTCTAAATTATTCACCGATTACAGCAATAAATATTCAAATGCTGTATATACGACACCTACTTGAATTTTAATACACCTACTTAATCAAGATAAATTTGAATTAAGAAGATGTACACAAAAATAAAGTGTCATCCAAGGGTGTGTATAACTATAACCAAGTTATAGTTAAACTTTAAACTGGTCACCACAAATAACCATAAGGTGATCAGGTGATCCCAAAAGTGTAATATTTACTGAAAACATAATTTTCACTGAAATGAACCTGACGCCTTCTGGTTACGGGTTTTGCGAAAATTTCTAAAGGGGATGATTGAGGATATGCTTAGGAAAAGCCCTGTTATGATGAAAGGGATTGCCACCCCCATAAGATAAGTGTCCCAGCGCCATCCTGCTTAATTGTTTCACAAAAAGTTTGAAAGGGGATTATGGGGAATATGATTAGGAATTGCCCTGTTAAGGTGAAAGTGATTGCCACCCCATAAGGTGAACCAGAAAACTGGAATATTTATTCGAAACACGTATTTTTTACTGAAATGGCCGAAAATAAAGTGTCCCGGCGCCATTCTGGTTAATTGTTTCGCGAAAGTTTTTGATTGGAATGATGGAGAATTTTCTTAGAAATAGCTCTGTTATGGTGAAAGTGATTGCTACCCCATAAGGTGAACCAGAAAACTGGAATATTTACTCGATGCCCATAATTTTTACTGAAATGTCCGAAAATAAAGTGTCCCGGCGCCATTCTGGTTAATTGTCTCGCAAAAGTTTTTGATGGGAATGATAGAGAATTTACTTAGAAATAGCCCTGTTATGGTGAAAGTGATTGCTACCCCATCAGATGAACCAGAAAATTGGAATATTTACTGGAAACACGTAATTTTTACTGAAAAAAAAAACAATAAATTTTGTTTGGATGTTAAAAGTCATACTCGATATTCAATTTCAATATTCAATAGAGACCATTCAATATAGAATTATTTCATAATGCGATGCTGACCATCAAATTTCGAAAGCGTTATTTACCTATCGTATTGTATTATATTCAATATGAGTGGACTTATACAGTCCTCCACCGCGACCTGCGGTCTATTGTGGCTCACTTGAAGAGTGCCAGCGAAGTTTGCCCCTGCTAGCTCCTTTAGTTGTCACCCGTTATGCGCAGACTCTCAAAGAATCTGATGAATCTCTCAGGCGACCCTGCGTTTGCATCGTGAGGTTCAATGATCGTGTTTCCGAGCAGTGAGTATCTCGATCTGGCAATAGCCTGGCAGTCACATAGGACGTGCTGAACTGTCTCGTCGTCCTCCAAGCACAGCCGACAGTCGGTCTCTTCGGACAGTCCGAGTCTGTGCTTGTGTCACTCTGATTTGTCTCCTATTTAGTCTGTGGAATGTTTGGGCTTTTACCCTCCCTGTTCCCGTGATAAATTTTTTGGAGTGTGATAGTCCGGGTAGATTCTCCCATCAGTCCTGAGACTTGGCATTGCTCGATTTCTGGAGCTCAGCCTTAAATAGAGAGTATGGGACTCCCAGTGCCGGCTCCAGGCCTACGAATGCAGAGCCCGCCGCCCTCCTTGCTAGAGAGTCGGCTTTCTCATTGCCTTCGTGACCACGATGGCTCGGGATCCATACCAGTGTGACGCTGTTTTCCTGCGATAGGGTGTTCAGAGTCCTGTGCAGTTCCAAACAGTTTTGGAATATTCGCCTCGTTCGTCCCAGTCTGCCCGTGAGGGAACCCTGACGAGGTAGCGAGTGTCTAATGTACGTTTTGATGCCATTAGGTTGCAGACCATGTTCAATACCGCAAGGCCTTCCAAGCCAGCCTGGGCATTGTTGGTCCCACAATCGAATGACTGCGGTGCTATGTTCGTTACTTGTTGCAGCCGGTATGTCGCCTTCATTGCCTCTCGTTCCAGGAGTACTAGAAGTGGAAGCAGGTCGAGCATGCGCTCCATGGCTGCCATGGGCGTCGTTTTCATTGACCCAGTGATGCAGAGATATATTTTTATTTGTAGAGAGGACAGTTTAGCTTAAATGGAGCTCTGTCTGCTCTTTCGATACCAAACTTTGGCCCCATACGTGACTATCGGTCTTATTACCGTCACGTATAGCCACATAGTTTGTTGGGGTCCCATCCGCATGATTTGCCGCACAGGTCTTATACGACCAAAGGGAGAGCTGTGCCCTCCTAACGGTACGCGTCACATGTGGGTCCATGTGAGTGATTTGTCCAGGTGACTCCTAGAAATTTTACTTTGTTGCTAAACGGGATTGTCGTCCCGAACAAGGGTGGCGCTTTCAGGAAGTCCAGTCCCTGCCTTCGGGTAAATGGCACTTCGACTCCACATAGTTCCAAAGTAGCCAGAAGGTCGTCCAATAGAAGGGACCACAGGAGTGGTGAAATGACTCCGCCCTGTGGACAACCTCCCGCTGTTTTGAATTTTTGAATCTGATAGTGTCGTTTAATGATGTAGGTGAACAGTCTGGATTCTATTATATGTTGTGAATCCAGTTGGCTATTTTTGGTTCGATCCTTCTCGCTCTACTGGCGCTGAGGAGGGAGTCTGTAGGTGCATTATTAAAGGCCCCTTCGATGTCTATGAAAATGCCAACAGCAACACCGTTTGAATCCAGGATATCTTGGGTTTTTACCACCAAGTTGTGGAGTGATAATTCTGTTGGTTTGTTAGCCTGGTACGCATACTGTTCGGTATTAAGGGGGCACGTTGTTAGCGCTCTCTCCCTTATGTATATAGGTCTAGCAGCTTTTCCAAGCTTTTCAGCAGAAACGAAGTTAGACTGATCGGCCTGAGCAATAAGATCTTTTCCCCTACATCTCGTCTTTGGTATGTAGACGACCCCCACCTTGGACCTGCAGTTTGGAATAAAGTTCCAGTTCCCTCTGAAGAGCTTTGTTAGTAGAGGTGCGAGTTGATCCAGGCCCTGTTGTATTAGTGCCGGGAACACTCCATCCTGACTGGGGGATTTGTATGGTTGAAAAGCCATAATCGTGGATTTTAGCAGGGTTGGTCTGACCACTTTTTTGGAGAGCTCCCAATCTACTTTGTTGGATCGTATAAATCGTCCCAAGGGGCTTGTGTTAGCCTCTAAATTTGTCGGCTACCCGAAAAATGACAGCTTTTGTTATCTCTAACGTTTCACTACCAGGTGTAAGTTCCATCCGACCGTTTTATCGATCCAAGCTCCTGACACGGCTCCCTGGAGAGAATCCTTTGAATTCGGGCTCCTGTTGGTAGGTCTTCAATCTCGCAACAGAACCTTTTCCAATACTCTCTTTTAACAGCCTTAGCCTGCTTATTTGTTTTTCCTCTGACTTTCCAAGTGGTCATTCCACCAGAAAGAACATTTGTCTGTTGTCTTTTTTTGTTCTCGTTGGACAGTTGTCATCATAGGCCTGAAGAGCAGCTTTTGCCAGTCGCTGGGCTGCCAACTCTATGTTGACAGGACTGTCAAAGGAGATGGTGATTGAATTCATTTGTGTCTGGAGGGACTCCCGATACGAAGCCCAGTTTATGCTTTTAGGATCTTTAAAAGTGACCATAGGTCTGATACCTGTTTTTAAGTTAAACGTTATATGTTTGTGACTCCGGGGATACTGCCCAGTTGCAGATCTTATTTGAAATAAGGTTCGTGCTGATCGTGAGATCTAAAACTTCTTGTCTACTGACAGTTATAAAAGTTGGGCTGTTGCCTGTGTTGATAATTTTTAGGTTTACCTGTGTTAGGTTGTTAAATAGTGACTCACCCCCTATGTTAATATTGCTTTTGTTATTTACCTAACAAATGCGGAAAGCGTTACTTTCTTGCGCAAAGCTGCCATTGCGTGAACGACGCACAGCGGACGCCAGGCAAGGCAAGCAGTTCAGTGTGGGAAAAACACTCTCCACATGTGTTAGATATAGGTATAAAACTTTTGCCTCTGAGTGTGAAATGGAATTTGAAATATCAGAATGGGATTAATATTTACAGAGAAAAAAAATTGCTTAATTGTTTGATCGAAAAGTCATTTTTAATCAGGAAATTAAATAAAAACCTATTAGTGCGTGACCTAATGGAACTAACGTTTGTTTAAAGGTGGTAGACAATGATGAATGAATTAAGTGAAACAGCTTGGACTTCCATTGTCTTTATTGAGTTTTTTACACGACGTTTCGAGCAGTGGAATCTCTGCTCGTTTTCAAGTCAAACTGAGCATTAAGCTCGAGGCTACTTAATTATGTACTAACACCACTAACCACGCCCCCATTCCTATTGGCCGGATCGTCGCCACTTAAGCGCCTGGCACTTGTCCGCCGTATCATCGCATATCGCTACGTCTCTTCGGTATGGCATCCGTTGATACGGCGGACAAGTGCTGGGCACTTGAGTGGCGACGATTCGGCCAATAGGAATGGTGGGCGTGGTTAGCTATATTAGGACATAAGCAAGTGGCCTCGAGCTTGATGCTCAGTTTCACTTGAAAACGAGCAGAGATTCCGCTGCTCGAAACGTCGTGTAAAAAACTCAATAAAGACAATGGAAGTCCAAGATGTTTCACTTAACTAATGGAACTACTTGTACCTATTTTAATAAGTGCAATAAGATACTCGTTTCCAAACCGAAATGAGTGAGGTAAAGTGAACTTTACGAGTAGTAGAAGATAATCTGTGTACAACTAAAGCAACACTTGAACTGAACCTGAGTACTAGAAAATATCTCAAGGATGTACTTACCTCTATATACGCTATTGCTAATTTTCTGGCATAAAATACTTGAATATCATTTTTGCATGAGAAGTTGCTGGCTCCAGTTCTGCTTAAGAGGGCTCTCCTTTCGTAAGTTTCCTTTAGAAGGTAGGAAGTGATCCATCGGTACATCTCCAGGATGACTGAAAGAAAATATTATTATAGCTATGTACAACTTTTTCTCTCTGTGTCATCTGTTTTGAAATAGGGTATAGCTAACCCAAACTATTTTACTAATGAGAGGAAATACGTATCTAGCAAAATAATGGAGTTTTTGTGTTAAAAAAATGGGTGATAACATACACTTTTCAACGAAACATTATTAAACATCAGTATTCAGACTGTTAAGTAAGACTTCTTTATCTATGACTACTAAGTAAATATCAAATAACACACGCTCTACTTCGCTAGTAAGGAGCTCCTTACGCACGCTGAACCAAACGTACGTGCAAGGCCTTCAGCCTCCAACTCTCCGAGCTCCACGAATGGAAAGTTTGCAAACTTTCCATTCGTACGTAATAAGATTCTTACAACCCTTATTACGTAGTATACTATTAGCAAAATAAATGCGTTTAGTAAAGACACGTAAAGCTTAAAAATAAAGTAATTTAACCGTGATTGAACTATTTACAAATAATCTGGCAACCGATAAACAAAATCACCGCATGACGATATCACGGCGTCTAATGCGCCTGACAACTGACAGCTTTATCTCCCTAGGGAGATAATCGTCCATAACGTTGTCATTATAGACCGCTTATGTTCAATTGTTTTATAAGCAAAACGAGAAAACCTACTTTACAGTCATTCTGCTGGCCTTTAACGTTCCGTATTAAAGCTAGTTGTCGGAAAAAACACATGGTTTGAGGTACATACTAACTGAACTTACATTCTGGTTGACTAACTTCCTCAACATTTTTTGCTGAAAATTTGGCATTTTCTATAAATTCCGTTGCTCCAGTTAAAAAGTCTATAGATCCTAACGGAGACTTTATCTCTCCTCCTGCCCTGATCATGTTCCACAATTTAAGCAGGACGTTCCCAGTTTGTTGAATTAATACCCAATTTTCACCTTCGTAAGTTTGGGCAGGCTCCTGATCATTTTTAAGTCTGGCAAAACCTGCGGCTGCAATGCGACAAATTATTCTTTACTTCTTAAATTATTCTATACTCTTAATAGCAACTTGGACAAACCTTTCAAATAGCCGTGTCCTCCACAAGCTTCTCTGCAGGACTGAATCGCATCTCTGATAGCCCAGCCGCTTACAGGCTTCGCTGCTGACGTAATGGCGTGCAGCTCTGTGCCCAAAAATTCCATGTTCTCCCCGGAATTCAGTTTCATTACGTAGTTGTCAAAAACTTCCAATAAATAGATGCTAAATACCTTCACCACGTATACAGATGCCAAATATGGTAAGAGCCTGTATTGCTAGAATAGAAGACAAGCGGTAGAACATTTAGAGAGGGGATAAAAATGCTAACATTGCCTTTCAGGTGTTGTTATAAACTGTTAACGGAAAACATCGATAAAGCAGAATTTTTCGTAATTTTGAAAGGGCTGTAACCCAGAAATGCGTTAGTCAACATTTGCAACTAAAAGAAATTTTGAAAGTTTGTTATCTTTTGGACTCAGGCTGGTGTGTTGACATTGAACAAAAGTTACCTTTTAAACAATGTACAGTGTAAGGAAAAAAATCACTGCAAAACGGTTGCATTTCAAGCCACTGCAAATAAGATAAATTGACTTTAAAATTCATTGATTTAAAAAGTTATTGACGTTGATTTATGGTTAATGAAACTTTCTATTCCACGATGTGCAGGAACGACAAGAACACAAATGGGAATCTTGAATCTTTTCAATACAAGATGAGTCACAACATATGGTTGCAAATGAAACCTCAAAGTCTCTGGCCAATTATAAGAATATTTACCCTTAAAACGTGTTGTCTACAAATTGTTGTTTACAATTTTTCGTTTAAAAGATACAGGATAGTTTTATTAAAAAAGAAATATCTCAATGAAATTTGGCAGGCTTCGACTGCTATAGAATGCGATTGTTCTGCCATGAAACCAAATTTATCTCTCCACCAGGCGTTACATTATGGAGTTTTTTCGCAAACCAAAAACCAGTTTCAATTACTCATTCTGCTCCAAACAAAAGAGTTCTCCTGTTTTTTCGTATATTAATCGCATTTTGGTGAAAAAATTATTTAAAATCCGTTTTCAAGCACGTCTTAAATCCATAGTGATTTTAATTCAAAATTTGAAATTATTAACGATTAATTTGTTGAATTGGCGGGTTGGGACAGAATTAAATTAAACTACAAACTCTTCGCCGACGTTCTAATCTAATAAACTCAGACTTCTTCAGGGCTATAAAGACATTAATTAAACCATCAGAAGGAGAAACGGAAAGCATCAAATACAGCTCACCTCAAGTCTAATCAAAATATCCCTTACGCTTTCGGAATAATCAATACATATGCATTTTGAAATTCTTATTTCAACACCCTGTAACTTTTTAATGAAGCTCGATATGTAACACAATTGTATGACTAACCACCCCTAAAATCGACCAAAGAATATGAGATTTTATTTTCGACCACCCGTTATGATTCACCCCGTATACTTATTGTGTGAAGTCCGTACCAGTAATTGAGTAATCACTTCTGAAAAACTCCCGTGATGAGAAACAATTTGTAGATAATGCTGTCGATCCAAAGAATAAAAAGAATAGTCCGTCAACTTGTCCGCCAATTACGACGATCTAAAGAATATACTAACGAATTTTTAAAGAATATTTTGATTCTCTCTGTAGAAGTTCTAATGCCTTAAAAACAAAAAATTACAAAAACGTCTAGAGACATTGATGTTGGCTATCTGCGATGGCATAACTCAATTTCCCTTTCCCTCTAGAAAGGTTATTTTATTTAATATTGCTATTATAAGTCACGAGTATCAACAATATTCGTTTCATATTTTTTGAGTTCTAGTTCACTAGACAAAACTGCACTTACTTTAAAATTTTTTGAGTGGGGACAATATGTCAACAAATGAGGAAAAACACCACAAGATTCTTTACCATGTTTTTAAACTACGACGATTTACAAATATCAGCAACAAAAATTTCACACATTTTACGTTTCACTCTGTATAAGAATTCAGAGTACTTTAATAAAAAATCTAGCGAAAAGGTCCCGAGATATGGACGTTGGCTTACTCCCTACCTGAAAACAATAAAGAAAAAAAAGTTTGTTGCGAAATGGCAGAACATCAAAATTGTGCAATTTTTGCATCACTTTGTTTCACACCCTATATGATAAAGATAAAGTCGTTTTTTTTTCAAAGTTATCCGCTTCGTTAATCTGGAGGAAATCGTGTTTCAGACCGTGCAAATTGTATTTAAAACAATTCATTGCTTAAAAAGTTATAGCTGATGGAAAATGACACGAAAAACTGGTTGTGCCGAACATTAAGTTGAGCAGTTTATTAACTAACCTGAACTAACCTGACCACCAAAATGTCTTGGTTGTCCTTCAGAAAATGTCTAGTATTATTGTACGCTTTAGTGTATGTATCATTTTTTCGCTTTGGTTGTATGCTATTCACGAAGACAGTTACGACATTGTTACACCTAGCCCTTGTCACGTTTTTTGCTCTGCTTATCATGCATGTTCTCTATTATGTACTCCATATACTTAATAATGTCGAACAAAGGAAAGCCCCGATTAGAGTGATTTAAAGAGAATCTCGGTTTTTCAATTTATATTTTAACTTACCAACGTGTTTAGACTGTTGTAGTAGTTGTAGTAGTAGAGTTGTATTTGATGTTTTAAGTTTTTCCTTCTGACGGTTTAATTAATGTCTTTATTGCCCTGAAGAAGTCTGAGTTTATTAGACGAAACGTTGGCGAAGAGTTGGTAGTTTCATTTAATTCTGTCCCAACCTGCCAATTCAACAAACTGATAAAAGATCCTGGGACGCAACATTTTACCCATTATTAATGATTTCAATAGTCACTAGTTTGCATGACTAATAATAGTAATAATTAAAAATTTTGAAATGAAATAACTATAGATGAAAGAGGTGCAATAAAACTGTTTTTATTGGTTTCCTCAAAAACGATAAATCGCAAGACAAACTTTTCATAAAGCTGTATTACCAGTGGATGTCAAAAAGAATTTGAATTTTGTGAACAATCGGTGGCTTATACTCTATTTTTCCTAAAAATATGGATTGGTAACTTTTTTTCTCAGTACTTTGATGATGGGGGTTGATAACAGACGATAATGCGCATCTCCACCGGGCTTATATTATTCAAGAAGTTCAGATAAAGAATGACAATGAGCCAAAGAACTGGCTTGCAAGGTCTCTAGATATGAACGTAATAAAGCAGGTGTTAAGTAGCCTAAAGTTGAAATTAAATCCGAATCAAGCATTCTAAAACTTGATGAATTAACGATTGCAGTTAGCGAAAATTATTTCAGTTACCCATTAAGATTATGCCGGGGAATAGTTTCACAGGGGTAGAAAAATGTGATATGTTGTCATGTTACATTTGATCCCAAAACAATTGTGTGGCTGCTGAAAGTATGTACATCGACAAATATCCTGAAAGAATAAAGCCCAATAGATCAATCTTCAGACGTGTAGCTGTCAACCGGAAGGAGTATGGGTCGTTTAAGCAACTTATTAAAACCAGGAAAAAACTTCTAATGAAGAAGAAGTGTATCAAGCTATTCAATCAGTCATTGAACAACCTGATGTATCAACAAGGGAAATTGAAAGTCAAACAGGAGTGGCCAGATCTACGCCCAACTTATTAAAAAAAAAAAACTTTCACCCCTATAAATTTAGAATTTGCCAAGGACTGCGACCTGGAGATGAAATTACAAGGAGGACGTTCTGTGAATAGTATACCAGGCAGTGTCACATTGATAATGACTTTCTATTCAAAGTTATGTGGTCAGACGAAAGCAAAATAACAAACAGTGGAATTTTTAATAGATGCAATACATATTATTGGGCACAAAGCAACCCCTGGATGAAAAAAACATCCAAGCACCAACACCGATTTGGCTTCAACATGTGGTGTGGAATTCTGGGCACTAGAATATTGGGACCTTTTATTTACCACAACTCCCTAACCTCAGATAGCTACCTTTTTTTATGGAGAAATGAATTGGAAGAAAGTCTAGATAATCTGCCGCTACAGAATGTACAAGACTGTTGGTTTCAACAAGACGGTGCACCTGCCCACAATGCTAGACTAATTCAAGGTTACCTTTCGGAACAGTTTCCAGGAAAAACAATCGGTACTTATGGTGAGGTTTCCTGGCCAGCGCGATCACCAGACTTAACCCCACTAGACTTTTTTTTTTGGGGTTACGTAAAAAACTAAGTATACGTTCACCATTTTGATACAGAAGATCAACTTTTGAGAGCAGTTACGGCAGCATTTAATACTATCACTCCAGAATTATTATTCCGAATCTTACAATCAACGGTAACAGGATCTTACCTGTGTTTAGAGAATAATGGTTATCTATTTGAACATTTGTTGTAAATTTTGCGTCCTTTTTATTTTTTCTGTTTGTTGTTATGCATTTTTATTCATTTCCTACTAATAAAAATGTAGATATTTTATTACGAATTGCTTTTCCGGCACAAGTACATCACATTGTTGAATTGGGTATAAAAGGGGCAATATTTTGCTTTCTTTACTTTTTTTCGGCTCATAACAAAAAGTAAAGTTGATGATGGTTCATCGATAACGAAACGTTGGAATAAAAAGTAACAAACTTCATCATGTAGAGCTTAAAAAGGTGCAATGAGAAAGTGTTGTTTGTTTCTGGATACTGTTTGAAATAACTTTAAAAATAAATAAAAACAAAAATCCATAAAATTACTGTTTTTGAGATATCTAAAAAACTAAGACAAACAATTATTTTTGCAAACACCATGTAAAAGGTCTCCCCATTGTGCATCTTTCTTCTGATTTAACCGCCTTCATATCTCTTACCGTTTTGGAGATGCCCATGCAGTGCATCCTTATCTTGGACACACTATATATCGTGGTCATACCATGCGACCACTGAAGCCGTATTGGAGCGAATGCAAAAAGTTTTATGGGGTTCTAAAAGCCGTCTAAAAATCTAAAAAACGGCATACTTGATGAGACATATTATGAGGATTGTTAGTCAAGATTGACATCTCTAAGGGCCCAGGCCGAAGACATATATTTTGAGTGAAAAATATCAGACAGTGGAGTGGGATGTCATCAACTGCCCTATTTCGATCGGCCACTAATAAGATCATATGGGCCATAATGTTGTCGTTAACATTCATAGAAAATAATAAAATAATTGGTGATCCCTGATATCCAAAAAGTCTAGGCATATGAGTGTAATGTACCCATCTGTGACGCCTATGTTCTTTTCCCAAAAACAATGTATTTAGTGGAAAGAAGTAAGTTAGTGTTTAACCATCTCAAACAGTATAATTATATTGTTTAGTAAATCATCCCCATTAAGGAACCTCGAAGATGCATTAACTGTTTATCTTACGATAAGTATTGTCAACCTCATTAGGAATATTATCAGAAACTTTGTGTCACGCCAATGTATTTCTCCCTTAGACTTTAGCATAAAACGAATTGATTCACAGCATAGGGTAGAACTATAATTTTGTCAATCGAAGTAGTAATTAGTACTGACTAGCTTTATATTAAGTTTATTTTAATAAATCATTAAAGGATCCACCGTGTTTCTCTGAGGAAGCCTCTCGGTCTATTACATGAGGAACAAGAAGATCTGAAGACACCTATAGGGAATAATGCACATAAAAAAATTCTTGAATGCGAAGAAAGTGAAACATGCCAAAGGGCATTGCAAACGTAAAACTTGTGAGAAAACGCACTTGGTCCTCAGCAACTTTATAAAATAAAAAAAAACTTCATCAGTGGCGTATTGACAGTGCATTACTACTGGTAAATTGTCAGAGCATATTTTTAAAGAAAATAGAGTATAAATTCAAATTCTTTTTCACTTCTCCGGTCAACACAGCTCTTGGAATTTTCTGGAAAAATAAAACCGTTTTAATGCACCTGTTAAAACTATATTTATTTCAATTAAAAACTTGAAATTAATACCATTGATATCAAGACTCATCAAATGTTATTTAAATTGTCCATGAATTTCTATACTCAATATTAGTAATGCAACCTAGGACTCTTGAAATTATATCAGATATTAAATTAAAATTACTATTGATTTAAGGAGTGAATCAAAACGGTTTTACTTTTTTTACTGCAATATGGTGCTTTGTAGGAAAAAGCTCAGGAAGACTTTTTCGTTTAAGGAAGAACAAGTAATTTTGGGTCTTCCCCTCTTTTAAAATATATATTGGTAATTACCCATTAATAGTAACGAGCGCCATTGGTGGAGGGAAAATTTTATTTTTATTACAAAACATTCGTATTCTATTGCAGTCAAGAATTGACAAATTTCATTGAGATCTCTCGCAATTTTGGAGAAATCGAAGAGAGAGAGAGAATTTGAAGAAAGAGAATTTGAAGTTTCATTTTCAACCATCCGTTATGACTAATCCTGTATTGAAAAGATTTCCATTTTGTTTCTTGTCGTTTCTGTGTAGCATGGAACAGAAATATTTTATTAACCATCAAAATACGTCAATAATCGTTAAAACCATTTTAGATGTTCAGGAATGATTCGTAGACGAAAAACCAAAAAACTGCCAAACACATCCCGAGATATATAGCTCTCAAATGTCATTACAATAAGAGTCTTAACGTTAAGGCACCCGCCATGACGTTGCTGTTAACAAAATTTTAATCAGTATTTCATTATTCATTTTATGCCATCCTTGTACGAAATGAAATAGACAGGTTTTGTTAATCCTAAGGCATCGTCGCTTCATATTCTGTATTCGAATGACGTAAAAGCAGAGAAGTATCTGACACCTTGCCGTCAAAAACCCGTCAGTTATGAGTCATGCCGACATCATTCTAAAACTAATCGAATCTCGAGGATTCTGGCTCTGAGGATGTTCAACATTTTTGGAAAACATTGAGCACTCACATCACTAGTACAGATTAGCTTGACTTAGATAACATAGGCACGTTAATAAAAAAAAGTTCAATTCTTACATGAGTTTGGTACTCTAAAATTGGAATTTCTTGATCGCCAGGACCAAACTGCTTTCTAACCGCTGCGTATCTTACGGCTATTGTAAGCGCCTGAACTCCATATTTTTCATTTCCAATAATGACCCCGACTCGAGTATTCGATAATGCCAAAAGTGTGGCAGCAAATCGCCTCATGTCATCCTTAAATGGGCTGACATAGTTGCCTGCCTCATCTACGTCGCCAGTTTTATTCAGTAGGTTCTCACGAGGAATACGGTAATTGGTGAGAATTAGATACCTATTAAATACCGTGAAAGTGTTGGGTCAGTTTGTGCTACACGCTCACTCACCCATTGTCATTATAGTTCGATCCCATTTTTTCTCCCAAGTCACCTACCTTTACACCTGGGTATGGTAAAAGTGTTTGAGGATCTCGGATTGGAACTACGAAAGCGTGAAGGCCGTATTTCTTGCCTTCTACATAAAGCTGAGCATAGACTATAGCATGGGTAGCGCCCATGCCTAAAGCTAAAAACCATTTCATTTTAAAATTATGTAAGTTTATTCTCGCATACACTTCTGTGTATGTCTATTTACCCCCAGCCCAACATTTCGCCGCCTCAAAATCTGGAGTATGAAGAACAAATTCTTTCGTGCTCCTATCGTAAGTTGCAGTAGTTCTCATACCGGCGACATTAGAACCATGTGCGACTTCAGTAAGGCAAAAACTTCCCAATATCTAAACAAAAAAACACTAAGCTTTTGAATCCTCGTTACTTACTTTTCCTAGATCTTACTTTTCCCTCTTCTGCATCTTTTAGGAATTTTGCATGCCTGGCACTGCCTGCATTTTGGATGACGCTTGTAAAAAGCCTATAGCCAAGAAAGTATTTTGTGGTTCCGCCGCATATTAAAGGTGTAGCCGAGGCGAAACGTGGATCAGCTCTGTAATGATTAAATTTATGCTGTATAATATGGAAAAACAGAAATGGGCCTTGGATGTGTGCTGTGCAATTGGTGGTAGTAGACAAATTGACAAAAAAAAACATAACGCTCAGTATTCCGCCAACAAAATTTTTTCTACGGCTGTGTGTGAAACATAATTTTCCCACATGCACTTCGTGCTTTTCACTTTCACTTCCAGCCTTTTTGGGGTGATAGCTCTAGAACGCTCTGAGAGTATTCCCACGCTTCGTTTTTTCAATAAGAATGAAAGGATGGGAATACTCTTAGAGCGGCCACCCGAAAATGCTGTAAGTATAATACCTTGTGCCATCCATCGCTGGTACTTAACAATCAAACCTGCGCCAGAGAAAACCACCAGTTAATTGTTTTTGTTAACCCATGATATTTACGAAAAATTATTAACAAATTTAATCCTTCTATCATTTTACATATTTTTTCTTGCAAAGTGTTAAGTTTAATTATTTTAGGAGAAATACTTCCTTGTCAGGTTTGACATTTGACATGAAGTTCCCATGTAACTTCTCTAGCTTCACTCTTTTAGTATGTAACTTAACCTATTTTTATATTCTTGGTCTGTTTTTTGTAGAGTCACGTTGCCAGCCAGAAATTCTTGTCTGAACGTCTAAGGCTGAATGTTAGAAGTCTGTATTTCAAATGGTTTGTTTTCGTATCATAAAGGTGCGTATTTCCAGTTGGTAGATTCACTATTTGGTTTGTAAGGTTGTTTATTATATACTTAGTTATTACCAAATCTGTATTCGTTTTAGGCGCCTTTATTTTGTGATACAAATTACATCAAACAAGAAAGCATAGAATAACTTGTTTGACGACGATAAAAGATTGAGTTCAATTTGCCCAGTTCTTGTTATTCCTGACAACCTTCAGAGAGAACTCGTCGAAAGTTCAACACAAAGCTTAATAATTTGTTAAGATATTTCTTTTCTTCAGTTGTACATACTAAGAAAAATAGTTTATATAAAAATGCACTAAATTATGTAATTGCAAGAATACAATAATTTAAAAATTTAGGGTATCCTATATAATGAAATTTGATTTACTGTAGTCGTATATCTGGGAAATTAAACAGAGAACGCCACAGAATTATCGCATTCTACTTTCTAAGCAATCGTCTACTTAAGTACTAATTAGATAAAAAGACTTGCAGTTTTTCAAAAATCTCCTCTATATTCGGGGTAAATTAGTATTACCCCTCTCTTTGGAATAATAGACTAACCTCAAAAATCGAGTTTTTAGTGCCGCTTTTTATTTTTTTAATTTTACTTTTCATAAATCCAAAGAAAATGGTTCAGCCTATATACAGGGTGTTACGGGACGAAATGTACATACTGATATGGGAATAGGTTTTCATCATGACAAAACATATTCAGTATTAAAAAAGTTGGGAACTCATTTCTTACTGATATACAGGGTTTTGTATAAATTTTACACAAAATAAAAATCAATCACATTTTCCAGACTTTTTGCAGAAATAAATTCAAATTGCATGTGCGTGAGGCTTGGAAGAGAAGAACCTATGAAGGAAACAAAAAATCTACATTTCCAGAGCCTGACTAATAAAGTTGTTCTTTTCTTGATGCCGCACAACACACGCTCAGTATACGATTTTTTAAAACTTTGGCAATAGATGTCAAGTTCACAAACACCAGACAATAAGAAATCGGAACAATTTAAGTTGTCGCACTTTTGTTTTTTTTTACAATGTTCTAATGTTGTAGTCGACTGCATTTTGTGTTATCAATGATTTATTAGGTTTAAATTTGTGTAACTTGTTATTATTTATTGTATTATTTCTTTATATTTGTGACAAAAAAAATGACAGAAAACAAATAATAGAGATGAGAGAATAAAAACAAAAAAGCATAATTAGATGAATAATTTCAAATACAAATAAATCTTACTATTCTGTTTACTATTCTAATTACTCGCCTTGCCTCCAAAAATTTACGGCCTCCCAAAATTACACAAGACCGACACACCACTCCGACCCATCGTCTCATGTGTTCAATCCCCTTTCGAAAAACTTTCAAAATTTCTAAAAAATATAATACAAAAAATAGTACATCAAAATGAATTCTATATCAAGGACTCTTGGCAATTTAAAGACAAAATTTCTAACGTATCCTACTCCACAAATTACTCCCTAATGTCCTTAGACGTAATATCCATGTACACAAATATCCCTATCGAACTTGCCCTTGACCTCCTAAAAAAACACTGGGACAAAATTAAACAACACACTGACATACCTATGAAGGACTTCTTAGAAGCAGTGGAACTAACCTTAAGTTCTACTTATTTCGTCTTCAATGACACTTATTACAAACAGATCAATGGCTGTGCGATGGGCGCCTCCATCTCAAGCGTCATTGCACAATTAGTCCTCGAAGATCTCGAAACCACTGTAATTGACAACCTACCAGTAAAACTCCCCTTCTTCTTCCGCTATGTAGATGACTGCTTGCTCGCTGCTCCACAAAAATACGGCCAACACATATTAAACGAGTTCAACAAATACCACCCAAAAATTCAATTCACCATAGAAATCGAACAAAATCAGCAAATCAATTTTCTAGACCTCACCCTCCATAACAGCAATGGCAAAGTAAGAACCTCATGGTACACGAAACCCACCTGGTCTGGCAGATACTTAAATTTCAATTCAAATCACCCTATATCTCAAAAAAAGTCCGTCACAACCAGCCTTGCCGACCGCGCGATAGGCCTTTCCGATCCTGAATACCGAACCGATGCAATAAAAAAAGCAAAGTCCGCCCTAATAACAAACAACTACCCCTACGGCCTAATTAACACTATATTTAAAAAACGAATACATAAATTTTATAACAATTCAACCAGGCATACCAAAAAAAAAATACCGAAACAAACTATCTAACTATACCATACATCCCTGGTCTTTACGAAAAAATCCGCAATACAGTCTCCAAAGAAAATATCCAAACCAGTTTTAAAGGACATAATTTACTCAACCAACATTTTACCAAACTGAAACCCAAAACCCCCACAGACAAAAAAAGCAACATCGTCTACGAAATAACCTGCCAAACAGGATGCCCTGGCGTCTATATCGGGCAGACTAGCCAGTTCTTAAAAAACCGCATCAATGGACACAAACACAACAAAAATAACCCTACAGCCCTAACCCACCACGCAAATGAACATCAGCATAATTTTGATTTTAAAAGAGCTAAAGTCCTAAAAACAGAAAAAAACAAGAAAAAAAGGGAATTTCATGAAATGGTATACATAAAAAAAAACAGTAATTGCGTCAATGCAAAAACGGACACTGATGGCCTAAGTAAAATTTACTCCTACATACTGTAACTACCCTCTGCATAAAATCAGTAAATATTTCAATATCCATAAATTTACCCAAAATACATAGTTAAATTCCAAAACAATATAAACCAAACACCCAAAACCACCAGTCAGCAGACCTACTTAATTAAAAACAATTAACCTTGCGATGTATGTATATATTAAACACCACCGTGACGAATTTACTAGCCTTTGCATCTTCTTTCATTATAGGCTTCCTTATCCAAAACTTACAAAAAATTTCTTTAATTCCCCATAGTACATGCTGCGTGCCGTACGATATCTCTGACGGTTAGCCGCAGAGTTTCGACACGGCGAGCCGCATGTACAAAGCAATAATGCAACTTTCATTTACTTTTCTTCAAATAACAGTACATAAAGAAAAAGTACATACAAAAGTAGTACATAAAAAAAAACTGTACATCGTTTTGTGGTAAGTCATTGTCACCCTCAGATTCCCTCCTTTTCTTACGTTTCTTACCCTTTTGGCCCCTCTTCTTAACCTAACACCATATTGCATCGTAGGTTTCACTTTTGACGCTCTTTTGCTTCGAGTTACCGACTTTATGCTTTAATTTAATCATCCCTCAATACGTTTATGTTTCAACATTTTATTTCGTACTTGTAGTAATCTTTATATAATTTTTGTTTTCCATGTATTCCTTTATACCATTCCTTCCTGCTATTGTAAAAATTTTATCTTTAAACTAAGTATTCCATATGTTGTAGTAGTCTGATGAAGGCACCAATTTGTGTCGAAACGTCATTAAACAAAGAAGTTAGAAGCACCCGCTGTAACTTATTTTAATCAGACAAAAGGACCAGAACCCAAGATAACAACCAACCATACAATCACAAGGGTCCAAGAATCCAGAAGCCTACGTGCCAACCATTATTCTGTTTACTTATTGGTGACCATTACCCCAAAAATATTACATTCATTTGGTTGCCTGATGTAGTAGTTGTCCTGGTTACCATTTTGAATCTTAACAACAACCTTTTATTTGAGAGTATGCCAATGTCACTTCTACAATTTTTCAAGCAGTTCATTTTCAATAAAAAAATTAATATCCAAATAAAATTAGGAAATTCTGCAAGTCGAATGAGAAGTTATCTCAAGATGAGCACCGCACAAATGCACCAATGATTCCCGTCTAGCTGCTCACAAGCCCAGAAAAGGAGTTAGGAGAGGAGAAAAGGAACCGAAGGTCATTTTCCGGAAAAGTGAGGGTCATTAAGGCAGACACCCGGAATGACTGAGTCAGGTAGTAGCGACATAACAATCACGAGTAGGCTCCGTGGGCCGTCAGGTATAGGGGTCCAACCTGGCCCAGCCCGTGTAGGGAGCTCCGTTTCAACCGGCGTAAAATCTCGATGGAGGTAGTAGTGCCAGCTGGTGAATGGTTTGGACCCTGCTCCCTCTGTTGGGGGGATACAAGCCCGTCTGCTAACCCCTCAGGACGGAAACCATCTCGGCCATTCCGTTCCTTGCTCGCAGGGGGGGGGATAGGGAATTACCCACAGAATCATAAAGATAAGACACACACTCAAACAGACAATACACTACTGACACAGAGAAAACACAAATCACCAACCCTTACGTTTTTTAAGAATGCTTAAAGACAATCACAAAAAAGGAAGCGAAGAGTCTGTGATCGAAGAGGGGAACCCTAACCCCACAGATAAAACGTCTCACAGGATGGAAACTAGTTTCACCCAGGAAGACGAACTTCTAGCCATTCAGGAGACTCGGAGGTCGAGACGGCAGAGAGAGCGACGAAACGGGAGAAAGTCTCCAAAGTCGAATCCACGGTCCTTTCCACAGCCGAGTCAGAGAGAAGGAAGGACAATAGAAAGGCGCACAGGAACTGAAACGTGAAGCGTCGCGACGTCCGAGAGTCCAGGGCACCCTGCGGCGCGCCGGCAGCGCAAGAGACGCCAAACGAGCTGCAAGGGGGCTGCCCCCCCGAGAGATCCATAGCTAAGAAACCGCCAGCACCACCAGACAAAAAGAGAAGAGTTGACTAGGTTAGCGTTAGGTTAGCGCGGCCACCAAAAAGGAAAACCAAGTGCTCTACGTCACCGAGAGGGAAGAGGCGGAGCATATCTGTGGCCACCTAATCAGGGAGATGAGAAGAACCATGTCGGGGGATGAGAGGGAAAGAGAAGACCGAACTTGAGGTTTCGGGGATCCGGCTTGATTCCGGATGGTTCTTGGGCACAGCGGAAGACTAGGAGTCAAGAAATTGGCGCTTGTCTGGCTGCCCTCTGCTGGTCATGGAGAATCGCCCGACGATACGGGCAAGGAGGATCCAAGGCCTTCACGTTAAGAAATCTTTCTTCTTCAAATGTCTTATCAGGTCCCCCTGACGTTGGCAATTACTGGGGCAAGTTTTTCTCGATTATGCGCCAATAGAAATAGTTCATCTGCGCTGCGTATACCAGTCCATTCACGGATATTCCTCAACCAGGAAGCCTGTTTTCTTCCCACTCCTCTACGTCCTTCCACTTTTCCCATCATGATTAGTTGTAGGATTCTATATCGCTCTCCTCGAAAGACATGTTCAAGATTTGAGATTTTCCTGCACCTTGCAGCACATTTGCTACAATATTTAGTAGTAAATGTGTTGCTTCGGCCCTGTTTAGTACCATTTCGTTGGTCTGCATAGCTGTCCAGGGTATTCTCAGCATTCGCCGGTGTAACCACGTCTCAAACGCTTCTAACCGATTAACTGTAGCGGCCTCAATGGTCCAGATCTCTGCCCCGTACAGCAACACCGGCATAGGATTTTACCATTCTCTACCGTCATTTTAGGTTTAGATTATCATTGCAGAAGAGTGGTCTCATTTTTCGGAAGGTAGTTCGGGCTGTCTCTATTCTACATATTATTTCTCTATTTGGATTTAGATGTTCGGTGATATAACATCCAAGGTATTTAAAATGGGTTACTCTATCTATATTTTTCGTACCGGTCTGTAGTGCAGCATCAGGATGTGGTTGTCGACTGAAGACCATGAATTTTGTCTTGTTGATATTTAAGTTGAGCCCTTTCTTGTCCTTCTGCGTTTTGTCTTCTAGTTTGTCACTCAGGATGACAGTGTCGTCAGCATATCGTATCGTATTTATATATTTTCCATTGATTTGTACTCCCATTTCTTCGACGTCGAGGTTTCTCCCAAACGTCGAAGAGGTGAGAGAGCTGCTCGACCTTCAAAACGCTGAGCTTGGGATGTTGCCGACCGTCTTGGGGCAGCAGAATGGCTCTTGTTTTACGAGCTGATTACCATGCCTGTTTGGAGGGTGACGGTGACTCTCGGAAGAGCCACCAAGTCTGGACCATCGACGGAGAAGGGGTTTCCGTCGCCAGATCAGGAAAAGTAACCAGTTGGACGGCAGGTGAAGAGCCTTCCACCGTGCTGCCAAAAATGGTGCGCGTGCAGGATTGGGATGGATACGACAGAGCCGGCAGATAATTCAAAAAAGAGTTAAGACGAAGCAAAAGAGCGAGCTGGCGGAAACTCCGCGGAGAGATGGAGGCCCCGGTCGGCCAAGTTCACCAAATTGCTAAGCTCAGAAAGAGAAAACCAGCTAGGTGCAATGAAAAAACAGGACGGAACATGGACGAAAGATCAGGGAGAAACCCTAGAAATTCTCATAGAGACCCGCTTCGCTGGAAAAAATAGCGTGGCCGCTCCTCCCGGACTGGATACTAGCAAAGGAGGGTGAGGGAGATACCAAAAGCTAGAAAAAGTTACTGTAATGTCTCTCAATCGCTTAGACTTTGTAACGAAGTTTTTCTCTAACTCACAGGTAATGACGTCACAATTAACATTTTCTTTATATTTCATCACCCAACTCATTACAACACCTTTTATTTAAATAAAAAAACGGGAATTCCCCATATAAAAGCAAAGGCAATGGCCAAAACGGCCGTAGGTCCGCGAGTGCGACCGTAGATGGCGCCACCTGTTTGTCGCGCTTAACAAGCCGACAGAATTTATAAAGACTAGTAAAATAATTCGAAGGTCGTGGACGGTCGATCGAATGGGAGGACTCCATGAGTTAGTACCGGATATCTGACCTAGGGGCCGACGTTGTTGCTTCACGTTTCGGCTCTTGACGTCATGCTAGGGTCTTACGACACAAGAGGGGTGGGTTTGTGATTTCCCGGTGTAGTTGGAGTTGTCGTGCTCCACCGGAGTACCTGGGACGTTCAAGTGACGCAGGTGCCATGCTGATTCTGGCCGCGTTCATTTTGTTCATCACAGCGTGCGTTCATATGTAACATACCGCTCACCGTACCGCTTCTACCGCTTCTTCGAATCCGATTTGGGACCTATTACCGATTCCGTCACCGTCCTGTTTTACATCCTGGGCTTCCCGCAGTACCGATCTTCAAAGCCAGGCTGGATGTGAATAAACCGAAACCGACTATATCCGATTCCGAATTATAAAGTACGCTTCCTCCGAAACCCCAGTTCCCAGTGGTCCCAAAGCTCCGTTACCGTTTCATATTGTTGTTACTGCTTGTACGCAATATTGAAGTTTCCGATCCAGTACAGAGTGTACTGGTTTATTACCGAAACCTCCCGTTTTCCCTGGTTCATCAGAATTTCGTCTACTAAGTAACTAACTGTTGCTCCCCCCCTCTCGCTGTTATTAATTTCATAGTTTTAGGATGTGTTCGTATGTAGTTATAGAGAGTCACTAACAGTCGTAGTATTAGTAGGTGTTTGAATGTTGTTTTACCGTAGTTTAATAGATACCCTATTATTGTTCCTTACTCCTGGTGTTTTAATCCAAAAATCCCTGGAATATTTCTCCTCTGTTTAAAAGCTACCTTGTGGGCAATAGCGGTCCCTTTGTCGCTTTATAAATATCAAAGGGTGGCGCCCGAGACTCAACGAATTAACTAATATATAATATATATAGATATAATAAGTATCAGCGGACCTGAGAAAGGGCGTCGCAACTTATAAGTTTGACGTTTGACGAGTAATGAAAACGTTAGAAAGATTGTTGATAGGTGCATTACAAAGGTAATTTTGGCAAGACAACCCATAAACAATGATCAACATGCCTACTGTAAAGGGAAATCGACCGACACGGCTCTCCTCTCTTTAGTGCGTAAAATAGCGAAGGCATACTCGAATAAAGAAGTGCTGCTGGCACTCTTTTTCGATATTGAGGGAGCATTTTCGACCACACCGGAGGGAAATCGACGTCGAGGGCGGCTGTCCACAAGGCAGCTGCTTATCACCTCGACTATTGCGTCTCTTAATGTATGGTCTTTTGGGGAGACTACAGACCGAGGAGTTCAGTGCGCAGGCGTATGCGGTTGACGCACTGGTCATTTTACCAGGAAAGTTCATCGGTAGCGTTTGTGTTCGAATGCAAAGGGTATGCAGAATAATAGAACAATGATGTACCGAGACAGGACAGTCAGTCAATCATGGCAAGGCAGAGCTTGTGGTCTACACCAAAATGAGGAGAACTATAGGATTCCAGTCAACCACGCTGTACGCGGAACCCCTGCTGGTAAAGCCTGAGGCTAAGTACCTGTGGGTGATCATCTACAGCGGGCTGACATGGAAAAGTCGCGTAGGAAAGGTATCCACAAAAGCAACAACACTGATATGGCAACTGCGCAGGACAGTGGACAGGAGGTGGGGTCTAAAACCACACGTCCTGCACTGGCTCTACACTGCGGTAATCACACCGAGGATATTCTATGGGTCCGTGGTCTGGTGGCCAGCGGTGGATAGGGTCTGTTATGCTTTGGCGTTGGGCAGACTGCAGACAAGAGTCTGCCTAGCCATAGCGGGTGCATTCAGGACAACACCGGGAGCAGCTCTCAATACCTTACTGGGTCTGCCGTACCTTCCAATCTGGATGAAGAGGTAGGCGATAGCTTGCGGATAGCTTGCATCGCAGGAGGATGGATTGCTGCGACCAGTGGAAGGAAAAAGTCATGGGAAGCGGTCAAACGCAGATCGCCAGCCTCATCGAGTGGGACATCCCAAATATCCTGTCGAAAGAGAGGCGCCCTTGATATCGGCTGAGACAGCCGTTTGGGATAAACATCCCAAAAGAGAAAAATTCAAAGATGGGTTGCTTCAGCAATCTTCTGAGAATAATCAGGTATGGTTTACAGACGGATCATGAATGGCTGATTCACAGTCGTCAGGAGCCGGAATATACAAAGCAGGCGATGAAGAGGGCGAAAGCTTTCCCTTGTGAAGCCACACGAGTGTTTGACAGGCGGAGGTGTTTGCAATACTCGAAGTGGCCACATGACCAAAAGTCAAACAAGGAACAGAACGGACGTGCCTAATTTTTTCTTATGAAACGTGTTTTATCTTAGCAACTATGAGTCAAGCAGGCGTATCAACAAAGTATTTGTAAAAGAGGGGCAGGTGAGAAAATTCACACTGACATGGGTGGCCCTGCATTTGTGTCTTTTGCTAGCAAAATTAAGATATTTTATTTTGTGTTATTCACAGAGGATTGCTCCTGTTTACATGCAGTCGATTTTTTACAACATATTTCCGAATAGTCTTTCAAGACAAGATTAAGGAATTTGAAGCTTTTGTTTATAGGCAGACAGGAAACAAAGTTAAAGTTTGCTGTTTTGATAATGGGATTGAATACTTTTCAACTGCTTTAAAACACTTCCTGAGTGATAAAGATATTCTATATAAGACACTCTTTTTTTATTTAGATTAGCAGAATGGACAAGCTGAACAGAATATTCCTACCTAGGTCACTATTGCAATGTTAGTAATTACCTCTGGAAATGTCTATGTGTGTTTGTAGCCACAGACTATAATGGCTGCAGGTTACTTATTAAACAGAGTAATCACAAGCCAGAGTAGAAAAGTGACTGTCACAAATCAGAAGTAAAACATCATATTAAGATCAAAGAAATTGGTTCTTGTTGGAATGAGCAGGAATCTAAAAACTATCGGTTACCTGATATCCTCAATCCACAAGGTGCATGACATTAGTAATGTCAAAACCCGTTTATCATTTGCAAAACACGAGAAGAGAAAACGCACACCATCGACAATGAGTAAATAGAAATACACTTAATCCCGTAAACGAGATTGCAATTAAGCCTCAACGAACATCAAACGATTACATTATCGAACTTTCAGCCAACTTGCTGACCTACTTTTCGATCGATATATTTCCCGCCCGGGAGACAACGATGTTTCACTTACGAAAACTAAACCGGAACTCCCGTTCAACCAGGTGAACGTATGTGTTTATGGAAACATTAGCCAATTATATCGAACGACGCATGCCATTAATCTGTCGCGACGCTTCACAGCCAATGGGGAAATCAGAAAATCGCATTCCGACGCCCTCGTTATCTAGGGTAATAACACTGTGATCGTAAAAACCGAGGGTGTATCTGAGATGATTACTGTTTGAAATCGTTTTAAAATGAGTTTATTATTCCCTCTTATGTTGGAGTTACCACAACAGTTTGATTTCATATGGTTTGTTAGCCATGAATTCTGGGCAGTGTATTGTATAGCAGGAAAATGTTTCATTTCCTCTCTTTTGTTTTCATTTAATTAAACGTTGTTTTTTTGACAAGTTCAATAATTTACATTTTTGAGAAATTTTGTCAGCATAAAACTGTTCGTAAAAGCTAAATGCTTTCTATAACTATCTCTAGAAAGACAAAACATAAAGGTTCGGTCTGTTATCCAAAGTTTCTTTAAATTTGTGTGGCAAATTTATTTATGAAAATAAAACAAACTTTTGTTTTACCGGTTTTTGACTCAGTTTACATGTTTTTTTGTAAGCAAATAGATTGGAAGAAACGCTATAATTTTTTTATTTAACAATTTTTCTAGCTGCCTTGCTTTAGAAAATAATCCACCGTTCTAATGTTCCCATACAGAAAAGCAAACCTATATATTTTTTATAAAAAATTTGTTGGTCTTAAAAATGCCTTTGGGTACAAGTCGCTAAGTTGAAGGAGCTTCGCAACGCTGTTAAAAGGATTCATTCAATCGATCAAGCTATGTTTGAGGTCATGTTTGACCTATGTTTGAGCTCATCTTATTCAATAACCAATTTCGGTCAAGTATCATGTACGGTCAAAACCGTAAAAATACTTGATCTCAAGTCATGTCAAGTACTGAGTTGTCAAGTATGTAGTTTTTCGTCAAGTATTTCTTAAAAACGTTAAACTACTTGGCTTAACGAATCGCTCTTGGGTAGAAATGCAGACTGAAGCCAGATCAAGAGCGGAAGAGGCAGATAGATAAGAAAGCAACATGTCCCAAAAAGCGACTTAATGCAAGCTAGCTAATGGATTCTTGACGTACCTTCACTTTTCACCGAATATCCGTAAAGAATGGATATCTGTACAAAATGAACAATGCTTAGTCCCAGAAATGCAAAAAAACATTATTGGAAGTATAGAATCTTCAGTATAGTGCTTACAAATAATCATATAAATATAGCAGCAATAACATTCTTATATACTTACAATTTCTCTGGATTGGCCTTTATTATGGCATATCTCTTAAACGCAAGGTATCTTTCATCATCCAATGTTAGTGGTTTGTTGGAAGGTTGGAAATCGGGGTATTTGGTCAATTCATCATACAATTCGTTCTGCAAATATACATAAGTAAATTATTATTATTAGTCAGGAAAATGTTTTTTTTATGGATAAATTCAATAATTCCTGCCATTGGAAATCGGATGTTTTTTGAAAGGTGATTAATTTATAAAACTTTTTTGATTCTTTGTGGATCAACATCTAAACGAAATTCAGTTACACAGAAATTCATAAAGCTTTGTTAATTCTAGAGTATATACAGACTAGTCAAAATAACTCAAAAATGGAAAATATCTGCACAGTTATTAATTATAAGGCCTAAATAAGATGCCACGATACTGACCTACGTCACGTCATCAGGGTAATTTCAAGGTCAAATTTATTTTCTCAAATGATGACTTATAATTTTCATAAATGCATTTTTACCACTATTTAATAATAGACAACTTTATATTTAATTATGTTTAACTTTATTATATTATTTATTAAATAATATTTAACTCTATGGATAATAAATGTAATGGTTATATGGCTATCTGAAGTTAAAAAAAGCAAAAATTCTGTGTCTCCTGGTCTTGTGCGAACAAAATTAAGAATTTTTTCAATCAATGATTTTTGTTTCTTTCGATGATGTTCAGGTTCAGTTCTTGCTTTAAAAGAGCAATCAGTACCTTTTGCTACATTATTGCAATTAAAAAAAAGATATATGTATTTCGGTTAAAGTTGCGGAAAGACATATTTTGGATATTTAATTTTCAAAATCAAGGACTTTACTGGAAAATCACATATCAACATTTTAAACATCAAAATCTACAGAAATTTCATTAAATGAAATTCGGTTATTTAACTGCTGACACTCAGTTAAAAAATCCACTCAAAGAATATCAGAATTATCTGGTTTTTCATATCCGTGGTAGATTCCTAGCAAAAAATATTATATTACAATACGAGATGGAAAGTCTTTCATTATTGTCCAGAGATTATGTTATTTATCGAGACGCGTAGCGTCGAGATAAATAAAATCTTAGGACAGTAATGAAGCTTTCTATCGAGAATATGTATACTATTTTATTTTCAACCACACTTTTTGAATAACGTCAAAAAATGTTCTTGAATATTATTTATTCATCTAGGACGGGAAGTAGACCAGTAATGGAATTACTTCCCGTCCTAGACCAGTAATGAGACATTTCCAAAAAAAAATCCATTTTAAAAAGACAGAAATGTCATCATTGCTTATGTGCTTGAAAATAAACTTAATTTACTAGTTTTTTTTATTAACTCTCTACAACCTAAAAGTGCCCAAAACTGACTACCAAAACTTAATCTTAAATATTAATTTCTAAATTGATTGAATCAGAATCTGTAATTAATATTTTATGTTTTTTGAATAGATAAAAAATGGTTGATTATACACCAAAGTAAACAGTATTATTTGATGTTTTGTAGAGTACAAAAAACGCAAATTTGGAGTTTTTGAAAACAAAATACAACAAGATTAGGGCGAAAATTGTTTAAGAATGACTCAAAACGTTTAAAAATGCCAGTCTTCATGTTTCGGAAGAAATTCAATTTTATGACAAAATCAAACAAAACTGATTAAACTCTTCTATTTTGTTGTTTTTAGCAAAAGTTACATTTTTCGTCCAAAATAAGGAAAATTTTATTGAAAACATCTCAAACACAAATTGCAAGTTTGGTGTTTTTTAAGAAAGTCGGCTAAGAATTGTGGGCAAAAATTACAGTTAGAAACGACTTAAAATTACCAAAAATGCAAATTTGTAGTTTTTAAAAACAAAATGGATTAAAACTGGGGTAAAAGTTGGTTAAAAATTACTCAAAGCATCTATAATTGCAAGTCTTCATGTTTTTGATGAAATTTTGTTTTATGACACAATCAGGCAAAACTGATTGAACCCTTCTATTTTGTTGTTTTTGGCAAAGTTACTTTTATAGTCCAAATTAAGTGAAATTTAACTGAAGATGACTCAAAATGCAAACTTGGTGTTTTTCGAAAAATTTACGTTAAAATTAGGACCAAAACCTGTTAAAAATGACTTAAAGCTTCTGAAAATGCAATTTTTTTAGGTCTTTGAAAAAATTCAGGTTAGAATTGGTACTAAAATTTGTTAAAAATGATCCATATGGTTTGTAACTCTTCTGTCTTTATTATCTGCCTTTTTTTCGATCCACCGATCAGTGAAATATTTTATATTCTGTTAAACTGCTGAAGGAAATAAAAAAAAACTTTTTAGAGGCAACACAGAATCTATGGAATGTCGCAAAAAGTACAGGGTGTTCTGTTTTTTTACCAATTTTTTAACGTCACACTTTTATGCACCACCGCGTGTGATGCAAAAAAATTGTGCAGTACTTACACCAGAAGCATGCATTTTAATAACCCTGGTAGTTTTCGTAAATCATCGATATCTTAAAGTTGAATGAAGCACTCTAATAAGGTCAATTTGACATTTTATAAAGAAAAATGTCTGCCAAAGTTGCTTATAGTTAAGTATTAGTTTACGTCCAGCAATAAAAATTAAAGTTTCTACTTGAAAAAAAAAAAGTTGATCTTAAAATAGCCTTGATGACGTCATCTAAGTTAGTAACAAATTATTTTTAGCACCTTATTTCCACCTCGACGTCGAACCATTTTTTTTTAACTTTCCTTTCTTCTATGAAATTAATAGTTATTGAGATATTTGCCTGTCTCTATAGTTAATTGGAACACCCTGTATATACCGGATGATATATTTAATTTAATAAACCTTTATATTTCAAAAACGGTACATTTTATAAAAAATGGAATGCTATTTTTTTTTCCTAAACTTAAAAAGACACTACGTTTTTAACAAATAAACCTTTTTTTTGTAGTTTTCAGGGTGATGGTCATCCACAACTTTAAGCCGCTGAACAACTAACACCACATAGTTCAAAAGTTGCCAGTGAAACCTTAGACCAAGACTGCCCGCACCATTGTATTAGAAGAAGTGGTCAGTTGTTTGGCCTGCTAGATTACCGGATCCAACATCTCTATACTTTTTTATTGGCGCTCATAAATACATTGTATAGCATCAGACGTTCCTCATCACACTTGAAATTATGAGAGATTAGAAATGCTTGCAGACATCTTGAAATCAATTTGCGCCGTCAGGAATCTTTTAGGCGAATTGACAAACGCAATTAAATTAATGGACATCATTTGGAACATTTATTGGGAATTCAATTTGTTTAGGGATTTAATTAGAGAATATATATAGGTTCCTATTTGAAGATCTTTTACCTTCTGTCCAAAAATGTGAAAAAAAAACAATATGGTGAACATAAGAAAAATAAAGTTGATGATACAAGATACACAAAATTGTTTTCCTGGCTTTGAAGCCGTGGTCCAGTAGAATTTCTTCTTGACGTCTACAGCTGCGGCAGACATTATTAACTTCCGTTATTCGACTGTGGTGAGCTCCCTGGTATTTAATGTGTATTTATTGCTCCGTCGTTACGCTGAAGTGGGGGTAATGGTGGCGCGGGGTTTCGGTGCCCTTGAAGTATGTCGTAGATCTCGCTTCCAGCCCGCATCTAGACTGATTTCCCTTTTCTGTATAAAGTAATTATTTGACCCGTTGTTGAGGTATCGTACAGTGTGTATTGGTTTTCTATAAACGGTTTGCAGAAACTTGTGAAAGTTTGGTCATTGGCATGTAGCAGTTAGGAGGTACTGACCTAAAGGAATACTGTTAGGTATTGATGCATTCGACTGATGCCAATGTTTTATTCTCGGTGATATCTTTTGCTCCCTTTCTAAAATTCACTCAAGGATGGACGGTTTCAAGAGTTGAAATGTATCAAGGGCAGGTTAAACACTGGTACTGCGAACCCCCATAAGGTAAGTGACGTCGTGGCCGGGGATAGTGAGGCTACATGAATGAGATAGTGCGGCGCGAACGTTACATACATTCGCAGTACAAAACGCAGTGTTAACACGAGGATTAAGGAACACAAGGGAAGTTGCAGGCTGGGATAAACACAAAAGTCAGCAGTAGTAGAGCACGCTCTCTCCAAAGGTCACGACATCCTTTTCAATGAGGTGGATATCTTATATCAATCGCAGCGTTTCTATCCAAGACTAACGGAAGAGGCCATTGAGATCTCTAAACACGACAACAACTTCAACCGAAAAGGGAAAATTACGTTTAGGAATGCAAACTGGAAGCGAGTTCTACGACATACTTTAAGTCCGCCGAAGCCCCGCGCCATCACTACCGGCACCCCAGTCTCACCACTGCAGCGCGACGGCGGGGGAATAAATACCACGGAGCTCACCACAGTCGAATCAGTCAACATCGGAAAGCACGGGAGATCAGTACGCCCATTCCCTCATTGCCTTTGAAAATGTCTGCCGCAGCTGTAGACAAAACGTCAGGAAAAAAAATCCATTGTAATTTGACCGGCCGTCATAGCCTTCATAGCTTTATAGTTAATGATGGTTCTACAAAACCGGAAAGTTGTTGTCAAATTTCATCATATATTATTTACAGATGTAATTTTCTCAAAAACTTTTGATTTTCTTCTAATATAAAAAGTATTATCGGGTGTTTATAGAGGCACCATTTTGGTTTTTCTAAAATATCTCAAACAATTGAATGTTTAGAGGAACTCCGTTTTTGCCATTACATTACAAACAGAATTGTGTGCAGCTTTCTCCATGTAATGCCACTTATCAGCTTAAACTTTAGTTTGAAGTTTAAACTCCAGATTTCACAGATTGCATCGTTCATCTGTCGAAATGTTTCGCTTATCTTCAAACTAAAGTTTGAACTGAACTTGTAAAAGTGGTCCTTAACCAAATTCACATAACTTTAAACTGTAGATCATTATTGATAATTGTTTAATAATGTCAACCTCATTTATTGTTATTTTTGAGCTTATTAAGCAAAGTTATGTGTGGATTATACTAGAAGGTCACCATAATAGGTCAATATAATACTAATATTTCCTTCGGTGCCATTTATTGCCTCTACAGTTATGCTGAGTTACTGGCGAAGACTTTAAAATATCTTCCAGGGAGTAAAAAGCACTAAACTTAAGCATCAGTTTAAACCTAACAAAAACAGTGGTGTTAATGATTTTTAAAAACTGTTATTTGGCGTAATAATATTATAATTAAGGGATGTTCATTTGAAAACGCCACCTAGTTGGCTGTGAAATGTCAAAACGAAAAGGATGAAAGGATAAAAGTTTATTTACCTTCATCCTTTTCTGTTTTCAAGTTCACGCTATCGCGCTTAAGTACAATAATAATTTATAAAGGGTCATATTACGCTGTATGCAAAATTGGTGGTGATAACCTTAAACGTAAATAACATGACTTATGAATGATTATTATTGAAATTAGGTACTTACAAGGTACTTTATTTCATTTTCGCTACTTAGGAATAGTCTCAGCTTCTTCCAGTCAAATGAGGCTTTCTTTCTATAATAATCCAGGGGTCCTGCAGGAAAGTCTTTCAGAAGATCAGACATTGCACTTCAGTTAAATCGTAAGATTTGCCGGCTACGGATCTGAAGAGTTGCTATATCTTGTACCAAAGCCTGGTTCTGGTAAAATGCATATACACACTTTCACTCACACGCGCGTATTTAACCTGTGTTGCCGCTAGTACAATACGCCAACTGAACCCATTATCATTTGGTCTTTGAACCGGTAATTTTGTGTATTGGTCGAGTACTTTATTAAATCTACAAAACACAATTAATATTTCTGCGATTAACTGTTGCTATGTTTAGGTGACAAAAATTGTATATACAGAGTGTCCCAACAGTGTGTAAAAAGCTAATTTCTTACATATTGTGAGATTTAGATCAAGATACCGAATACAAAAGTTGCAGGGCACGATTTACTGACAATTTGAAATTATAGATAAATATACAAAGGATTACAAACAGACGTGGCAGGTATAATTTTCATATTTTTGTAGAGAACTTAATAATTATTTTAACATGTTTCCTTTCTTAATGGTCAGTTTTAAACATTTTTTGTTAAACAGTTTCATACCTATCAGTTTCACCATTAAACAACGTCAAAACTTTGATATTTTTCAACTTTAAGAGGTGGTACATTCAAAACCGTTTCAGAGACAACACAAACATAAACTGTTTGCAGCTTCGTATCGTATTTTTTTAAGATATATTCTGTAGTGTCCTATTGGATTAACCAACATGTCAAAAAAATTCTAATTGTTGAGGAATCTAAAACTATCGATCGTTTTGTCATATCTTAAATGGTTTTGAACATACAAATCCTCAAAGTTGAAAACTGTCGAAGTTTTGACGTCTATTAATATGAAAATACATGAAGATAGGTATAGGATATGTTTTACAAAACAATCTAGAATCAACCGAAGAACAGAACGTAAAAATATTTATGTGATTTCTTTTAAAAATATTATTATCATAACTGTCATCATATTGCGCTTTGCGTCCTATCAATGATTAGAAAGGTGTTGGATCGCAGGTGTAGGACAAATAGCCACTTCACTTTCTCGAAATCGCCAGCGTTTCGACCTTTATTTTTTTTTTTTTTTTTTTTTTTTTTTCTCTGTTTTGTTTTGTTGGCCCGTGTGTTTGTTGCTTGTCTTTTACGTGCACCGTCTGGATTTTAACAATTTTTCGTTTTTGTGTACTGCCATGACGGTCAGTATAAGATTTGGTGACATTCTTCACTGACTGAAAAAGCCTTGAGGAAGACCTAAAAATAAAAGTCGAAACGTTGGCGATTTCGAGAAAGTGAAGTGGCTATTTGTCCTACACCTGCGATCCAACACCTTTCTTATTATCATAACTGCTACGCTTTTTCACGCCACCTTGTATATTTGTCTATGCTGAACCAGGCAACTTCCGCATTTAGCTTCCTGCTCCAAATCTAACAATAGGTGAGATTTTTTTGACACATTGTTGGGACACCCCGTATATTATAAGTTTGTATTCTTAATTTTCTCTCTGAAGTAAACAACGATTATATCTTATCTAAATTATTTAATAGCAAACACTCATAATTATAACATGCATTCGTTACAAAAAAACTTCAACTAAACCAGGGAGTTAGAAAAGAAGGTCTGATATAACTTCATAAAAAAATTGAAAGTCGAAAATGTTATAAAATATTACGATTGTCACTTTTTTATGAACTTATCTCAGACAAGAATTTTCATTCCAAGGCTTGCTACGAGGTTTTCTTATGAACACCCTTTAGTCTAATAGCCAGCATTCTAGGCAGCCAAAGACCGAACATTGAAATTAAATTATTAACTAATAGTTTTCTCCTAATTTAGTTAACCAAATTGTTGATAAAAAAATAATGACACCGCACTGATACTTATGACAATATTGATATTTCACTGTTTCACTAAAGTATCATCATCGTAACTGAGGGTCAAAACTCAACACAAACTATTATAGTTTTGTAGTTAACATTTTATTTAGAAACAAAATATACCAACACGCTTTACTTTAGAACTAAGTAACTCAATCATCAATCATCCCCACATACTCCTTCCCTAGTGCTAGCTATATTAAACATCATTGACATGTTTATTTTTTGTACGGAGTCATCTTATCCTAACTGCGCTAATTCCAATGAATGCACCATAATTTATCAAAGAATGTGAAATTTTATAAAAATTAAACTTGTATTACCTCCATGTGTGAAGATTACCTTGTAGACGTCATTCGTGCGTTCTTTTAGCAACGAGGCAGAAACAAAATAAGTAAAAGTATTGACTTGGTAGCAAAATATTTATTTTTGTTGTATAATCCCACAAAATTTGCCATACAATGGTTCTACAATACACATTTACATATACTTTGCCTAAAATAAACTAAATAATCTAGTTCATATATCATTACTTTATTACAGTTTTAAAAATACGTTTATTTCATTTAGGGCCGGTTGTATAAAAGTAGCTTAAGCTTTCACTTAGCGAAGCTTGGTTTTTGCTTAAACTAAGCTTAAAATATATATTATGTTGTAGAGGGAAAAGATAAACTAGGCTTGGTTAAACTTAGGATAAGCTCAGATGGCTGTTGCCATCTTATAGTGTTTTTAGGTGGCCGCTGTAGAGGGCTCTGGGAGTATCTCCATCTTTTGCTTTCTTAATAAGATTGTAAGGACAATTCCCTCAGAGCGCCCGAGCGGTCTAGAGCGGCCACGCGAAAACGCTATAAAATAGGCCTAGAAGGAAGTGAGTTGAAGGTTACTTGTGTATTTTTCCGAATAACCAGAATTGAATATTATTGATTGCTGTGGTAAAAATGTCATCAAAAGACGAAAAGCGTGTTGTGGTTATAACTAAGTTTTTAAACCAGTATGTTTTGTCAAAAAATATGGAGCAGCAACAAGATTCCAAGCGAAGCCCCAATTTTACCGCAACAGAACAAAAACTTCTATTGTCGTTGGTACAAACCTATGCGGCTACTCTAGAAAACAAAAAGACTGATAGTGGGGCGAATAGAAAGAAGGCAGATTGTTGGAAACAATTATAAGCTTTATTCAACAGCCAAGGATCCTAAAGAAGAAATATGAAAATTTGAAAAAAGCGATTAAGGAAAAGTATGGGGATGAGAAGTGTTACACTATAGGAACTAATGGTGGACCCCATAAAGTAGTTCCCATTTCAGACAATGACAATACAATATTGGAATTGTTGGGTGAAGTCCGGGTTAAAGGTCTCGACACTAAGTTTTGGAGGAGATGCTGTAACGAGGATAGGTGTGTTTTTCTAACTTAGTTTTTCATTATTTTAGTTAAGCAGCACTATCATTTTGGTGATACTAGTATGACCCTGTTCTTGATTGTTTTTCAGATATAACAGATAAGTCTCAACAAACTTTAATACCACTAGATGATGGTATTAAAGCGTCCAATATGGTTTGTGATATTAGCCAAGAAGTGGATGGTGAGTATAGTAAATAAATAAATTAAAATATCTTTATTTGAAATTAAAACTCAGTTAAAACTTTGACCCCTACGGAATATTTTACGTAAAAAGACTAAAAACTTAAATCTTTAGTTTAATTATTGCCCTATTGCCACTCTATTTGATATACCTATTATAATTCTTTTAGAATATGTTCGTATTGAACTAGACTACATAATAATTGAAGAAAGCGAGGTCCAGACAGAGGCAGGAGAAAATGACCATCCGAGTCAACCTACAGCTTCTACTACAACATTGAAGATGTTAGCAGTGATTGGGGACAATATAACCCAGACCAGCTTAAAAAGCCCATCTCAATAAAATTAAAGCCTGGTGTTGCTTTAACCCTGAGAGATTGAATTGAGGATTGTATTTACCTATATGTTTTAATATATACAGCTAAAAAAATAGAATACAGCTAAAAAAATAGAATTTTTAAAGTCGATAAAATAGAATTTTCTTATAGTTTTTGTGTTTTGTGAAAACCGTAAGAAAAACATTTCTTTGTAAAGGACGAGCAAAATTAAAAGCATTAAATAAAAGTCTTGTTATTGGTATTTTGTTATTTTATTATATGTAGAACATTTTATACCAGTCCTTGGAAATATTCAACAATCTGATTTCTTCGAGTATTTAACACATTCACATTATTACCAACTGGAATTGTCACCCGAAGCTCTGGTATGTTTAAACGGTCAAATGCCCTTTGGTCCTCAGCAGTAAATTCAATTTCTTGCTTTTTCAAACGCCTTACAATGTTGTGCAAAACGGCAATAGCAATTACAATCCCTTCTACCTTTTCTATCTTCAACCTTATGCCATGAACTAAAATAGAAAATCGCCTTTTCCAGATGCCAAAAGTCCTTTCAATAGTGTTCCTTGTTCGTATTTCACTTTCATTAAATAATTGCTCTGATGGTGTCACTGGGTTACCTAAAGGTGGAACTAAGTAATTGTTAACAGCGTAGCCACTATCACCTAGCAATAAATAGTCTGTAAAATCGCCCCTTTCAAATTGGCCTCTCAGTGAGCTGTTTCTAAAAATTTGGGAATCATGTGTTGTTCCATGCCAGCGACAAATGACATCAAGAAAAATGCAGTTGGAATCACATGCACCTTGCACGTTATAAGAAAAATATCCCTTTCGGTTTCGATATATTTCTGAATCATCATTTGTCGGGTTAATTATAGGTACAAGTTGTGGGCATTTTAATGTATTGAGGGTACAGCTGAGCAACGACGGTTGTAACCTTCCAGATGCACCTACTTACTGTTCCTTTATCTGTATTATTCGTATCACCAACCACTTGAAGAAAGTTTCCTGTTTTATAAAATCTTAGTGTCAGTAACAACATCTCTTATGGAGTTAAAGCATGGTTTCTACAATAATAGTTTCTCATTATTGAGATCAATAACCAAGTAGGTAATACCGGGTGTCCAGCACAACCCTGGACATAGGAGATTAACATGGGAAATTGGTTTTTATTTTTTTGCGCCTGTACGGTTGAATTGATTGAAAAACTTTTAATAGTAAAGTTGTAGAGCGTATGGTCAGCTATCACCATGTAATGTTTTCAATGCCCCAGTTTTATCCGTTTTTTGGAAAAACGCCTCGAAAAGTTGAATTTGGCGGGTCACCCTCGCCATGCATGTGCAGTATCGCCAACATATTTTAGCTGCATAATCAAGTTAATTACTACATGATAGTCCCTCAAAATAAATAAAAAGGAAAATCGGCTCTTACTCTGACATAAGAAATTATTAAGTTGGCGACACTGCACATTCATGGCGGGACCAAATTCAAATTCTTGCACTTTTCGAGGCGTTTTTCCAAAAAACAGCCAAAACTGAAGTATTGAAAAAATTACAAGATGATAGCTGACCATAAGCTCTACAACTTTACTCTTAAAAGTTTTTCAATCAAATCAACCCTACAGGCGCAAAAAAATAAAAACCGATTTTCCATGTTAATCTCTTTTGTCCAGGGTTCTGCTGGACAGTCGGTATATACATATACCCTGTAATCGAAAACTAAATGGCCAGAGTTGGCCATAGCACCGAAAAGTTATCCCTTAGCTTATGCCATCTTTTGATTACCTCACAATTTTTATTAGAACATTTGTCATTTATGACACTTCGATGATATAAGCTAGGAGATAAGTCTTTGGTTCCATCGCTAAGTTTGGCCATTTATTCTTGATCTCACGCTACTATATAAAGGGCAAATTCCAAAACTCACCAGTGTGTCCATTGGTTCAATCAGTCATCTGTCTAATCCATTGAGTCGCTGGGTGAATGTCACATGACGTGGTACCAGTACACTCACTGGTGAGTTTTGAATATTGCCCAAGCTCAGCTATCAGCTCAACTACAAGCTTTTTCGGAAACTGCTTGCTCAAGTTAACAACCACCATACTATCTGTCCACCATACCATATCCGTATATACCATATCTATATATCAAATATGTGATTTTGTTCTAAATAATCTTTGTTACTTCTGATGTTACTAGTCGTTACTTGGGTAGGTTACAAAAGTTTCTGTAGGTTTCCGCAAAGGCCATATGTATTAACTGCTACTCTGGGCTTTGGGTACTTTCTACCTACCTTTGAGTATGAGTGGTAATTTCATTTCTTATTTTGTCCAAAATATACCTAACTGCTTGTTTGGAAAAGCAAAATCGTTTTCTGAAGTCTTCTGCATTGTATTTTTTGAACATATCATCTCTCACTCTGAACAATCGTAGCCTTCTTTCAGGTTGTACCACAATATTAACCAATTCCTTAAACTCCCATATTCGTACTAGTTAATATACTACGAACGTCAATCTTTCCCCACGGATTAAAAGTGCAGCTTCTAGTGACCTTTGGAAACCAAGATTAGGCTCACTGCTTGCTAATGCGCACATTCTTCTGCGCAAGACATATGCGGAAGACACGCCCACTATACAAATAGTGTTTTCGGCCGGACGCCCTAGTGCACTCTCGGAGTATTCTCATCCTTCTATTCGCAATGAGAAAACAAAGGATGCCGCAGCGCACAGAGCAGTCTAAAACAACTCTAGAAGAACAATAGTTTGAGGTTAGGTCAACTCTGAGTACTTTTTGACATGAAAACAAAAATTGTAATAACGAAAGGTGGAAGATTTGTTTTTTTGATTATAAGCTCGTATTTATTTGAAAACAAAATAGTGTAATAAGTAATAAATACTTATCGGGCGGCTTGCAACATTGCTTGGTGGTAGTGAAAGTGGACCGTCCCGTCAAAGATCGCTTAGGTTCAAATACTTTGTCCTACAATAACACCAAGACTATCAAGTGTATTGTGTATTGATTTTTTGATACCTGACCCGTTAGCCAAGGCAAGGAAGGGCGATAAAAGACTATCAAGTGTATTGTGTATTGATTTCTTGATACCTGACTTGTAAGCCAAGACAAGGAAAGGCGCCAATATTTTATAGGATGGTTAGACCTTTTCTGATCATGAAAATGGTGAGTATTGGGTCTTTTTGAGGTTTTATGATTATAATTAATTAAATTAAATTACATTATTATAATTATTATTATGGTTTTATTATCAATATCAACTGACTAATGTGTAAATGTTACGCGCGTACCCGCCAAAAAAAAAACCTAAAAAGTTAGGTTAACAGCAAATGACGTTGAAAGCATTACGGCATTGTCATGTGTAAATTATATTCCGGAATAGAACAGAAGCTTATTTTAAATAAATTATGAGTTTTTAGTTTTTTCTTACACCACACCATGCTAATTTGCCAAGTTAACTAACAGCTCAAACATTTTTGAAACTAAACATAATTCTTAGTAGTTGGTGAAGTTAGCGGGATTAGGACAAATAATGCACCTCTTTTATATTTGCAAATGGCCGACGTTTCGACTGTTTATATATCGAGCCTAAGATACCAGGGTCACCGAACACTCGAATGGAGTTTGCTATTTTAACCATCTTGAATAGAATTTTAAATGACTACCCTCTCTAAGTGAGAATAGCCCTGATGAAGACTAAATAAACAGTCGAAACGTCGGCCATTTTCGAATAAAGAAGAGGTGCATTATTTGTCCTAATCCCGCTAACTTCACCAACTACTTACAACTTAAGGACGCTAATTACAACAATAATTCTTAGTATTTTTTATATTGATATAATACATTATTAGATATTTTATATTTCGGCGAAAACATAATAAAACGTAAAGCTTGGCATCGTCGATTTTTCAAAATTAATGGGCGGAGCTTGCCAGCCGCGCATGCGCTTTTGTTGCCACTGAGCCGGACTTTTTCGGGCTGAACTTTTTAATGTTACGTTATAATTATATGTCAATTATTATTTATATGTAAACTCCTCGTCATCACTCATACCTTCTAATCGATCAAGTTGTTCCATCCTGATGAACTTGTACCCTTTCGTAATTCGTTAATAAAGAGCAAAACAGTTGTTTTGTTTGAAGTTGATGGTTTTATTTATTTACGAATTGAGGTTAGAATTGTAAATTCTGAGCTTAAACCATGAGCAATCCTGGTTTAAGTTAAATCTTACTTTAAACCAAGCTTATAGCTAAAACGACAATTGAACAACGGTCTAAAAGATATAAGCTAGGTTTTTAGAAGAGCAGCAGCTTAAGCTTTCTTTGTACAACAGGCCCTTAATATCACAAAACCAAAGCGGATATTTAATTACAATTTTGAAACTGATTTTGAAGCAGTCTCTTTCCAATTCACTATGTCTCGCCACCAAGTGGGCCGTCCAGTGCCGTAAGGTGAATTTAAGAAGGACTTCTCTAAATGTTCATAAACCTATAATGCAAGCATAAAAAATTATTAATACTTTAGACATCTAAATGATATTCAATTTTAAAATATATTCAAACGGTTTGATGTTAACATACATCTATTTTTGACACAGGGGTCGACGTTTTTGAGCTTTATTAGGATCATTGTCCCGAAGAACTACAATAACGTATACAATATTCTCAATAAACAGTAAGCTCAAGTTCACAAATTAAATGGATTATCTTAGTCAAGTATATTATCTTAGTCAAGATCTATCTTAATCAAGTGAAAATTTTGCCTAAGTTGATATTCCAAAATTAACTAAAATATTGAGCTTTTTCTCTGTTAGAAATAGTGTGTCATTTTATTCCTGAATATATTAGAAAATTGAATTTATTGAAAAATAAATTTCATTTTAGAACTGACCTTAATCCCGTACAAAATTAAACAATTTAATGGGACGTTTTGCCTGTATTCCACTATTATTAATCAAGTTTACTTATTAAATATGATAAATGTGACTTATTTAAACTCTTTCAGTATTTATCAACTTTATTTGCTCGAAGAAATCGAGTATATCCAAGTCTCCTTTATATACTCTTCTATTCACGAGTCTTTGACTTTTTTATTAGCATTTGGCAAAACTTTCGAAGAACATTATTTGTTTCTGTGGTGCAATTTTTCTCTTTTTTAGTTGAATACGCAATTTTTTTAAATTCACAAATTTTTCCAAAATTAATCAAATTCGTACCTCTGAAAGTTTACGAGATCACAGTGATGAACACCGAAATGTGAGTAATCTTGTAGAACCTTTTTTTAAATATTTTTTTTGGACCTATTCTTTATTTTCATTGGTTAGCACCAAACCATATATTTCCAAAAATAAATGTTTGTTGAATAATGGAATGACTAATGAATTAAAAATTACCTTTCCATCCGAGTTTCCAAGCGCAGAACTTAATACACAATCGGGATGTGCAATTGCATCCACTAGGGCTACAGCATTATTTTTCAGCTGACTGCATAAACTTATTATACCATCTTGTATTAAAGTTGACGCTTTAGTTCCAGCCGCAAATTCACCTTCGTATAGTAAGTGCAAGAACTTCTGCAAACTGAAAAGTCCATATAAAGAGAGCAGATTTGTGAGCACTTTCTTCAGCGATTCGTCGGAAGTTTCCAGCATTTTTGCCAAGAATTGTTGTAGGAAGTAATGCTGAAAGCAAATATTCGTTTGCCTGAAGGATACATTTTAGGGACTCATGCTTATTACATTCAAGTTGGATATTATTGTTTTCCCATGGCTTTATTGACATTTTTTCTGCATAATAGTGAATTAGGTAACTTCAATACGGCATCTTGTTTGCATTGTTAAAGACTTATAACTACACCAGCAAAAGAATGTGAGCCATTACGTACTTTTTGTAATTTTCAAAATTAATTTGCTATTAGAATGGCGTGCAATTTGCATCTGATGCTTATGGGTAGTGAAAAATTATAGAATACAGAGTGAAAATGTTTACAACCTGATACGTTATGACAATGTTATGATGTTGCAACCGTGGACAATAGTACATTATCCATCAAACTATTATGGCCGTCTTGGTGGCGTAATAAATACTTGGTCTTAGTGGCGGCCATAATAGTTTGAACCTTCATTTCTTTTGCTTGTAATTTTCAACATGGCCTGCATGCAATTTTTATGGAGTTTGTAATGAAAAAACAAAAGCTACAGCGTGAATATTATTCATTATTCACTGTGCGGTTTAAAGAGTCCTATTATGTGTTTACAACCTGAGAAATTGCAGCGTGAGCTGGCTTACCTCGATATAAGCTATTGCCAAATTATTGGCGTTAAACACTTGAATGTTGTTTTTGGCAGAAAACGTGTCAACTCCGTTCTTCTTCAGGTGGTCCAATTTTCCATGGGTTTCCTTTATGAGGTAGCAAACGATCCATTTATAAATACTGATGATATCTAAAATAACATAAATAAATGTTCTAATATGTTTCTATTCTCTACAAGGTGTCTTTTTGATTGTCTTGTGACATAAACTTCTACGGAAAAGATCCATGCAGCAAATTTTTTCGTCGTTTTTGGAGGCCCGTATCTCAGAAATGCCTTAATCAAAATACGTAACTTAAATAGATTTTGAAAGACCGTTTCTTCGTGATTCAGACTGGGAAGATAGTCTTAAATAAAAGCAAAGAATATATGGGGTGTGGAAAAAAGCATTGTAAAATTAATGCATTTCAACCCATTGCAATTGGTAGCTATAGTAATTTATGAACATTTGTTATTATGACATTTAACGGCTTTGAGTGACATCTCGGACAAACGCGGTTTTGACATACAAAAAATAATTACAGAGGTTTTTCAAGAGTGGAAACATAGAATGGAAATATTTTATTAGCCATCAATCTACGTTAAAGATTTTAAAATCATTGGACTTTTAGACTCAATTTATTTTATTGGCCCGACCATTTGCGCAATATACTGCAACCTATAAAAAAGTGCAAACTTCCTCGTAGATGTTTTCGTACACTAAAAAAAAAACATAAAACCGCCAAGAACGTCCCGAGGTCGCGACTAAAGCTCTTAAATGTCATTACATTAAAATTTATGACAACCGTCATGCCGTCAAAGTTAACAAAATATTGATAAGTAGCTTGTTATTGATTTATTGCTTGTAATAGAATTGTTTTATTGACCTTAAGTTTACATTTATGATTCTGCGAACAATTATGTTTTAAAAATAATTTATCTTATAAAAATCGGTAGCAGCATTTGCGCGATTCAGAGAAATCTTTTTCTGGACTAAAAAACTGAAAACCGCCAAACATGTCCTCAGGTATAAACCAAAGCCATTAAATATCATATCAACGAATGTTCTTAAAGTGCCCTAGCTGCCAAATGCTGTGGCTTGAAATTCAACCATTTTGCAGTGTTTTTCTTTACCCTGTATAACCTTCAAAAAATTACTCTCAGGTCACGTTTCAGGTCAAACTTCTACTCTAATTCTAAATTATATAGAAGAATAACAGCCTTTCAAAATCTCTTTAAGCTACAAATTTCGTTTAAACCATTTCCGAGATACTGATTCCCAAAAATTACGAAAATTTTTGTTGTATTGATTTTTTCCGTTAGAGAGTTAGTATGGATTTGAGATGTTGAAAAATTTTACATTTTTCGAAAAAACTCGTAAATTATTGGTAATTTTGCAAGACTGTTTAGGTAGTATTGAAATGCTCAAAAAATAGCAACTTATTTCAAATTAATCCAATTTTATAAATCTTGCCATTTCCGAGAGAGCCATAGCGATCACATTTAATGAAGACTCCCGATATAGGGTAGTAAAGCTGATAATTGAAACCTTATTATTACATAATCATTTATTGATAAAGCAAATATATGACCATAGAATAGCAAGTTGATATATAATTTTTATTTGTCGTATATGATAAGTATCTCTTGTTCATTAGAAAAGTCATCTAGACATAATGAAAATAGGCATTTGTTTTTTCATCCTTTTCTTTTGACATTTCACAGCCAACTAGACGACGTTTTCAAATGAACATCCCCTACTTAAACAGTTGTTAAATGGACGTGAGACCCTGTTTTCTTCATCGTGCAGCAGATGAAGATATTTACGTGAAAATATCAGAAAGTACTTACGGTGAAAACAATTTAGTTTGTAAACTAAATAAATCGTTGTTAAATAAATACTAATTGTATGGCCCGAAGCAGTCACCATTCAATTGAAATATAGTTATTTATTATTATAAGGGGATTAAGAAGCTTTTAATCCACGAGAAAAGGGAGAGCATTTAACGACGTTAATCCCCCAATTTAATTCAACGTTTTATTCACGACCACGGCTAGAACCAAGCAATTAGTAGTGGGAAAGCAAGCAAAAATTCCTAAATTTGGAAAATGTGAAAAAAAGTTTGACAAATTTATTTTTACAACAATGACATTGAACGGAAAATTAAAAGGTCTGGAAATCGTTTCTATAACAACTTAATACACTAGTGAGTTAGAGGACTTTTCATTCACTAGTGTGTTAGAAGGCCTTTAATCCACGCCAAACAAGCTGATTAAACTTTCATAATATAATGGCTTCGGATAATAGTTATTTATTATATTAAGGGATTAACAAGCCTTTAATCCACGAGAAGATGTACACTCGAGGCGCAGCTGAGAGTTAAATTTTTGCGAGAGGATTTAAAGCCGTTAATCACCGAATTTAATTCAACATTTTATCCACGACCACGGCTAAAACCAAGCAATTAGTAGTGGGGGGGGGGGGGCAGATAAAAATTTCTAGTTTTGAAAAATGTCAAGTTTGACATATTTATTTTTACAAGAATTATATTGAGCTGAGAAGTGGAAAGTTTGGATATCCTTTCTATAACAACTTAATTCACTAGTGAGTGAGAAGACCTTTAATTCACTAGTGTGTTAGAAGGCCTTTAATCCACGCCAAACGGACGTATTAAACCTTTGTAATATAGTGGTCGTGGATAATAGTTATTTATTTATGAGGGGATTAACAAGCTTTTAATCCGTTAATTTGACTGTTTTAAAGCCGTTAATCCCCGAATTTAATTCAACGTGTTATCCACGACCACGGCTAAAACCAATCAATTAGAAGTGGGTGAGCAGGGAAATATTCCTAGTTTCGAAAAATGTCAAGTTTGACAAATTTATTTTTACAACAATGGTATTCGGCTGAGAAGTGGAAAGTTTGGAAATTCTTTTTATAACAACTTAATACGCTAGTGTGTGAGAAGAAATTTAATCCACTAGTGTGTTAGAAGGCGTTTAATCCACGCCCAACAGACGTATGAAATCTTCATAATATAGTGGCCGTGGATAATAGTTATTTATTTATAAGGAGATTAACAAGCCTTTATTCCGATAATTTGATTGATTTGAAGCCGTTAATCCCCGAATTTAATTCAACGTTTTATCCACGACCACGGCTAAAACCAATCAATAAGAAGTAGGTGAGAAGGGGAAAATTCTTAGTTTCGAAAAATGTCACGTTTGACAAATTTATTTTTATAACAATGATATTTAGCTGAGAAGTAGATAGTTTGGAAATCCTTTTTATAACAACATAATGCACTAGTGTGTGACATGAACTTTAATCCACTAGTGTGTTAGAATGCCTTTAATCCACGCCAAAGAGACTTATAAAATCATCATATGCTAGTGGCCGTGGATAATAGTTATTTAGTTATAAGGAGCTTAACAAGCCTTTAATTCCGATAATTTGATTGATTTAAAGCCGTTAATCCCCGAATTCAATTCAATGTTTTATCCACGACCACGGCTAAAATCAATCGATTAGAAGTGGATGAGCAGGGAAAAATTCCTAGTTTCCAAAAATATGTCAAGTTTGACAAATTTATTTTTACAACAATGATATTGAGCTGAGAATTGGAAAGTTTGGAAAATCTTTCTAAAACAACTTAATACACAAGTGTATTAAGTGATTAAGTGTGTTAGTGTGTTACAAGGCCTTTAATCCACGCCAAACAGACGTATTAAATCTTCATACTATAGAGGCCGTGGATAATAGTCATTTATTTATAAGGGGATTAACAAGCCTTTAATCCGTTAATTTTATTGATTTAAAGCTGTTCATCCCCGAATTTAATTCAACGTTTGATCGACGACCACGGCTAAAACCAAGCAATTGGAAATGGAAGAGCAGGTGACAATTCGTGGTTTTGAAAATTCTCTAGTTTGACAAATTTATCTTTACGACAAAAAAATGAATTGAAAAGTAGAAAGTCCGAAAATCGTTTCTATAACAATTTAATGCACTAGTGTGTGAGAAGACCTTTAATCCACTAGTGTTTTAAAAGGCCTTTAATCCACGCCAAACAGAATCTTCATACTATAGAGGCCGTGGATAATAGTTATTTATTTATAAGGGGACTAACGAGCCTTTAATCCGTTAATTTTATTGATTTAAAGCCGTTCATCCCCGAATTTAATTCAACGTTTTATTGACGACCACAGCTAAAACCAAGCAATTGGAAATGGGGGAGCAGGTGACTTTTCCTGGTCTTGAAAATTCTCAAGTTTGACAAATATATTTTTACAACAAAAGTATTGAACTAAAAGTAGAAAGTTCGGAAATCGTTTCTATAACAACTTAATCCACTAGTGCGTTAGAGGACCTTTAATCGATGCCAAACGGACGTATTAAACTTTCATAATATAGTGGTTGTGGATAATAGCTATATATTATATGAGGATTAATTAGCCTTTAGTCCACGAGAAAAATGTTCACTCGAGGCGCATCCAAAAGTTACATTTTTGTGAGGATTTAAAACCGTTAATGCCCGAATTTAATTCAAGGTTTTATTCACGACCACGGCATAAACCCAGCAATTAGGAGTGGAGAAGCAGGCGAAAATTCGTAGATTTGAAAAATGTCAAGTTTGACAAATTTATTTTTACAACCATGATATTGAGCTGAAAAGTAAAAAGTCTGGAAATCGTTTCTATAACAACTTAATACACTAGTTTAGGTGTAAGAGGACCTTTAATTCACTAGTTTGTTAGAAAGCCTTTAATCCACGCTAAACAGACGTATGAAACTTTCATAATATAGGGACCTCGGATAATAGTTACCTTATTATTAAGAGATTAACAGGCCTTTAATCCACGAGAAGAAATGTACACTCAAGGCACAGCCGAGTGTTAAATTTTTGCGAGAGGATTTAAAGCCGTTATTCCCCGAATTTAATTCAACGTTTTATCCATGACCACGGCTAAAACCAAGCAATTAGAAGTGGGGGGGCAGGTGAAAAGTCCTAGTTTTGAAAAGTGTCACGTTTGACAAATTTATTTTTACAACAATGACATTGAACTGAAAAGTAAAAGGTTTGAAAATCCTTTCTATAAAAACTTAATACATTAGCGGCTGAGAAGACCTTTAATTCACTAGTGTGTTAGAAGGCCTTTAATCCACGTCAAACCGACGTATTAAACCTTTATAATATAGTGGCCGTGGATAATAGTTATTTATTTATGAGGCGATTAACAAGCTTTTAATCCGATAATTTGATTACTTTAAAGCCGAAAAATATCAAGTTTGACAAATTTATTTTTGCAACACTGATATTGGGCTGAGAAGTGGAAAGTTTGGAAATTCTTTCTATAATAACTTAATACGCTAGTGTGTAAGAAGAAATTTAATCCACTAGTGTGTTAGAAGGCGTTTAATCCACGCCAAAAAGACGTATGAAATCTTCATAATATAGTGGCCGTGGATAATAGTTATTTATTTATAAGGAGATTAACAAGCCTTTATTCCGATAATTTGATTGATTTGAAGCCGTTAATCCCCGAAATTAATTCAAAGTTTTATACAGGACCACGGCTAAAACCAATGAATAAGAAGTAGGTGAGCAGGGGAAAATTCTTAGTTTCGCAAAAAGTCAAGTGTGACAAATTTATTTTTACAACAATGATATTTAGCTGAGAAGTGGATAATTTGGAAATCCTTTTTCCACGCTTTAATCCACGCCAAAGGGACGTATTTCATATTATAGAGGCCGTGGATAATAGTTATTTATTTGTAAGGGGATTAACAAGCCTTTAGTCCGTTAATTTTATTGATTTAACGCCGTTTATCCCCGAATTTAATTCAACGTTTTATCGACCATCACGGCCAAAACCAAGCAATTGGAAATGGAGGAGCAGGTGACAATTCGTGGTTTTGAAAATTCTCAAATTTGACAAATTTATCTTTACAACAAAAAATGGAACTGGAAAGTAGAAAGTCCGGAAATCGTTTCTATAACAACTGAATGCACTAGTGTGTGAGAAGACCTTTAGTCGACGCCAAACGGACGTATTAAACTTTCATAATATAGTGTTTGTGGAAAATAGCTATATATTATATAAGAGGATTAAGTAGCCTTTAGTCCACGAGGAAAAATGTACACTCGAGGCGCATCCGAGAGTTAGATTTTTGTGAGAGGATTTAAAACCGTTAATCCTCGGATTTAATTCAAGGTTTTATTCACGACCGCGACTAAAACCAAGCAATTAGGAGTGGGGGAGCAAGCGAAAATACCTAGAATTAAAAAATGTCAAGTTTGAGAAATTCATTTTTAGAACAATGAAATTGAACTGAAAAGTAAAAAGTCTGGAAATTGTTTCTATAACAGCTTAATACACTAGTGTGTTAAAGGACCTTTAATTCATTAGTTTGTTAGAAGGCCTTTAACCCGCGCTAAACAGCAGACGTATTAAACTTTCATAATATAGCGACCTCGGATAATAGTTACCTATTTATTATATTAAGAGATTGACATGCCTTTAATCCACGAGAAGAAATGTACACTCGAGGCGCAGCCGAAAGTTGCGAGAGGATTTAAAGCCGATAGTCCTCGAATTGAGTTCAACGTTTTATCCATGACCACGGCTAAAACCAAGCAATTAGAAATGGGGGAGCAGGTGAAAATTCCTAGTTTTGAAAAATGTCAAGTTTAACATATCTATTTTTACAACAATGATATTGAGCTCTGAAGTGGAAAGTCTGGAAATCTTTTCTATAACAACTTAATGCACTAGTGTGTTAGAGGACCTTTAATTCACTACTGTGTTAGAAAGCCTTTAATTTGTTCCAATCAGACATATTAAACTTTCATAATATAGTGGCCTCGGATGATAGTTATTTATTATATAAAGGAATTAACAAGCCTTTAATCGACGAGTAGAAATGTACACTCGAGGCGCAGCCAAGAGTTATATTTTTGCGAGAGGATTTAAAGCCGGTAATCGTCGAATTTAATTCAACGTTTTATCCGCGACCACGGCTAAAACGAATGAATTAGAACTGGGGTAACAGGTAAAAATTCCTGGTTTTAAAAAATATCAAGTTTGACAAATTTATTCTTGCAACAATGATTTTGAGTTGGAAGTAGAAAGTTTGGAAATCGTTTCTATAACAACTTAATACACTAGTGTGTTAGAGGACCTTTAATGCACTAGTGTGTTAGAAGACCTTTAATCCACGCCAAACACTTCATAATATAGTGATGGTGAATAATAGATATCTATTATATAAGGGGATTAACAAGCCTTTAATCCACGAGAAAAAGTGTACACTAAAGGGTTTAACGCCGCTATTCCCCGAAAATAATTCAACGTTTTATCCACGACCTCGGCTAAAACCAATCAATTAAAAGTGGGAGTGCAAGTAAAAATTCTTGGTTTTAAAAAATGTCAAGTTTGACAAATTTATTTTCTTTAATATAACAACTTAACACACTAGTGTGTTGGAAGGCCTTAATCCACGCTAAAAAACGTATTAAACTTTTATAATATAGTGGCCTCGGATAATAGTTATTAAATAAAGGGTTTAACAAGCCTTTAATCCACGAGAAGAAATGTGCACTCAAGGGGCAGCCGAGAGTTAAATTTTTGCGAGAGGATTTAAAGCCGTTAATCCCCGAATTTAATTCAACGTTTTATCCATGACCACGGCTAAGGACAACTTTTACAACTATCAGCAAATCTTCAGTTTGTAGTTAAAACAACAGGCATGACGTACATTGTTTACCTGACAGATAAACAATGCAATGTTGGTCATATCTGGTGTTTTAACTTCTAACTGAAGTTTTACGATAGTTGTAAAAGTCACCCTAAAACCAAGCAATTAGAAGTGGGGGAGCAGGTGAAAATTTCTAGTTTTGAAAAATGTCACGTTTGACAAATTTATTTTTACAAAAATGATAATGAGCTGAACAGTAGAAAATCTGGAAATTGTTTCTATAAGAACTTAATGTACTAGTGTGTTAGAGGACCTTTAATTCACTAGTGTGGTAAAAAGCCTTTAAACCACGACAAACAGTCGTATTAAACCTTCATAATGTAAGTGATCGTAGATAATAGCTATTTATGATATTAGTGTTAAAAGTGCAATTTTAAGACACGCATGTGAAAGTTCCTTCAAAACACTTTTAACACGAATACCATACAATATTTTTTATACAAACGCATTAAAACTTTTGATGGTCTTTCTATTTCAGAGATATTTTTCCCATAAACAGTCAAACATGTTTCATTCCTCAATAATTCCATGACCATTGTTAACGTGAGTGTACACACAAAATAAAATAAAATAACGAATAAGATAAAATTAGAAATAAGAGTTAGTTTCATGTATACCCCTATTAGCGTTCATGCGCCAAATAACATAAATCGTATTTGGTGCATGAACGCTAATAAGGGTTTACATGAAACCAACTCTTATTTCTAATTTTATTTTATTTGTTATTTTATTTTATTTGGTGTATAAACCCACTTTCAGTCTCTTCGTTACAAAAAAAAAGTTGTTTGAAAGCTGTCATCAAATATAAAATAACAACTTCATGCATTTAATATCTAGTTGTCAGTATCAATTTCGTCGCAAAAATGGAAGAAAATGTTATGGAACAAATCGATGCTGCTGCAGGAAGAGCCACTTTGAACCTGCTACCAATGAAGTCCCGACAACAGTATGAAACTGCATATAAAACAAATTTGCACTGGTGCGAAGGAAAAGGCGTCTCTAGTAAACAAACAGAAAATATTTTGATGGTCTATTTTGGGGAGTGTTTCCAGGTCTGGAAATTTCCATCGCTTTGGTCGTACTACTCCATGATCAAGACAATGCTAAATCTCTACAGCAACGAGGATATTAGCAAGTACTTTAAACTTATTGTTTTTTAAAGCGACAAGGGGAGGGCTATCAGCCTAAAAAGTCTAAAAATTTTAACTAGCAACCAAATTGATCGCTTCCTCAATGACGCACCCAACGAGAAATATCTCATGATGAAAGTGTCAGCAATATTTGGCATATTTGGGGCCCCCAGGAGGGAGGAGCCCTGCCAAGCATTCCTGACACAAAATCGAAGGTACCAAAAACTTTTACCATAATTGAACATCGTTATGTGCAATATTATAGAAAGTATACGGCTCTTCGTCCAGCAGACATTCAACATCGTCAACTCTTCATGAAATACTCCAACAATAAGTGTTCTAGAAAACCAGTTGGAATTAATACTATCGATAAAATTCTCAGTGTCATCGCAGATTTTTTACAGCTTCCAAACTATAAGCTTTACACTGGTCTCTACTTTTGCCGTTCTTTGGCTACCCTCCTAGCAGATTCCGGAGCAAATCTTACCACATTCAAAAGACATGGGGGGGGTGGAAATCTTCTACACTCGCGAAAGGATACATCGAAGACTTAATACTAAACAAAAACATCATTGCTCAGAAGCTTCTTCCATCGTCTACTGTTCACGTACCTTCATCTGGTACGAGTGGTAATGTCGTTGTTTATTAGAAATATTTGTAACAGTGGCAAAGCAGTGAGGGGACTGGAAGGAATTAATGTTTCTAATTGTTCCAAATTTTCTATAAATATTAATGTTAGCAAAGAGTAATAAATATTAAAATGTTCTTTTGTTAGTTAAAGTGAAGTTTTATTTAACAAATCAAGTAGTATATATTTTCTTTTAACACTAATGTTAAAAGTTGCTTACTTTTAACACTAGTGCCTTAAAGTGCTACTTTTAATGATTCATTAGCGTGTTAAAAGTTGAAGTTTTAATACACTTGTAGAAAAAGTAATTTAATTTATTTCTTCTAGATTTCTAGTTTATTAGATCTGAACAAGACCAAAGTAACTACATTATACTTGTTAGATATCACATATCTGGTTAGATATCTATTTGCTCTAATACGACGATGACATTATTGTTGTAATTAGTGATCCAATACAAATTGTAAAATTTAAGAATAAATTGACTCAGAATTTCGTTATGCATGACTTCACGTATTTTAATTACTTCCTATTGATTTTCATTTCTATTGACAAAAGACTGTCTCAGAAGCAAACAAACTAATTATACACGATGGTCTACTGAAAAGGTCACACCCCTCTTTATGACGCATCTGGTAGATTTAGAAAAAAAAAAATGCTGTATTACGTCAACTTGGATTGCTAATGATCCGCGAAACCTTCATTATGCAGGGTGATTTATAAAGAAGATTCTACGTCGCCCTTTTGATTCTTAAATGGAAATGTACTACTTTTATGTCATTTTGCCTCATTTTTTGAAGTTTCTAATAAATTGGGTGTAACATGTCATATACTATATCATGTTCTATCTTCAACCGCACTTTAATTTTATTTGCGTTTTTGATTAAAATATTGAGCTGCTCGAAATTTTCGCACTATTTTGTTTCTATGGATACTTTCGAACCAGTAGTAATCGTTTTTCTACGACTGCCTCGAAAATTGACAAATGCGCACTACTAACTACCGTTGAAAATCGCATATTGCAAACAGCGTGCGCAAAATGTGCTTTGCGCACGCTTTCTACAGACGCGTTTGCACACGCCTCCGATTATTTTGCACATGCCTTGCGTATATTTTATAATACGAACGATCATTTATGAAGCAAAATCGCAGTCGTAGAAAAAGTATAGTGTGCAACACGTACGAAAATCACTCTTCACACTCGTGTGTACGTTGTATCACTCGCCTAAGCTCGTGTCCAAACCGAAACACTCGTGTGAAAAGTGCAATTTTCGACACTAGTTGCACAATATACTATTACAGTCACTGTCAAGTTGTGTTAGTGTAAGTTTGCACTTTTATTAAATTTAAATCGCACTGCTATAAGTATTATGAGATTTTATATTAAAAATTAAAGTTCTGGACGGGTTACCGCTCGCTTGTTTAATCAGTTACAGCCAGACAAAACTGTTAACAATAACTATCACGTGTTCACTAGAAAACGTCATCTATGAAATTTTGAAGCAAAAGGATAACATAATCAAAGTTCTCAACCTTCGTTCTTTCATCCTTTTCTTTTAACATTTCACAGCCTACTGAAAGACGTTTTCAAATTAACACCCCGAACTTGGGAAGATTAATAAGGAAATTTGAAGACACTGGACTTGTGCCTGAGATGCAGCACCATCCAAATCGAAGGGCTAGAAACAATGCCGCACAAACGTATTATCATCGATCATGAGAGAATGTAATTCGATGACGACACCTAACCTGAACAAGTCAAAGGATTTAAACGGATTTCCAAATCTTATAATTTAAGTCATCGATAAGTCAATATTTGCAGCAGATTTTACAGAAAGTATTAATAGATAGGATTGTTTCAAGCGGATATCGAGGATTCTACAAGTAAAACCGGTTTCCCAAGAGCAAAAAAAAATTGATGGGTTTTGCTGATTCTGACTTGGCAGGACATGTGATTGACAAAAAGCCTATATCGGGATTTCTGTACAAGATTTTTGGTCCTTCAATATGTTGGACCAATTGGAAGCCAAAGCTGCCGAGAAGGCAATCAAAATCTCTTGTGTGACTTTGGTTTTCCATCAAAAAATGCCTTTTTCTATATGCAGGTTGTCCAGAAACAAAACAAACAAATACAGACAGCAACTTCTGGAGATGATTTCAAGCCGATTTGACGTAAACCGTCTTATCCCAAAACGCCTCCTAAAGGAGGTAAATGGTCTTTCGACATTGTCTGTTTTATAAACTTTCAGATTGCTTTTTATGTGGAAAGATCAAAGTTAGGATACGTGTTAACTCTTACATGAACGATCTTTTGATGTAAAAATTATCTTTAATTGTAACCATAGCCATCGCAGTTGTGGATAGACTACAAAAAATTTTAATATTTTTTGAAACATGAACTAACTTGTACTTTTTGGAATTTTTAATGTCAAAATCGAAAACCTCGGGACAGTTCGGCTTACAAAGCTCTTCTTGTCCGAAGTAGCTAAAATATACCACAAGTGTGAAATATTTTGTTTGATTACGTTGTTGAAACGAAATATTGTAAAATGGTAAAGAAGAAAAGAAATATTTAGAAGAACCATTCACTTAGTATTGACACTAAGCAGGTGTTGGAAATCTGACTTTGACATTTTTATCGTATCTTCTCAACTCGCACTGAAATGAGATGGGCATAAAAACAATATGATTTCAAAGGTAACGAGATGTCAAAAATAAGTAAATGGGGTATAGTATTGAGAATTTTTACCAACCAAACATTAATACACTAGCATTAACAATAGTATCTATACATATCATGCCAAGGAGAGAAATTAAAATTTCTGAGTAAACGAAGACGCAATTTTCTTGTAGAGAAACATATTTCTTCTCATAATATCCTAGCTAGTTCAATAAAATAACATAATCAAGTTTGTTTAATATTAATTTACTTACTTTGTGGTTGAACGATTTCCTCCAAACTACGAAGAGCAAATCTACTTTTCAGAATAATTTCAGAATCGTTTAAGAAATTTACTGAGTTCAAGGGAAAGTCAATTTGTGTTCCAGCGAGAGCTGCGTCCCATAATTTGAGTAGAGTGTTTGAAGCTTGTTGAATCAGCACCCAGTTATCTCCTTCGTAAGTTAAGCAAGCTTCCTGATTGGCCTTTACGTCTCCAAGTCCAGAAACTATAAACAACATATTTAACTAGTACCCTGTTGCATTGTTACTATACCCCATAGCACTACTATATGTTCATTAGAAAAGGTAATCTAAAAGGCTATGAATTTTTGACAGAAAAGGATGACATAAACAAAGTAAATGGACTTTAGTTTTTCCATCTTTTTCTTTTGACATTTCACAGCCAATTAGACGATTGACGTTTTCAAATAAAGACCCCCTACATGGTGTCCCAATATTCCGTGTACAGAGAGTTACGATAGTAAAATATGATGATTTATTAGCTATTTATGTAACCAGTTACGAAAAGTCCGATTTTGTGTAACGAATGAATGTTTGCGGGACGAGCGCAGCGAGTTCCCGCAATTTGAATGAGATACACAAAAAAGGTTTTTCGTCACGTATTTCATACAAGATTTTTTCTAATTTTGACTACAAATACCTACTTAGAGAGAGAATTATTATTATTAAACTTCAATATTTACTTTTAAGCCACTTTGTATCTACTTAATAACGTAAAACTATAGCAACGGTGTGCCTCAGCCGAAACCTGCAACTGGTGGCGACACCAACTTTTCATCAGTAGTTACGAAAGATTTTAGTTTTCGTAACTAGTTACGAAAAGTACGACGTTACGTCACTGTCATCAGTATTTAAAAGTGCCACTTTATATGTCAAAATTAGAAAAACACATTTAAGTGGCTGCGCCAGCAATATGGCTGCGCTATGTTAAAGTTGATTTTTGAAAATCAAGTTTTAGTCATAATTATTAAATCCAACAGAAAAAAGTTGTAAATTAGCTACTCATGGGCTTTTTGGAAAAAAAGAATCCATATTTGCTAACGTTTTTGGGTCTAATTATAGAGGGGGAAACGTACGATTCCTGTAACTTATTTGATCACTGGATACTTTTTTTCTGCGTTACGCTAATATACTTTTTAATGCAATAGCATATTGGCCTATTGTTTAGGTTTCAAAAAGGTATAGTCAGGCTACAATAAGCAACCGTTTTTGAAAAAATATATTTGATATAGTGAATATTCAATAATGGGCCACAATTTCTTTTTTTTTAAATTAGCGGTTGTAGTTTCAATGCCTTACTCTAATAGTGACAAACAACTAACATTTTAATTTTTTAATAACCAATGTTTATATGATTTGTATTGGGGTGTAGCGTTTTCTTTTTAAGAAAGAAAATTTACTTTACCTTTTTACTTCTTAAGAAGCTATCAATCATTGAGTCACGGTGCCCTCTTACATATTCGCCCAGACTGTCGCAGAGTACTTTGAACTATCCCACTAGAAAACCACTTTCACGGGGTACCTTGAACACTCTGGCTAGAAGTCCCTTAAACAGGAGGTCCGAATTGTCACTCCTAGACGTTGACATATGTATGTTGGTTGATTATGCTGTCCTTACAACATTGTCAAATTTCATCCTTAGATTCCCTTATTTTATTCATGGGCTCATTAGATATGTTCCCTAAATTTTTATCTTTTATTTAAAAACAACGGCTGAATTTTCATACTTGACGACTCTTTTACTCATTTTAATTCCTCTTTTTGACAGGTTATTTGCGTTTTTACCAATTTTAAGTCCATGTGGAAAAGGTTGGAAGGAAAGGGACCATTAAAGAAACCTTTAATGGTCCCTTTTCCATCTTGACCACTGTCCAGGGCACACCGGACCCTGTCTCTAAACGGCTACAACCTGGCCATGTGGCTACAGTAAATTTCTCTTATTTTGGGGTCCTAGTTTCTAGTTCCTAGTTCCTAATTGTCGGGTTCCAAGTGACAATGTTTGAGTGCTGAAACTCAATCCTTTTTTTTTTGGATTTTACAACTACCACGCATTGAGCCCCCTTGCAGAAGATGGAGCCGTTACTGACGGTGATGGCTCTTAGGTCTTAAACCGTCCAGTTAATGAGCATCCCTGCTGAAGATGGAGCCTTGCTGAAGTGACGGTGATGGCTCTTAGGTTTTAAACCTTCCAGTACCTTTTTATTTTCTAAGAAGCTATCAATCAATGGGTCATGTTACATGTTCGTCCACTCTGACTGCGGTAGAGTACTTTGAACTATCTCACCAGAAAACCACTTTCACGGAGTACCATGAACACTCTGGCTAGAAATCCCTTAAAGAACTTTTAGATGTTGGCATGTGCATACTGGTTGATTTAGATATTTCCCTAAATTTTTATCTTTTATTTAACAACAACGGCTGAATTTTCGTACTTCGAGGCACTTTTACTCATTTTAATTCCTCCTTTTGACATGCTATTTCCGTTTTGACCAATTCTATGCCCATGTAGAAAAAGTTAAAACCTTTGATGGTCCCTTTTCCATCTTGACCCCTGTCCAGGGCACACCGGACCTGAGCCTGTCCCTAAATGGCTACAGCCTGGCCATGTGGCTACAGTCTTCTTCTTCTTGTGGTGCCCTCTCCTCTTACTTTTCGGTTTGCGATTCACATAGCTAGCATTGTTCTGGATACAGCAGCTCGAAAGCTTTCAATGAGAGTGCACCCAAACCATCTTCTGAGGTCTTTCAGCCAGGATTTCTGACGTCTACCAATAGATCTTTTCCCTTGAATCTTTCCTTCAATTAGTAGTCATCATTTTACTTGTTGCCTCTCATAATGTGGCCTATAATGTAGCCTTTTTGATGAGGGCCATTAGTTCTTTCGGCTTCTGCATTCGTCTAAGTACTTCTTCGTTCGTATTTCGTTTGACCCATGATATGCGAATCATACGGCGATATAAGTACATTTCAAACGCCTCAATTTTCTTTTCAGTTGTAGGGTCCAGGGTCCAGCATTCACATCCGTACAGCAACACACTTATGACATAACATCAAGTCATGCGAACCCTGAGCTCCAAACCCAGATCAGGACTAGTTAAAAATCTTTTCATGTTTATGAATGTTTTCCAGGCTTGTTCGATTCTGGAACGGATCTCTCGTTTCGGATCACACCACTCGTTGACTATGATACCCAGATATTTAAAACACGAGACTTGTTCGATCTGAGTGAAGATGGTCACCAATTTGTCGATCAACCCCTCTGCATACTAGTTTCGGGGTCTACCCCTCATCAGTACAGCTTTGGCTGGTCGTCAAATTGATAACCTTTATTCGGCTACTTGAAGCCGGAAACGTACAGAGTACCGGTGAGATGTTGTACAGAGCAGAAGCAGGCGACATCCACCAGCATGATCTAAATCCAACACTGCATGGCAGATGGCTCTCAGTTCGAGAAGCAGCCCATATCAGTATGAGGGGTAGACCCCGAAACTAGTATGCAGATGGGTTGATCGACAAATTGGTGACCATCTTCACTATTTTCACTTCGTTCTGATTCCGATAACCAGCGAGGTACAGAGCAATATGGGCTGCTTCTCGAACTGACAGCCATCTACCATGCAGTGTTGGATTTAAATCACACTGGTGGATGTCGCCTGCTTCTGCTCTGTACAACATCTCACCGGTACTCTGTACTTTTCCGGCTTCAAGTAGCCGAATAAAGGTCATCAATTTGTCGACCAGCCAAAACTGTACTGATGAGGGGTAGACCACGAAACTAGTATGCAGATGGGTTGATCGACAAATTGGTCAGCATCTTCACTGTTTTCACTTCGTTCTGGTTCCAATGACCAGCGACGTACAGAGCAATATGGGCTGCTTCTCGAACTGAGAGCCATCTGCCACGCAGTGTTGGATTTAAATCATGCTGGTGGATGTCGCCTGCTTCTGCTCTGTACAAAATCTCACTTGTTCGATCTGATTGCCGTTAATCAAAATTGTTTCAGCAGTGTGTCTCTTGGAGAAGACTAGCAGTTTGGTCTTTGATATATTCATGTCCAATCCGCATTGCTCACTATATTCAGTTATTCTATTCATCATATTTTGCAGATCTGATATGTTATCGGCAAGGACTACGGTGTCGACTGCGTATCTGATATTGGTGATACATACTCCATTTATTTTGATACCTCCCATGTCTACCGCTAAAGCTGGTTACAGTAAATTTCTCTTATCTTGGGGTCCTAGTTTCTAGTTCCTAGTTCCTAATTGTCGGGTTCCAAGTGCCAATAACTCAATACCTTCATTTTTAAATTTTACAACTACCATCCATTGAGATGAAAGAGACGTTAGTGACGGTGATGGCTCAGAGCTCTTAAACCGTCCACTTACTGAGCCCCCTTGCCGAAAATATAGCTGTTAGTGACGGTGATGGCTCTTAGGTTTTAAACCGTTCAGTATTCCTAATGTGTTGCATTGATCCTCTACCTCAGCTAGTGAAAGTGCCCTGCAAGCTGGTCAAATGTTCAAATTGATAGGAGTAGATTTAATAACCAATAAATACATGCACTAACCAAAGGTAAGAACTGCACCCTAGTAAATAAAATAACTGCCCAATTTTAATAATTCCTATTGGTTTTACTTTGGTTTGATCACCTAACCAAATGAACATCCATTACGTTCAATATATAATTTTCACAATTTCAATATTATAGCAATAATCTATAAACTAAATTGAGCGGCGCCCAACTGGTATGTCAGTTAACTGTATTGAGCGTTAGCCTTTTTATGTCATATCGAACCATGGCCTAGCTCTCCACCTTCTTCTGCTTCACCTGCTTTGCTTTGCAACTTTTGTCTTTAAAATACGCAACAGGGGTTTATAACGAAATAAGCTGCAGCTCCTTTCCACAATAACATTTAATTTACATTGAAAGTACGCTTCCATCGAAGGATTATAAAAAATACCATTCGTCTATCCAACACATCAACCCCATTCAACAGACATGTTTAGGCTGAAGAGATTCACATGCTCTGACAGAGCATGTTTTTTGAGGTTTGGTCAAAGACCATGCATAACTCAAGTTTCGAAAATTCAATGAATCTTTTATCTATTTTCGGAATGGGCTTTGAAAGCATATAGAAAAAGTCCACTTTTGGGACTAATTTCACGCTTATTATGTTTGTTACGTTAATCGGGCCATTCCGATCAAAAACCACCTCAAAGTTTTTTTCGAAACTGACCAAAATCTTTTGATCAAAATCAATTTTGACCCAAAAAGTTTGGAAGATAGGCCCCTTTGGAAGTCGGTTTTGGTAGGGGTTCACGGCTTGACTTGATTTTCAAGCTATTTGACTTGATTTCAAGTCAAGCTCAAATCAAGCTTAAAGGAGTAAATATCGATTAGGTAGTTTTTCTTTCAATTACTTGAAAAATCACGGAGTTTGAAAAATATTTGGGCACGGCATTATTGATTTTATTAATTCATTTTCACTTAATAAGCACATTTTTTTTTTCTTAATACTGGAACTTTTTTTTAGACACAATATATATATTCAATCTTTTTTTTTCGTGTTGTAGAGACATACTTCTTTCAGATCATCACCACTCATCCAACGCGAATTCAGTTTTGATGGGGTCGATACAAATTATTTGATAGGCTCGTTAAGACTTTTTTTTGTTAGTGAAACCCTAAATTTACGTCAAGACATGTTTTTCATGTCTTGGCCTTAGATGGAGACATTTCTTAAATTAAAATTACCCAAATACATTGATTTGTCAAGTAAAGATGCAAAGCTTACGTGGCCACCTCGTTCGCCAGACCTGAATACAAAAGCTGCTCATGTTCTTACTTCGTATCGACTTATGAATAAAAGAAAGATTATTCATATTAAACATGTATTGTGAACCTATTACTTCTCTATCTAAAATAATAAAATTTTTACACTGTTTAAAAAAAATTTGGATAAAAACTGCTGTTTTGATGTAACTAGCTCGTTATGGACCATCTTAAATGTTGTGAAAACTTACACTGAGTTTCCTGTAGATCCGCTACTTCAAAAGAATCTAGATATAAAAAAAATAGACCAATACGGTATTTTATTAAAAAAAATTGGCGAATTCCCTTGTATCATGACGGTGACTGATTTAAAAACTGAAAGATGCGTGTATTTATACCTTCGGCGTCTAGCTGAAGTCGAAAGGTGGTATATCCTCTATTCTATTGAGCCTCGCACTTGAGAGCTTCCCTGGTTAGTCTCAATAACGTTGTCATTGATGTAAGATATCCACCTCGTTGAAAAAGATAACGTGACCTTTAGAGAAAGCATGCTCTGCTGTAGCTTACTTTTGTGTTTACTCCTTTTGTGTCCCGCTACTCTCGTGTTGATACTGCGTTTCGTGGTGTCAACATATATCGAGCGACAGCTGCTAAGAACCCTGTTTCCTCTGGGTTTTGATATGGAGTCCCTCTAGTCCTTAGCCGATTTCAGGCTGTTTTTAATTGTGCAAGTTTGCTTAAAAATAGTTTTTACTTTGTGCCTTTCCAGCATCTTGCCTATTCTATCCGTGACTTTCTAATGAATGGTAGACTAATCCAACCACGTTTTTCTTCATCTTCCGTTGTTTTGGGCTGGTGATTCACATTTCTTAGATGAACTCGGATGATGGTTTGATCCGTTGTTAAGGTATCGGTCAGTGAATTTTAGTTTTATATACACAGTATGCACCAGTATTCCGTTTGGTTTTCTACACCTTTGGTTTTCTACAATGGACATAATGCACAATATGAATGAATAAGAAATACTTGTACATTCGATGAACGTTTTCTTTTAGGTACAAAAGAACTAAATAAAACACATGTTATTTTTAATGTTTAATATAATTTGCAAGCCAATAAAACTAATAATATTACGCGGATAGATATAAAAAGAAACTAAATAAAGAACCTCTCTGGGGGTGTTGGAAACAAACTCTGTGGCTGTTGGGAACCAACAGATAAAGTGGATTCTCTATTAGTATCACATTCTACAAGATATATTCTTCTCCTTCTATTCTTCGAAATTAGCATTTTTGGCCAAGTTGATCGAGTTGAATAAATAGTTGCTGAAGTAAGAGTTCGATGCATAGTGTATCAAGTAATATTCTTCAACACAATGGGCCCAATATTAAAATGAATTTACTACATAAGTAAAGAAATACTTAGTACGGAACATACGGACACAAACACTAAGTAAGACAACTACTCTACTCCAAAACAACTACTCTTCGGGCAAAGCCACTGTGAAGTTTGATTTTTCAACAACGAAATATATTGTTACGATTCGCAGCAACGCCGCATGGGAGGCGGGGCAACGCGTATGGTTGGTGGAGCTTTGCGACCTATCCGTGCTGCGTCATGGCTGACACGAGTGATTTATTGCTCGGTTTAATCTAGAAGGCAGTTGTTTACAACCTTTTTTTTATGTGAGATTATTCAAGAATTCTTATAAAGAAGTTTCTAGGTTTTTCTGTAATTTTAGGATTGTATATAAAAGGCGCATAGAGCGGCGGTTAGATATAGTCTTATTTTAAGCGAGCTATAAGTAAGATAAAGTACGAAGGGATAATAGAAAGCTATAAAGTGTTAAGTAGTGAGTTATTTAGTAGTCGTGTGTAATTGTGGAATAAATAAATAGTGTTTTCGTGTTAAATCGTTACACTGGAATTATTGAACCCCGAGTTTGCAACAATATAATAAAAGAACCGAAGCAGGAATATATACTGCAGATTAAAGAGGACTAATTAAATGAAATTATGATATCATGAGTATCGAATATCGGCGTACTTTGACTACCCTATGACCGAAATAAAATGGCGGCATCACGGAATTGCGCCAATGGCGGACGATTAGAAAACGAAACATGCAGGGTTGCCATATATTTTAAAATTATGGTAGAGATGGAGTTCCATGTATAATCCATTCAGTTACTTTTGGCATCCACCCATGCCATGAAAGTTCACCAGTATAACATCGACAGCGATAGTTTGTTTACTTGTCGCCAAGACAAATTTATCAAGATGCGTCATTAAAATTTTGCTGTTGCCGACTCTTTGTACACAAGCGCGGATTTTATAAGCTAATTTGCTATGAAAAAACTATTTCTTAAGAAAAAATGCCCAAGATGATTAACGCGAAAGTGCGAACTTGTATTAAAAAATGCTACCTCCAATTTAGAAGAGACCTCCCGCAAGAATCGCCCACTATGACCTTGGCTAAAGTTTCCAATATTTTTGGGGTAAGCATTAACTCTGCTCGCTTACAATTGCCGCTGACAGAAACATATCATTTTTCCTGTTCTTCCCTGTTTCAACTGTTTTCCTCCTTTTCTTTAGTCCAAAAAGCAAACTTGTTATACATATCATCATAACCACACTCACACTATAAACTTATTAACCTCAACTATTATCGTTGTGAAAGATTCATTTTTAAATACATTAATAAAATATACTATTTTTGCTAACGTAAAGCCCCGGCCCATTTTTCACTAGATTCTAGGTTAGTGATCATTAATCAATATTATTAAAACTTTGAACTAATGAAGCCATCTGGCAACTATGTGAGCAAAACAGTAAACAACAACCTTAACCTCAAACTGATTATTAATCACTGTCACTATCAGTCATGTTGTACCGGGTGAAATATGTCAGATTTCCAAGGCCTACTAGACGACAGAAATAACTGAATGGATTATATATTTAAAATTTACGTCCGTAAAAGTCTGCAAAGTTGAGTCGATGAAAATGAAATGAAATGACTACTGACAATGACAATTTGGCAAAAACAAAAACGTTATTCTCCAAGCGTGCGATTAAATCATATTTCTGTCTCTGTTTACTTAAACTCATTGAAGTTTGAAGGAAGGAAATAAGGCTATATATTTCAGTAGAGTGAATTACGTTCAGCAAAAGTATATGATATTCAAATTCCCGGAATATAGAAAACATGAATATGCAAGTATTTGTTATTTATGATTTCATTTTATAAAAAAAAAGTTTCGATATGTGGACGAGAGTTTTGTGATATCGAGTCATGGCGAGGATAAACTGCAAAACTTCCTCTTACATTTCAAATCCGTAAACCCAAATATTCGATTCACTACGGATGTAGAAAAAGAATGACGCCTACCTTTTTTTTTAGATGTTTTAGTATCTAGGAAGTCAAACGGAAAGGTGATGCATATCGTGCGTAGGAAAGGAACACACTGATTTTTATTTCAACAATATACCAAACCAACATGCCAGACAAAAAAAGCAGAGCCAGGAAAACTCTGTGAGAGCCGAGAGAATTTGTGAGTCGACTGAACTAGAAAATTAAATTAAACATCTGGAAAGAGTTTTTGGTTGGAGCAGATCTAGCTCTACCATCACCACAGCTCCTCCACTTCAGCAGGAAGGAGAAGATATCAATACAAGAGTGAATAAAAAAATATATAAAATACTAATAAACCTGAAATTGTTAGCGCATATAGATTTTTCATCTCCAAAAACCACAACATGGTAAAACTGAAGATATGTTCTCATTCGCTTCCTTTGTAATAATTTAATATTTGTGGTTAAAAATGAATTTTTTTAAATTTATCTTTAACACTTCGCATCTCCGTAATTTTAGAATTTTGGGTTGAGGCATATATGTCTAAATCGTCATATTTTTAAATAAAAAATCTACGGTAACTCTGTGTAACACACCTATGTAAAAATAATAGCCGTTTCAGTATTTTTTTGAGTCAACGCTACTATAACAAAACGGAAAGAAGTAAATTAAAGCATGCTCACTAAATGATGCGCAGAAGTTTTCGCTCAACTCAACCTTTTTTTTTCTACCAGCGTAGAATCATTAAAATTACACTTCTACAATTCAAAATAAACATTAGACTCACAAATATTTGTATCGGTAAAAAGAAAAATACCACTAGTGCGACAAAAAAATTAAGGCTTACCTTTAAGATAACCGTGTCCTCCACAAGCCTCTCTGCATGACTGAATAGCATCCCTCATTACCCAACCAGTAACCGATTTAGAAGCAGATGTAATGGCGTGTAGTTCAATTCCCACTAAATCTAAGTTTTTACTTGAATTCACGTTCCCCAAAAAATGTAAAAAAACCTCGCTTAGGTGCCTGTTGAATACCATGAACACGTAAAGAGACGCTAGGTACGGAAGAAGTCTGTATTGCTGAAATTCAACAATATAACATTATTAAATATATCACGTACTTTATTTTAAAATTTAATTATTTGTCCCACCTGGGTCTGGTATTCCAATATAGCTATTTCCCCATCTCGTGGCCCAAACTGCTTTCGTATAGCTGAGTATCTAATTGCTATTGGTAAGGCATAACAACCGTATATGGCATTACTGCTAATGACTCCAACTCTCGAGGCAGACACAGTCAGCAATGCGGCTCCAAAACGTTTATTTGGATCTTTGATTGGAGTTACGTATCTGCCATCTTCGGTTACGTCACTCGTTTTGTTCAGCAAGTTTTCACGAGGAATTCGATAATTTTTAAATATTAGAAATCTAACATAAACCAAAAATGTTCTAGTTAATTAACCTCAATGGTTAATTAATCATTTTGTTACCCATTATCGATCCCGTTTAAACCCATTTTTTCACCCATGTCTCCAACAGTAACTCCAGGGTATGGAAGTAGTGTTTCCGGGTCCCTAATTGGAACCACAAATATGTGCATCCCAAAGTTCTTGTTTTCAGTGTAGAGCTGAGCGTACACTACTGCATGAGTGGCTGCATTTCCTAGTCCTAGAAATTACATTAAAAATGCTTAAGCTGGATTTAAACGAAGTATTTAAGTAGAGGGTGTTCATTGGAAAACATCATCTAGTTAACTGTGAAATGTCAAAAGAACAGGATGACAGAACATAAGTCCATTAATTTTGATTATTATGTCTTTCTTTTCTTCCACACAAGTTCATAGTCTTCTAGATGACGTTTTCTAATGAACACAGGGTACTTCTCGAAGAAAAGAGTGCTTATTTTAAAACAAAGTTAGTTATGTAGAACTGAATACAAACAAAAATTTGAGTAAAAACACAATCTCGAATCAAACTCTCTTCCCACTTAAAATTTTAATAAAAGTAAGTTATAATGAGTGTGGTGAATGCCTTGAAAGTGCTAGAGTTAGTGATAGAAATTCCGCAAATAAAAAAATACAACAGAAATATTAAAATGTTTTATAGGCAGAGTTTGGGGCAGTGTTGCAGATAGGGATTTTAGTCCAAATGTATAAATAGCTGATTTAAATTATATAACTTTTAATATACAGTTGCACTTTCTTGGCTACCTTACCTCCTACCCAACATTTTGCTGCTTCAAAATCTGGAGTATCCATAACAAACTCTTTAGTACTTTGGTCGTAAGTGGCAGTAGTTCTCATCCCTTTAACATTAGAACCATGCCCGACTTCCGTTAAGCAGAAACAACCTCTTATCTAGAAATATAACTAGTTAATATGTATATACGGTTTTCTTATAACTCCAACAAACCTTTCCTTCTTGAGCGTCCTTTATAAATTTGGAATGGCGCTTTGTACCTGAGTTCCGGATAGTTAATATAAAAACTGGGAAGGTCAGTCCATACTTCACTTGTGTGGAAGGCGAATAGGTAATGAGGCGTTGAAATTGAATATTGAACCTAAGGAGCGAAGAAAGAATATTTGCAAAATAACGGAAACGTAAAAGATTTAGTTAAAAATTAGTCATAATAAATCTGACACTAAAAGTCAAATTTTATTATAACACAAGGTTTCGTTGACGTCTGTTAGATCAAGACCAAGTTATGTATATATGGACATATGACATGTTATATATAAATGGACAAAGTATAATATCCATGTTGCATATAATGACATCTTTCACTCAGGTGAATCACGCTACTCGCTAAGTTCCAGGGCTCAAACGCCTCCTTTGGGAATGATAGCTGGGATGAATGGCGGCGGGCATTATATGTTAATACAGTATCATCTGTGCTTAGCTTCCTTTGATAACTGGTATGAAGGTTTGAATAGCAGGTGTAGGATAATAAAGCTACTTCACTTTTTAGAAATCGCGAACGTTTCGACCTTTAGTTGAGGTCTTCCTCAGGTCTTTTTCAATCAGAGAAGCATGTCATGCAAAACAAAACTAAAATTAAAATAAAGTACCACATCGGTACTTGTATACATATCTGGGCACTTCCGGACAAAATACCACAGGACAACAAGACGGCTTGAGAAGGACTCAACAAGTGTTGAGTTAGGAGTTGCTTGCTGCCTATTGAGATCTTTAAACACGACAAGAGTTTCAACAGGAAAGAGGAAATTACATTTCTAAATGCAGACTGGAAGAGAGATCGTCTACATACTTTAATTGCGCCAAAACCCCGCTCCACCGCTACCCTCACCTCAGTCCCTCCACTACAGCGCGATGGCGGTAGTATAAATAACACGGAGCTCACCACAGTCGAATCAGTCAACTTCGGCAAGCACGGGAGATCACCTCGCCCATTGCCTTATCGCGTTTGATAAAGTCTGCCGTAGCTGTAGACGAAACTTCAGGAATAAATTCCACTCGACCACGGCTTCAAATCCCGAAAGACACTTTAAATTGTATTTTGACCGGCTGTGAAATCCTTCACTGAACATCAATTGCTGTTCATTATTTGAAAATTGGGCTTGTCATCGAAAACAAGCTTGAAAAACGAGATAAACAAACCGAGTACTGAGGTTTGCAAAAGTAAACCTCTTACGTTGTGTAAAAAATGTAATGTTACGTGGTATATAAACTGCTTTTCAAAGATTTACACTAAAATGTGAATTAGCTTAAAACTTTCTTTCTTTTTGGTTTTATTATCTAGAAGGAAAAATATACCTCTCTATAAAAACTGCACCACCAGGGTTTATTCTGGATTAAACGTACTTCCTCCGCTCGTCGATGGTTACATTACAGAGGTAAGTTTGGCACGACAACCCATAAGCAAAGATCAACATGCCTACAGTAAAGGAAAGTCGAGCGACATGGCTCTCCACTTTGTAGTACATAGAGGATTGAGGGAACGTTCGACAAAGCCAGAACAAACAACATCTGCGAGGCCCTTAGGGCCCGGGGGACTCCATCACAGTTGGTAAGTTGGGTCAGATCGACGCTCCACAACTGACGGCTTCTCTGGGAGATCGCTGGAGGGAAATTGAGGTTGAGGGCGGCTGTCCATAAGGCAGCTGCTTATCACCTCGACATGGCGTCTCTTAATGGACGGTCTTTCTGAAAGGCTACAGACCGAGGGGTTTAGTGTTGAGGCGTATACAGATGACGGACTGATCATGATACCAGAAAAGTTCGTTGGCAGCGTTTGTGATCGAAAAAGGGCATGCAGAATAATAGAACAATGGTGTACTGAGACGGGACTCCATGCAGATGTGGTTCGGTGTACACTAACCACAAACCGCAGTGTCAACACAACGATTACGGAACACAAGAGGAGTTGCAGGGTGAGACAAACACAAAAGTCAGCAGTAGCAGATCACGCTCTCTCCGAAGGTCACCACATCAACGAGGTGGATATCATATCAATCGCCGAGAGCGGAGCTTGTGCTCTACACCAAAAGGAGGAAAACTACAGGATTCCGGTCACCCACGCGGTATGCGGAATCTCTGCTGCTAAAGCGTGAAGCTAAGTACCTGGTGCTGATCATCGACAGCGAGCTGACCTGGAAAAGTCACGTAGAAAAAGCATGCAATAAGGGAGCAACACTTGTATGGCAACTGCGCAGGGCAGTGGGCAGGAGGTGGGATTTAAAGCCACAGCTCCTGCACTGGCTTTACACTACAGTAATAAGACCGAGGATATCCTCTGGGTCCGTGGTCTGGTCGCCAGCGGGGGACAAGAACTGCTATGCATTGAGGTGTTCCAGACTGCAGAGAATAGTCCACCTAGCTATAACGGGTACGTTACCTATCCTAACCTGAACTAACCAGAACAACACTGGGAGCAGCTTTATTAAATCTGCCAGAGCTTCCAATCTGGATGAAGTGAGGCGATGGGTTCCTGTAAAAGGCTGGATTGCTGAGACCAGTGGAAGGAAACAGTCATGGGAAGCGGTAACACGCAGATCGCATCCAGCGGCACATCCTAATTGACCTGTCACAGGGAGTGCGCCCTTGCGATTGTCTGAGGGTAAGACAGCCATTTGGGATAAATATCCCAACAATAAGAGAATTCAAAGAAGAGCTGCTTCAGCAAACTTCTGAGAATAATCAGGTATGGTATTGGAAGAAGAATAATCAGGATTCACAGTTGTCAGGAGCCGGAATCGACAAAGCAGGCAATGAAGAGAGCGAGAACTTTTCCTTGGGAAGCCACACGGCGGTTGTCCAGGCGGAGGGGTTAGCAGTCCTCGAAGTGGCCACACGACCAGAAGTCAAACAAGGAGCAGAACAGAACATCTTCATCTACTCCGACAGCCAGGCGGCCTTGCAAGCCAGCTGCAGGAACAGGACGACTTCAAAGCTCGTTCAGGACTGCAGGGATGCTCTAGAGTCACTGGCAGAAACAATAAAAAGGGTACCTCTGAAATGGGTTCCTGGACACAGGGGCATTGAGGGAAATGAGCGCGCGGATGAGTCTTCCAAGTATGGTTCCCAGACGTGCTTTACTGGACCGGAGCCATGTCTAGGCGTAAGCAATAGGAACGTCTCTCACACTCCAAATGAATGGGCATGGGACAGTACAAGGACAAACTGGACACAGTCAGAAATATGTAGAAAGACCAAAGAAATTTACTCTAACCCGGATAGATCCTAGGCCTCGTGGCTAGGAACCGCAAAAACGCAATCTATAACTTTCACTACGATTACATGTGCCCCACATTTCCAAATTGCGCGGTTTTATACACTGATACTGATAGCCTTATATACCGGGTGTCCAGCAGAACCCTGGACATAGGAGATTAACATGGGAAATCGGTTTTTATTTTTTTGCGCCTGTACGGTTGATTTGATTGAAAAACTTTTAGGAGTAAAGTTGTAGAGCTTATGGTCAGCTATCATCCTGTAATTTCTTCAATACCCCAGTTTTGGCCGTTTTTTGGAAAAACGCCTCGAAATGTGCAAAAATTTGAATTTGGCGCGTCACCCCCGCCATGCATGTGCAGTGTCGCCAACATATTTTCGCTGCATAATCACGTTAATTATTACATGATAGTCCCTCAAAATAAATAAGAAAGGAAAATCGGCTCTGACTCTGACATAAGAAATTATTATGTTGGCGACACTGCACATGCATGGCGGGAGTGACGCGCCAAATTCAAATTCTTGCACTTTTCGAGACGTTTTTCCAAAAAACAGCCAAAACTGAGGTATTGAAAAAATTACAAGATAATAGCTGACCGTAAGCTCTACAACTTTACTCTTAAAAGTTTTTCAATCAAATCAACCGCACAGGCGCAAAAAAATAAAAACCGATTTCCCATGTTAATCTCCTATGTCCAGGGTTATTTATATATATTATTCTCAGGATCCCTATGAAATTATAAAACGCGACTGTAGAAAGTATTTTGATACATCTGACTATCCTTCACGTAACATTTATAATATTCCGCAAATAAATAAAAAGGCCTTTGGTGTGATGAAAGATGAAAATAACGGGACACCTATGACTGATTTTATTGGACTTAGATCAAAATTGTATGCTACGAAAGTCGTAACAACTCCAGAAGAAAGAAGTAAAACTCGTGATAAATTGCAAAATGACGGATATGACACCGATGAGATTGATAAGATTATGTTAAATTATAGTGTGACTAAAAAGGCCTAGGGTGTAAAGAAATGGGTTGTAAAAAGTAGCATTACTTTTAATGATTATGTCGAGTGTCTTGAAAATTGGCGTCAAAAAACAATTACACAGAATCTTATAGCATCTACTAAACATTCTGTTTATTCGATAACTCAAGCGAAAATTGCTTTAAGTCCGTATGATGAAAAAAGACATCCTATCCCTATTTCTTATGATACTCTTCCTCTAGGACATTATACCATAAGCAGGTAAATGTGAAAATTTTAGTAAGTATTATACTAATTTACCCTCCTAGCACTAAGATAATATATTATAGTGTCTATTATTATGTATTTATACTTATTTAGACACCTTCTTCATATCTGGTAAGACTAAAATGTAAGCCATGTTGATTCTATAGTGCTAACCTTAGATAGTTATCTTGATTCTTCTCATAAATAGTGTTACCTAGTGGCGAAGGTATTGCTTAGTTGATAAGAAAATGTTTATACATTAAGTAATAATAAACGCTTATTTAAGGAATACTTTATTCTATTATTTCTTAACCTAGATCTGCAAATGGAGTGCTAACACTCACGGTTAATCTTATATTCTCGGTTGCCTAAATTTTTCAATAGCAAATCACTAGTTTATAAGTATGATTAAAGTATTAACAAAAAGAAAGAAAAAAAAAGGCAAAATTACCTCTTATTAGAACAGTTAGCTAGAAATTGAAATAATACATTTTGGCTGAAGCGTAGAGCAATGTTAAAAAAGATAAAATAGCACTGTGATAACCACTTATATGGTTTACACCTCATTGCTTTAAAAATGAGTACAAACTTCTTAAAACGTGTAATTTATTCCTAGAAAGCTTGGAGAAACATCCTCCTCGTTGAAGCCAAAGAAAAGCACCAGCATGAAACCACCTCAGTTCTTGAACTTTATGGATCTTTTCTATTACACAATTTGCCGACATTCAAATTTTAAGGAGCCGCCAAAACTTTTGACGTCACGGAAGTATAACTGGGTGGCTCAGAGTCTAGTATTGTCAGGTATAGACGAGCTAAAAGCCAGGCTAACAGCGTAATAATGCAATTGCCTATATTAAAAGCAGTGGGTATAGTAAGCAGATACCTAGATTGAGTATTTAACTAAAAACACCAAACACTGAAATGTGCAAGATGCTAAGTATCAAATGATCGATAAATTATTCAAGAAATGTAATCCCATTAATAACATGAACTACACCGTATAAGTTAAAAATGACTCTGATTTATTCATATTTAATAATTCATAAATTGATCAGAGCTTGATATAGCTTTTAAAACCTAACCTGATACCTAACTAACAAACTACTGCTAATCAAATTAGCTGAAATAGTACTAAGAGCACAAGGATCAAAGATCAGTGGATCAATACCCTGGTAACCTACCTACCCACCCAGCAAACGCTCTGCTTGCCTACCGCACATCTGCACAGCGATTCGACTGTATGATGTCGTATAGGCGTCGCGACGCGGGGTACAAAAAAGTGCAGAATGGACCTTAAATTTTCTTATGGAGATTTACATGTAAAAAAGAGCCAAATTGCGCTCGTTCTGTTGCTGCCTATCTACTCACGACAAGGCATAACAATTTTATTCAACTCACAATAAGCATGGAACTGTAGTTGATGTGAACATGAAACCGTTGTAGAGGAGATTGAATGATGTGTGAGGCGGCTGCTAAGAAGCATCATATTTGTAAATTCAGCTACTAAATATGACTTTATTGACACAATATAATAATCTAATACAAGCTTTAGTGCGAGTTGCTCCAATCACAGTGTGCTGGCCAGCTTCTGTAACAAGCTGCAATTGGAAAAGCACAACGCAATTCCGAATGAGGGGTCGGTGTTTGGACTTAGTGCTTTCGAACTCTCGCATTGGGGCATTGAGGGACGAGGTTTCTTGATGAGGATGAGCAACATCCCACATTGGCGGTAAGCTTCGGTGCTCGTCTGCCCAAAAGCAATAATTTTCAAGTTGATCTCAACACCCAGCCCTCTTTTAATTTTAGAAAGGCTAATTTTCCCATATTTTACGAGCGGTTACGAATTAATGGTTGGTCTGAAGTTGTCAAACAGAGAAAAAGTTTATTATCAACGTCTATCGCAAGGAAAGGGCCCGCCGCAAATTTAGAAAAAGGATGTCCCTTTTCTTTTACAGTTTTGAGATTTACGTTTTCCGATTTTCAAGAATTTTAAAGACAAGTTTACATCTTTGCGAAGATTAGTTAAAGCTCATTCTTGCTTCGGTTACAGAAAATACATAAGCAGGGCCGACAGTGATATACAAGACCATCCTTCTAACTTCTGGTCCTTCGTTGAGAGCAGGAGACCTAAGTCTCGAATTCCGTGCCCTATGACCTTCTCGAATTCCACTTATAGAACCTCCGAAGGCATAGTTGGTGCTTTCGATGAGTATTTTAGCAGCGTGTACACGGTTTCGGAGTCTGTTGCGCACACTGTGTCCCTTGGGGGTTCTTCACAGAACATTGACATTCCTTTCGTAAGTGTCAATGATAATATACTGAGGCCTGTAGAGAGAACTAAAAAAAAACAATTTCCGGACCGAACTATATCTCGAGTTTTCTTGTAAAAGACCGCCGCTTTGCGATGTCCGAACTACCGAACTACTCTGAAATCGGGGAGCTTTCCGAATATATGAAAGATCGCTAAAGTGTGCCCGATTCTTAAGAAAGGTGACTGTAGCGATGTCGAAAATTATAGACCAGTGTCCAATGTCAGTTTTGTGTAACTTCTTCAAAGTTTTCGAAATTATAGTGCACATGTACATATCTGATGACGTGACGGCTCTTCTGTCTCCATTTCAGCATGATTTTTTTTTATCGGGAAGATGGTGTGTGACAAATCTTGCGTGCCTTTTGCATTGTGTGTGTGACTCCCTGAACGACCGGGCGTAGACTGATGTTATTTACACCGACTTCCGTAAGGCCTTCGATAAGATTGACCCTGCACGCCTACTCTTTAAGCTCGAACTTCAATTTGGGTTTTCTCAAAGACTGATTGAAGTTCTTCGTTCGTACATATCGAGCAGTTTGCAATACGTAGAAATAGAGTGATATAAATCGTCCGTTTATTCCGCATCTTCTGGTGTTCCTAGGTTAGCCTATGCTGATGACTCGAAGATCATCTCTCAAGTCGTATAGCGGACCATGCTGACTGTGCTGCTTTGCAGGACAGCGTCCAGGCAGTCACAGATTGGTGTTTCGAAAACCGGTTGTATCACAATATTGGGAAATGTGTTGCTACCGTAGGCTAGCATAGGCTTAGTAAACCGGTCGTCTTTCCTTAAAACTCGGGGTTTATTTCGATAGCAATTTTACCTTCATACCGCACATCACGCAGATAATTTCCACTGCATCTAGATCACCGGGTCTTGTGATCAGAAGCTGCAAGTATTTTTAATCTAGCTTTAGTGTTATTTTGATGTATTTATGTCCTTTAACTGGGCTCACGCCTGTTGGAATAAAGGGTTATTTATTTATTTATTTATTAGCACAATCAATCTCTTAATAGATATTCTTGTGCCTCACATTCACAAACTCGTCGCTCGCGATTGCGGCAGACGCTTCCTAACAAACTTGTCAAGCACAAGAATGAAGTATTCCTTCAGAAGTAAAATTTCTACCCAGTAACTCCTTCTTATATAACTAGGGGCCAGTCCTACATCTCAAGTTAAAACAATTAGTTGATTTAGATTTGGCTTATATTGAGTGGTTTATCTGTCAAAGCCTGTCGTTTAACTTGCCTGTAGTTTAAACTTGTGATGTAAACGCTGACCTTGGAGGATTTAACATTGATACTTACAATTTGTCTTCGTTGGCTTTAAAAGTAGCAAGCTGCTTAAACGAGCGATAACGCTCTTCGTCGAAGCTCAGAGGTTTTGTAGTTGGTAAAAGTTCCGGATACTTTTGAATTTCTTCGTAGAAAGCACGCTAAAAAAGTCAGCAAACTTTACTCCACAGCTGTTTTTTTGAGTACTTCTATTATATCAACATTTAAAAAACGGATAGATTATACAGGAAGAGCCAAAATGATTGTTTTTTTTTGTATAATGTTGTTGGAAACTATTAAAGCCATACTAAATTATACACCTATTTACGGTCTCAAATTACTCAAATGGCTTTCGGATAAAGCCTTATTCCTGGTCACTTTTCTCCATTAACTTTACCATGCTGACATATCCTGAGAAAAATGATCCCTTAAAAATACCACAGTAGCATGATACAAGTTTGTGGCTTGAAAACCCCGTCATAATACAATTTATCGTTTTCAAGTTAAGCTTACTCATTTTGACTAAAGGAATTGCATTATGCAGTAGGTGAAATCTGACATTTGTTCAATCAGGACATTTTACTTAATCAATTCTGAAGTTTTATCTTAGATTACAGAGCGGAAAAACTAAGAAACAACTTTTAATTTTAAATTACTTGAACCCTGCATTTGAACATACATTATTATAATCAAAAAAAATGTAGATATCCTCCAAATTGTAGGTATCCTCAATTCTCAAGCAGGTCCAAATTTTTAACAACATACCTTGCAAAAACTCCACAATTGGTACTATTTGGGTTCGGCAATCAGAGTCTTCTTATCAGCGCGTAAAAATATGTGCTCGAAATCTCCGTGCATATTTATGTTTATCAGCAACGCCGACAAGTGTCGCAGAATGAGCGAAAAAATAAAAAACACACTGATTGCTTTGTGTACGTTAAGCAGCTTGTGCAGAAATCAAGTCGTTCAATAAAAATGTCGACTCAAAAAATTAAAAACTATTTTTCCCGATCCGCCAATATTTAATATGGTTAACTCTATAGGAGGTGATCATTTGAAAACGTCATCTAGTTGGCTGTGATATGTCAAAAGAAAAGGATTAAATTATGCAATTCTTCTTTTTCAAAAATTCCTGCTCTTCTAGATGAAGTTTTCTAATAAATAAACCGTATTAATGGAGTTAGGAGTAACTGTGGGATGAGAGTAGGTTTGACCTCGTCATTGCAATTTAACTTTAAATTAAATCAAATTATAGCTAACTGGAAATAAAACAGCACATACATATAATATTTAAAAAATGGTCAGCGTACCATATACCTTAATTCCTCATCTTGGAACATGAATAGCCTCAACTTTTTCCAGTCAAAACTCGCTTTTGACCTGTAGTAATCTAGTGGTCCAGGTGAAAAATCTTTTATTGTTTCGGACATTCTAATAGCAACTTTCTGATTTCACTTGTTATAATCAACTAATTTATGTTTGAGATGATGCTATTGTTAATTACTATCACACGAGCTACTTGATTAAAGATAAGCTTGCTTTGTAATTACAAAGTTGATGGGTAGTTTGTCAGATATTATAGAAAAGCGTGCTTGAACCTTGAACTATAAATATATCTATATACATTTATCGCATCAATAAGTCTGGCTGACCCGATCCGGGTCAATAATAATTTGTATAAGATATTTAAATATATTTAAAATGTAATAATTAAAATATATAATCTGGCAATCGTTCATAAAACTAGTCCTCAGATTTAGTTTTGTTTACTTTTTTCGTATTTAAAAGAACTCAGGAGCTAACTTTTGAGCAAAAGCCCTCAGAAGAACGATGACCTCATCAAGGCGATCGAACCAAGTTGAAAAACTGGTTGGGAGGATTGATTCGCGTAGCACTCCGCTCCAGTAATGGCTGCTAGGCACCCTGAGACCCTCACCATTATATCCTGGAACGTCGTGGAAGGGCGAAGTGGAGCTCCTCTTGGCGGAAAGAGAGCCGGGAATTCTGGCTCTTCAAGAAACCGAGATTGGTAGCTGCATTCGCGTAAACTTCCGGGGGTATAGCACGTATCGTTACGACAAAAGGAACCCCAATAACGGAGGGATATCCATAACTGGTGAGAGGCGACATCATACATCATTGCCTGGGCGTCCAAGACACATAAATTGATGCAATTTCCATCATCGTGAGCACCAGCTTTAGTCAGATGAAGGTTACGTCGGCATGCAAGCCTCCAAAGGACGAACTACAGCAGAAAGATTTTGACATTCTCCTGGGTGGCCAACAAGGACTAGTGCTGGTTGGCCCCCAATGCCCTCATGCCTTCCTAATGGGGGCGGGAGAACGGACGTACTTGGCATTGCGGTGTCCGACTCTGGCCAGAGTTGAGAGAAAACAGCCGTGCGTGAACACCACAATCGATGTTGGGAGGATAAGCTGAGCGAGCTACAGCCGGGCTCGTCTGGTCTCAGGCGGCTGCAAAGAAGCCTCAGGCGGGAGGCAAACACCGTATCACCGCCGCACTTCTATTATCAGTTGCATTATTATGTGAAATTAAATAAGTAGATTTTTCACAGGTGCTTTATGTGGTCTGGAAATGTTTACAATTAAATTTTGCCATTTATACAGAGTCCTCACAAAAATTCATTTCCATTCAAAAATCCATCCAACTGTTGGTTCTTTTAGTGTTGGCCCCTAATCATTTTTTTTCTTAATCGTGGGGCTTTTATTATATATTTTAAAATATTTTGGGATTTCTCCTCTTTTTCTCTCTCTCTTCTCGAGTTTGCTTTAGTCGTCTCTCAATTATCCTCATATACTGACTATTTTACTTGTTTTTTTTTATTCTTTTTTCTTTAATTATCTTTCTTTCTTATTTATTAACTTCTTATTTGTATGACCATTTTTCCATCCAACTGTTGGTTTTTTAGTTTTGGTCCCTAATCATTTTTTTTTCTTAATCTGTTATATATGCTTTTATTATATATTTTAACATATTTTGCAATTTCTCCACTTCGAGTTTGCTTTAGTCGTCTCTCAATTATCCTCATATACTGACTATTTGAATTCTTATAGGTGCTTCTTTTTCTCTTTCTTTCTTTCTTTCTTTTTCTTATTCAAACATTTGTTTTAAATATATAGGATAATTTTTTTTATTCAGTATTTTATTTTCGAATCTCAATCGCTTTCTGTATAATTTTTAGTGTTTCACTTATTCTTCACTTGTCGTATTTTATTAGCTCTTTATAGTTTTTTCTGTAATTGTAGTTTAATAATACATTTGAAATTTTATCATGTTCTGCTATTCTGGTATATCTCTAATACCTCGACATCGTTGTTTTCGTAAATCCTTATTTCGCGTTTCTTTAGTCGTTATAAAATTGCTAGAATGCGTAATGACAAGATATCTTTTCAACGTCGTTTTAGTCATTCCAAAGACGTGTTAGTTGCGTCGTTAACCATTAATTCTTTCCCCTTAATTATTTTTACTTTTTGATGTTTAACACATTTCAGAGGAGTATAGCGAAAACATAAATTTCTGTTCTTCTAATATGTAAATTTTTCCTAAAATTCAATAACAACTTATCATGTCAAACAGTAAATGCCAATAGAAAAATACCAGCATACTCAATAATGGTCTACCTTTCAGGTTATTTTACTATAGAATTTGCTATGGCATTGCATGGAAATTGCTATGGCCTATCTTAAAAATAAACCCTGTATATCCTCCTCTTGGTATATCTAGTAACTACATTCTGATCTGATTCATTTATTTTAATATTTACAAGTAAAGCATAATGATCAGATTCAAAGGTTTGGTATATGTAACAATTGTAACCTCATCAGGATGCATGTTTGTAAAAACATTATCTACGTTTCGGAAACTTCCTCAACAAGTTCTGTATGTTAAAACTCGTTGATATATCACCATTAAATCCGAACTCAATGCTAGCAGTCTTCACGTATGCAGACTCCACTTATCACCGTTGGATCTATTAATAGCCCAAATTTTATTCCAACCCATATAATAATGCCATTTTAAGCTGTTTTAAGGGCAACTTTTAAGTTTGCTAGGGGAAGGTTTCTTGGCCGACGCTCGTAACTCGGGTTCTGATTGGTCGGAGTGGTGGATGTTTTGTTTATGTATCGAGGAGTCAAGGTCATGTATACGAAAGGGAAACACTAAATGTGTGACGTTTGCATTCTTCTTTCTTCTCTCTTCTTAAACTGATTGCTCAATTAGTGCCTTTCGGAAGTTTCTGCTCTAAAAACTCGCATCAAAAGTAGTGCTGTTAAAAGTGATTTGGTTCCAGGTCGAAATAGGTTCGCGTGCCCCTTTTTGGCTGATGAATTCATTCAAATAAGTTCATCCCCTGTATTCACTGTGCTACTAAAAGGTGTAAGGCAGTGACTGATTGGAAGAATCACCTTGATTCCTAAGTATTATAGGAATCTCCCAGCTTCATTAGACTTTAATGTGCTGTGCCCTCAATCCTGATGTCCGACGTTGTTTCCGACGATCAAGGTAGGATCTAAATAGTATATTAATCTACAATTGAGAAAGACTGCTACGATTGTTCAGGGACAGCTGCCTATTGCTCAGGGACAATTAGTTTTCAGAATTTGAATTTTACCGCACATTTTACGTTACACAATACGTATTTTTGTTATTTGCCGCAGACTTACTTAAGGTATTTAAATGTATAGTATTGTTGCGAACTCGGGGTTTAATAATTCCAGTGTAACGATTTAACACGAAAACACTATTTATTTATTCCACAAATACACACGACTACTAAATAACTCGCTACTTTAACACTTTATAGCCTTCTATTATCGCTTCGTACTTTATCTTACTTATAGCTCGCTTAAAATAAGACTATTCCCCAACCGCCGCTCTATGCGTCTTTATATACAATCCTAAAATTACAGAAAAACCTAGAAAGTTCTTTATAAGAATTCTTGAATAATCTCACATAAAAAAAACGGTTATAAACAACTGCCTTCTAGATTAAGCCAGACGAGCAATAAATCACTCGTGTCAGCCATGACGCAGCGCGGATAGGTCGCGAAGCTCCACCAACCAACACGCTCCCATGCGTTGCCCCGCCTCCCATGCGGCGTTGCTGCGAATCGTAACATTGCCCTCCTCCTAAGGCTGTTCGTCCCGAACAGATAGAGTTCCATGGTATCGTGCTAATCGATCCAAATGAACGACCTTCATCTTTGGCGGAGCAACACGCGTTGCCCCGCCTCCCATGCGGCGTTGCTGCGAATCGTAACAATACCTATACGATATGTATTTATGATAAAAAATAGTAAACCAGTTTTACGAGGTAAAAAGGATATCTAAATATCGATTTTGAAACATATGTAAACTTTGAATATTATTATTATTACGCAAATTTTGATATTTAATTACATATAATTATTTTACATACACTCTGGGGACGTGCCCACTTTTATTGAACTTGGTAATATAATTTGATGGTACACAAGAAGAATGGACTGCCTTAAAATATTTACCCTTAGAATATTAACAAATAAAAAAAAATAAAGCAAACTGTTAATTACGACACATTGTTTGCTTTCAAAATGGCAACATTTTGACATAATGACGTCATAATAGATTTTTAAGATACATACGAGTTTTACAAGACACTCATTGTCGCACCAGTCTGAGTTTTCACACCTGGAGCGCAGCGACAAGTTTGGCAATGGATATGTGCGACATGACCTTATGAATCGTGTAATTGATATTGGTTTTTTTATGAAGGAAGAAATTTTATATTGAAATTAAAAAAACATCTGAAAACGTGTGAATTGTTTTTTGCAGTAAATACATTAAGTAACTTCAAATTAGCATTAATAAACAGTTATATAGTTAAGTTAAGCAAATTAAAACATGTTTTTCATAGTACAAACAATGCAAAATACAAAAAAGTAACAAAAAAGAAGTCATTTCAAAACTGTTCTAGCGTCAAGTTTTGAAATATCTAGGGTCATTATGTAACACCACCACCACATACACAAATATTCTAAAACGACGTTGTCAGTTTGTTTTGAATATTCGGCTGTGAACTAGGCATTACAAAGTAATGAAATATATTGAACTGTTTGGAGGTTTTTGTAAAAAAAAAGTTGCATGCATTACGATCAAAAAGTGTTTTGCTCTTGAGTGATCACACTCCTTTCCAAAATTTCCAAACAAAAAAGTAACTTTTCGCTCTAAATACATAAATAACGATAAAAAACTAAACCTTCTGCAACTCTAAGAATACTGAGAATTAAGAGAAACTCTTACATGCATTTGAATATTTGAAATGGTTTCCATTAAAATCAAACGCTTTTAATATAATGCAAATAATTAATTGTTGGCAAAAGAAAGCCTTAGATAAGTGAATATCTTGAAAAATGTTCACTTATCTCAACATCTTAAATCATATTAAGAAATACTTTGAATACAGTATAAAAATGCGGAAGAGCGTGATTCACTTGTAGATTATATAGCATTTTCGTTGGTATGCGTATATCAAGAATCAAAGAATACTTGTCCAGAGGAACGACGATGTGATATGGCTATATAAGGCATTCACTTTATATTGTCGTCAAGTAGGCGTTGGAAACTTGACTTTGACATTTCTATCGTAGATTCTCAACATGTATTCAAAGGAGATGGGTATAAAAATAATGAAGGTTTCAAAGATAACTAAATGACAAAACTAAGTGAATGGGTAATAGAGGGTGTTTCTTATAAACCGTCATCTAGCAGGCTATGAAATTTTGATAGCAAAATGTTGTTACTTCGCTTTTGTTACTACTACTACTATAATCCTTTTCTTTTCATACTTTGAATAGAGGTCCTTCGGATATCGTTTTTAATAGGTACCTAAATGCCCTTTTGTATACCGACAACTGTATTCACGAAATATTCATTTGTAACACAGATTTGATTGTGTACAAAATTTATACCTTAAAAATAAATACTAAACTCAATAAATGTGTTATTTTACAATACAAAAGGTTAATTTTAACCACCGATTTCCAACCCAAAAATTACCATTATTACAAACCCTTTAAAATCGATAATTTCGGGATTGGTTTTTCTAATAATCTTGACTTTATGGCAGCAGACTGCCATTTACATTCCTTAAAAAATTTAGCAAATATCATTTTTTTTATTAAAAATTTGATATGATCTTCGCAATTTTCCCGTTTTATCGTAGTAGTGACTTCAAATTTTCCAGTTTTTCTTTGCCGGGAGGTTGAATTGATATTTTTGCTCGTTGAGCTAATTTCATAATAGTCCGTTGATTTGGTTAATCGTTGATTGGTTGTTCAAAAATAAATCAATTTATTCAAATAGGGAACCATGATTCGAAGAGCTCTAGAGAAATATTTGTACTTTGAACCTGGACACCCTGTGCAGACAGATGGCATTTATGGTTCAAAGCGTTCAAACTTCTTAAGGCAACATTTCCGTATATGAAACTGCGATAGCTATAAAGAAAAAGGTGGAAAAATATTGAAACTTTAACACTCTCGGTCTGAGACGAAGTGTTTGCGGGCCTATGTTTATATAAAATTATTACTGGTCGTAGAGAATGCTGTTAAAATTATGCAACCTAATTTCACCCTATATACGTATAGGGTTTTATGGAATCTCAAGATAAAATGTACCAAGCAGCATGGGTTTTCATTTTAAAACATTGAGTTAGTTATTATATCTTGATTGGAACTAATTAGTACTACAGTGTTTTAATTTAAATTAATTATTAATTAAAAAAAGTGTGAAACCAAAAGGTAATAGCTTGATTAGTCCATGTTTTTTGAAAACAATGAATATTTTTTACATTACAATTACAAAGTTTTTTGTTCTCATTACATTTATTAAGATTCAAAGTAAACTGTTAGCTAAACCTGTTTATTGGTGCTTCTAATTTACAAGAAGTAAGGGTCCACTTTGAATTTAGTACATTAAATTTTGTGAAAAAATACAACAAAGTTTTAATTTATTTGTTACTTTAGAGGTATCAACCAGACATAACCCTAAGATCAGTATTATTTAAACAAATATGTATGTATTTATACACAGGCACTTACCAACAAAAATACTTATAAAAGATAATGTATTTCAAAAATAACACTTTGCAGAGGACAAAAAATTATGTCTTTAAAACAAAATTTTTTTAGGTCAGAAATTCAAGAACCGATTCACCAATCTCTATGTGTGTTCTTACTCGGTTCCCGACTCTTCCCGTTTTCCAATGCCTTTCAGTCAGTTGTTTATATTAACACAATATCGGCCCTAGATCCTAGACTAAACAAAACTACAGAGTAACATTCATTTAAGCACTGCCGACATAATAAATTGGTCTCACACTATAATAGGGCTGTCGGAACAAAAAATCGAGACTTTTTAGCAAAAAAACATTGTTAAGATCTTCACAAATTAAGTAATAAAGTGTTATCGTCGGGGGTCAAAGCAACCAAAAGTTAATCTAGCCCACTTCGTTTCGAGGAACCCATAAAGATCCATATGGGAGTTTATCAAGTGGGTATCGGATTACGTCAAGGGAGGCTGATGCGTACCGGGACGTGGGAAAGAAGGCAGTGTTGCGGGAGTGGACATTTTGACTCGTCGTTGGGTGGTTGCTCTGAATATTTTATTAGTTATGTAAATAACTTGTATTTACATTCAATTCAAATAATAAATTTATAGTTGTGAGATTGATAATCGCCGCGTTAGTTTTTTAGTCGTTAACATCAGAAGTGGGATTAGAAGCTCAGTGCCTATTTAATTGTACCGCAGATTATATAGACAAAACGTTCTACAAAAAAAAAAAAAAACTAAAATAATGCATCGTCGCGGCGCATTTTCTGACAGGCGGAGGGATCGATCGGTAACCCCTAGTGCACGAAGCCGTTCGCGAAGTGGTGGTACTGGTGATCATCGAAATGTGTATGAGAACAATCAACGTACTTCAGCTGATCAAAACAGGAGCTACACGCCTCCCCTAGCAGTTGCGTCTACAAGTGGGCAGCGTTGTCAGCAGGAGGGTAGTGAGCCTATTATCTCATTAAGTCCAGCTTTATTAAGAGGTATTGAGGGTATTGCAGAAAGGTCAAACAATTCTGGGATAGTTAGTAACAATTTAATAAATGAATTTAATCCAGTAAGCGATGACATTGTGGAATGGTTAGATGCCGTAGATGAATATGCTCTCATTCATAATTGGTCTGATCGAATAACTTGTCATCTGGCCCTTAGTAAATTGCGAGGTTCGGCTGAAACTTGGTATCGCGCATTGCCAACGCGCATATTTACCTGGGTCGAATGGAAAGATTTATTGCGTAATCAATTTATATCCAAAAGAAACCTACACGAAGATATGACAAAAATGTTGCAGTGTGTTCCACAATTTAATCAAAGTCTGTACGAGTACTGTTTTGAAAAATTGGCTTTGATTAATAAAATGAAATTGGTTATCACTGATGAAGATAAAGTTAATTTAATAATGGGGGGAATTCAAGATCCCCAAATTAAGTTTTCGGTGGAAACATCGGAAATTACTAATCCCGCTAAATTAGCGCGATATTTAAGAACTTTCGATGAAAAATTGGATTCATCATTAAAGGTTAATTCCAAAACTTTCGTAGAAAGAAGTCTAAATATGCCAAGGGCAAAACAAAATTCTTCACAGGCCTCGATAAATTGTTTTCATTGCAAAGAAAAGGGACACATTAAGCGCCAATGTCCAAACAAAAATCAAGCTAGCAAGGCGATCGTTGCTTATCATAATTCATTATGACTGTCAAATTCTACATTTAACAAACCCATGCAGAAATATATTAAAAATATCTATCTCGAGGGTAAACTGGTCAAATGTTTTATTGATTTTGGCAGTGAATGTTCGCTTGTTAACAAACCTATCGTCATATCATTAGGCTTAAAACCAGAACTACTTAAAACACCTATTTTTATTAAAACACTTTCGGACACCCCTCTCAGTGTTTCACATTTTGTAATAGCCAACGTAAACATTGACTCTATCAAAAAACGAATAAAATTTTATATAATAAACAAAAAAATTTTGGATGTTGATATCCTGATAGGTCAAAACTTTACAGAGCTAAATGATATATTGTACCTAAAATCTGGTTCGACTCTCCAGTTTAGCACTCGAAGTAGCGCCTTTGCTTTAGACAAAACAAACGTTAATATTGGTATTGATGATCCAGTGTCAGAACGCTCCCTTTTAACACTGTTAAACCAATTTAAAAGATCTTTTGCAATTAATAGTTTAGATGTGGGCACCTGTACTGAAGAAATTCGCATAGATTTAACAATAAATACACCCATAACTCATAGACCACGAAGATATCCCGAAAAAGAACGCCAAATAATACGTGATATTGTTGAAGAGCTGTTAAAACATGGCATTATTAGGGAATCAGATTCTGCGTACGCTAGTCCGGTCCTGTTGGTTGCAAAAAAAGATGGGGGCCAAAGATTATGTGTGGATTACAGAAGTTTAAATAAATATACTATTCCGAATAAATATCCCTTACCGTTAATAGAGGATCAGATCGACCGATTGTCCGAATACAAATATTTTTGCAGCCTAGATCTTGCATCGGGATATTATCAGATAAAAATTGCGGAAGAATCCATACATAAAACGGCATTTATCACTCAAGACGGTTTATATGAATTTCTTAAAGTACCCTTCGGATTAACTAATGCGCCATCGGTCTTTCAGAAAATAATAAATAAAATATTAGGGTCCATGAGATTTCACACAGTTTTAGTTTACTTAGATGATATATTAATTCCGGGAAAGACAATCGAAGAAGTATTGAGTACATTGGAAGAGGTTTTGCGGCATTTTCAAAATTACGGCTTAACTTTTAAACTTAACAAATGCTACTTTTTACAAACAAAAATTGAATTTTTAGGTTATGAAGTTTCTAATTCGTCCTTACGGCCTACAGACACTAAAATAAGTGCCGTTAAACGATTCCCTATACCTCTAAACGTACACAATGTACGCCAGTTTTTAGGCCTAACTAGTTATTTCCGAAAATTTATCTATAAATATGCAGACAAATCAAAAGCATTAAGTGAGCTTTTGCATAAAGATGCACGTTGGAAATGGGAAAAACGGCAGCAGGACGCCTTCAATTATTTGAAATCAACATTAATATCTAAACCCGTTTTACAAATTTTTGATAATGCTTTAGAGACTCGATTGTATACGGATGCCAGTCGCATAGGAATAGGAAGTGTTCTAGTTCAAGTTAAAAATGGGAAAGAAAACCCAGTCGCTTATTATAGTAAACAAACAACAAAAGAACAGCAAAAATACCATTCATTTGAGCTTGAAACTCTTGCAGTAGTAATGTCTGTACAGAAATTTCGTCATTATTTATTCGGAAGAAAGTTTATAATTTTTACAGACTGTTCTGCGGTCGTCAGCACATTTAAAAAAGCCGAAATTAATCCTAGAATCGGACGTTGGGTTATGGATTTAAATGAGTACGACTATGACATTAAACATCGGCCAAATTCTCAGCTACGTCATGCAGATGCCTTGAGCCGTAACCCAATACCTGATTCTGAAGAGGATGCTGAAAAGGTCCCGGACGGTCATTATGCGATAAACGTGAACTTTATAAATATAACAGAAAGCGGCTGGCTTTTGGCCTCCCAAGAATCTAGTAAGGTAATTAAAGATATTAAGAAAATATTATCAACAGGAGATGCTCAAAACCATAGGGATATTTTTAATCAGTACGAATTAAAAGGTGGAATCGTTTATAAAATAACAAATTTTGGACCACGGTGGGTAGTTCCGGAAGAAGCAAGGTACCAAATCTTACGATTAAACCACGATGATATTGGTCATTTTGGATACGATAAGACATACGATTCGGTGGCGCGCTTATACTGGTTTCCACATATGAGACGGTTTATAAAGAAATATGTCAAAAACTGTCTTAATTGCCTGTATCAAAAATCGTCCAATAACAAAAAACCAGGTTATTTAAATCCTATACCCAAAGTGGCACGGCCATTCCACACTGTGCATATCGATCACTTAGGACCTTTTGTTAACAGTACACGGGGAAATACTCAGCTTTTAGTCATAATAGATGCCTTTACGAAATTCGTCGTAATGTACCCTGTGAAAAATACAAAAACACGTTACGTTCTGGAATCGTTAAGTGACATGATAAAGTTCTTTGGGGCTCCTAGACGAATAATAAGCGATAGAGGAACATCATTTACTTCTCAAAAATTTAAGAAATTTTGTAAAATTCGCGGTATTGCTCACTACCTGAATGCGGTGGGGCTTCCCCGAGGGAACGGGCAAGTCGAACGCTATAATAGAACAATTTTGGATTCATTGTCAACTATGGGTGCAAATTTACATGATGACAGTTGGGATGAGAACGTACCGAACATTCAGCTGGGCTTAAATGGGACAATAAATAAAGCACTAGGGGCAGCCCCGAGTGAAGTTTTACTAGGGTATCGTGTTACCGGACAAGTTGCGTTGTACCCTCCGCCAATTAACGACGTTATAGATGTAACCATGTCGCGTCAAAAAGTGCGCGAGAATTATCCTGGGTATCAGGCACGTCAAAAAGCGCAGTTTGACTCCAAGCGGTGTGCACCAAAGGTATACCAAGTAGGAGATTTGGTTCTGCTGAAAATGACGACCACCCCAGCAACGGGCGCCAGCCAAAAGCTGATGCCGAAATGGCGGGGTCCTTTCAGGATTTCCAAGGTATTGGGATGTGACCGGTACGAGGTCAGGGATATCCCCGGAATGACAAGGTCAAGGACACCATACTTGAGCGTGGCTGGCATTGACAATATCAAGCCATGGATTCAATTTTGAAAGGTTACGTAAGGTAGGCTGTTAAGTAACTGGAATTGAGTGGGGCGGGCTGGCCAGGATAGCTGAAATAGGGTAGTAAGTCCCGGTATTTCAGTCTGGTACTGCGTCCCGGTAGACTCATACTCCAGCGGCTAGATGAGGGCGGACAGGCCAGGACTGGAATAGGGTGGTAAGGCCCGGTATTCCAGTTGGCACTGCGTTCCAAGATGCTAGTGTGGGTCCCATAAGGTTTAAACCATTCGTAAACTGCAGTTACGAATGACCGTACCGTGATATTAATAATCTATTTGTGTAATCATTAACCAACTTGCTTTGTATTTAATGTATATTCTGCCCAGTTATGAAATTCTATACCTTAAACTTTAGCTGAAGCTGTTCCAAGGAGATGCTGTACTGATTATGACATTTCTTAAAATTCTTGGGGAAAAAAAATAAATACAGCATTTATGTCGATGTGTTTAGACGTTTTCTCTTTGTAGATCCAGTATGGAGAGTGTGGACACTCCATGGTCAGGAATGGCCGAATGTTATCGTCGGGGATCAAAGCAACCAAAAGTTAATCTAGCCCACTTCGTTTCGAGGAACCCATAAAGATCCATATGGGAGTTTATCAAGTGGGTATCGGATTACGTCAAGGGAGGCTGATGCGTACCGGGACGTGGGAAAGAAGGCAGTTTTGCGGGAGTGGACATTTTGACTCGTCGTTGGGTGGTTGCTCTGAATATTTTATTAGTTATGTAAATAACTTGTATTTACATTCAATTCAAATAATAAATTTATAGTTGTGAGATTGATAATCGCCGCGTTAGTTTTTTAGTCGTTAACAAAAGGTATATATACATATACCTTACTAAACTTTTCAGTTATCTTGAAGTAACCAACTTTAACTTACCCTAAATATTTTTTGTTTGATTTTGACATTTTCCTCACTCCTTTTTCTTCCTTAATGTTAAATAATCATAAAATTTACCGCAGTTCATATTACCATTAAATTTTTTCAATAATTCAGCCTCTACTATTGTGTTCAGTAAAAATAAATATTTGTCTTTTCACCAAATTTTTTTCATTAAACTAAACACTCTTTCTGAGGATGCGTTTGAAGGAGGTATAGAAAAAACCAAAATTACAAACTTTTTTCTAACATTTAAACATTCCTCATTTGAGAAAAATTGTATCCGTTTTTGGTCACAAGCAACTGTTTTAACACTTTGATCAGTTTCGGGACGCGGGTCAAACTTAGCAAAAATCGGAATGTCCCGCCTAAATCATCAGGATGCTTGACATCCATAACCCATAACTATTACCCATTCACCTATTTTTGTCATCTAGTTACCTTTGAAACTTTAATTTTTTTTTAATCTCCTTTAAGAACATGTTGAGAAGATAAGATAAAAATGTCAAAGTCAAATTTCTAACGCCGACTTGGCAGTAATAACTGAATCGCTTATATGAACCGATTCCGACAGTACCGAAGTCTCATCACTCTCATCTATTCTCTTATCGAATATCCTGTTTCCTGCCCCTTTAGCGGCAGCCAGAGACAGGTTGCAAAAAAATGTGTAAATCCTTCTTTGCATTTCCCGGTTCCGAAATATAATAAAGACCAAGGTAGTACAATTTGGCAACATTGCATTGTTCTATTTCAAGAAACCCCTTACGAAAGACCGATTAAATCTGCTAAAATAGGCAAAACGCTCGGCGCCTGGCCGGATTTTTCTCGCAGCGCGAGTCACACAGCACAAACCACGTTTGGCGTTCAATTTTGTCGTCCTTTCAGTGGGCGGCCAAAATAAAGCATTGGAGTAACTGTCTTGTGTTTTTATCGTCTTTGCGTAAAGTGTTGTTTATGCAAACATCGAAGAAAGTGTGGAATGCACCAAACGCATTAAGGAAAATGTCATATAATTAGCATTTTCAATTTGTTCATAGTATATCACATATCATATCACATAACACATCAGTCCAAGTTGCGACACGAGGATTTAACTTGCGGCAACGATTGTTGACTTGATTGATAATAAGACGGAAGCAATAAACATATATTAAAATGATTTTTTTTTGGTTGAAACTGTCTATATAGTGTATCAGGATTAACATGATGTATGTGGGACTTATATCCTAAACTATTGAATATACGAAGTCGCTTCAATTTCGAAAAAAATGGCGCTACTTTAATATTATACACCTAATGCGACTCTGTAAGACGCACACAAAAAGTTACAAAAATACCTTAGGCGCAACTAAGCGCAGCTAATTCTTTTTGTTAGTTGGTAGTAGATGCTTTCTTTTATATAGAAATAATAATAAAAAAGTTCTAAAAATCTGTAAAAAAATTATAAATTTAACTTAAAAAAAAAACAACTGCTTTTTCACACTTAGATAGAGCCAACTCAAAACGACTTGAAAGAAGTAAAAACTAAAATTAAATACCCTAGATATCAACAATTAATACAAAAAAAAACCTTGCAAATTTATTACAATTCAGTTTTATAACATACAGTTTAAAATGATACTAGACTATCTAATAGATTTAACCTATAGGTATACAGGCTCAAGAACAAATGATATTATCCTGTCACATGGTTCGCTAATAACCGACTTTGCTATCATTTTTTTTACTCTTTGAATATTCTAGAATTAGAGTTACACAATATTTCAATAATTTCAATCACTTTAGAAAATTCCTTTTCTCTACAAATGTCTAATAATGACGCATTTTACGCTTTCATTAGACAAACGAAAATCTAACCTTTTTCGAGGATCAGAATGTGAGTTTACTTTTCCGCGCGTTGTCCAGGACAGCAAACGAAATAGTTATTTATGTATTAAGAGCGAAAAGTACAACTTTTTTGCTCGGAGAGTGAAGTTTGCCGCTCGACGCGAAGCGGAGAGCGGCAATCACTCGAGCGGAAAACGCGCGGAAAAGTACACTCACATTCTGATCTTCAAAAATCGTTAGGTTCTCGTTTGTCTAATGAAAGCGTAAAATGCGTCATTATTTGACGTTTGTAGAAAAAAAGATTTTTTCGCTTGCTGTCAATAGCAACTACCACCACTCAACTAAATATTTAAAACGTCATTGTCACTTTGATTTAAATTTTCAGATTGTGTCTTCAGTTATGCTCAGTTGTGATTCACATTATTTGAAATTGATCGTTTGCAGAAAATACGTTGTATGCATTACGAGCAAAAAGTTACTTTTTTGCTCTCGAGTGAAACGTCACTCTCCGAGCAAAAAAGTTGTACTTTTTGCTCTTAATACATAAATAACTATTTGCTCATGAATTTGGGTCCGTCCAACCACTGTGCGCCAGTGTACAGTGTAAACGGTATAGTCTACAGCGACGAGGATAAGGCGGAAGCATTGGGCCAAACACTCGAAAGAGAGTGTAGACTAAATGATCACCTGAGCAAGGATCCCAGGGGTCAGCAGGACCCGATGGACCCGGTCACCTCCGGGGAAGTCAAGACTATCCTGATGACCCTTATGCAAACAAGGTGCTGAAAAACCTGACTAGGAAGAGTGCAGCTTACCTCTGCGCTGTGGCGAACGCAACCCTGAGGCTACGGCACTTTTCATTGAGGTGGAAACAGGGAGTGGTGATAATGCTGAACCAGCGGGGCAAGAATAAGACATTTCCACAAAACTACCGGCTCATCACATTATTGTGTGGGGCTGGGAAGGTCATGGAGCGTATTATTCTGAGGAGACTCCAAGACGAGTATACACCCCTAAACGTCGTGCCCGCCGTGCTCACGCGGAAGTCAGGAAATCCAGACTGACATCTGGATTATTTTGAAGACGTAGAAACTTTGACAAGCCGGAAGAATAATCACCTTGCAGCCGGCAAAGACCTACGAACATAGCCATTGTACCCGTCGTATTGACTGCACACCACTGATTTGCACCATCCTTAGTTTGAGGAATACTCTTGTCAAATCAATCCATTTAACTATATTATTATTCAAATATTCTTAACTTAAATTTTACGCTTTCTTAACATGCACTTAAATTCCATATTGAATACCGCCTTCAGAAACTATTATTTGATTTCGTGACAGCCGCTTCTGTCTTGATATTATTTTCACGATTTAACTTATTTGCGTATAACCTGTGTATATTATATATAACTGTGTACTCGTTCACTTTGGCCAAAGAAACCACACGCGTTATCCGGTATATTTCGGGTTTAAAATATAAACTTAGCTTCAGGTAGTCATCCAAACCTAACGCTACACAAGCCAGAATGTGCTGATATCTTGCTTATTTATTCAGTAATATTGTTTAATTTCCTTTTATTATTGCTTGTGTAAAACCTATATTTTTTACTTAAGTATTCTTAAGTAAAAAATATATGTATTTTATATATTTCAATATTTTTCTATTTTTATAAACTTAATTACTACTTTTATATTCCCATTAATTCGCTTATAATCAATGCTGTATAATCAACATGCTTACTCTAGCTGTTTTAATAACCTAATTCAGTCAGGCCTACGTCTCAAGATAATTAAATACTGGTTAAAGTGAAATGGTAAAACTGGAGACCAAAGTCGATAAGAGGAATAAGGGACACATGCCTAGAATACAGGGGGGGCTCTGGAATGTAGGAGGGAAGAGAGGGTGAATGTTGGATGTGTGCGAGATTGAGCGAAAAAGACAAGTATGGTGCCGGCATCGAAAGGCAGTGGTTCCGTGAAAGTAGCGGTGTGTGATAAGTAGTTGGGGGCCCAACCGAAGGGGGGTGTTAAGTTGGTAAGACCTAGGCAAAGTTGTTTTTGTTGTTGATAATGTATATGCATATACTGATGAGGAAAAACCCCGGCGACACCTCGAGGGGTGGGGATAGTACTATGCTTTTGGGGTTGCGGATACATAAGAGTTTTGGGGGTACCTCTTATGCTCCCCAGTCGACACTAGCGGGTATGTAGTGTCAGCCTGATGACCGTACCTGCTGGTTAGAGATACTCACTGCTTAGCGGCTTCTGAGTTCTCGGGTGCGAGCCTCAACTCGTTTACTAATCAATTTTAGGGGGGGGGCACTAGCTAGTTGTCGAAGATCAGAAGGTAACAAAGTAATTGGTGACTTATATTGAGAGCATTTATATTATTTATTTTTACATTTCCCTGGTCCATGTTACGAGTGTATATTAGTACTAGAGAGTACATGGATTGATGGAGTTAGTAGGGCAAGAGAGGCCCGAGGCGGGGGTACTTCGGACCCCTTGTGAGTAGTATGATTTATTGTTATTTTGATGCAGAACAGTAACTGTTTCATTATTTTCATGTGCATATTTCCCGAGCCTTCTCTATCGACGTCTCTATTTGAATTATACTAAAACCACCTATTGATGGCATCGTTATGACCCACAGAAGCATCAAAAAGTAAGTTTATCGTGTTTGTTATGATTGTTATTGAAATCACTTGCTGTTTATACTATTAATCGGTCACATACTCCCGGGCTAAAATAGCCAGAAAAGACCGAACTTTACATTCAGGTGTGGGGTCAAGCGATCAATTCAATCAGGTGGTAAGAAAATTAAAAAGTTTTGCCGTTTTGGTAAGCCTTGTATTAAAACAAAGACACATCCAGATGGTTTCATAGTCGAACGTTCTTGACACCCAAATGTGCATTTTTAAAAGGGACACCAAAGTATTTCTTGGGAATCGCCAGGAAAAAAGGGGATTAGGCCACTTGAAAAGGTCGGCCAGGCAAATTTTTGGCCCCATGTGAAGCGTGAGTTCTAGCTTTCAGCTAATTAATTGGTTTACGGTGGTTGTATAGTCAAGACCGTATACGCTGCGCCTAATCAAGTTAGTATTCGTAAATATTTAATAGTTTTTCTTATTTTCGGGAGGCTGAATTAATTGTGCTGTGTTAGTGCTATGAAGACTAGGTAAGTCCTTTAATGGAATCTAATAGCGCGAATAGAATGCAGGGGTGTTAAAGTAAAAAAAAGAAAAAAAAAAGAGACCCGCCCACGTCACCTAGTCCGGATCGGCATGTAAAAGTTTAATTTTTACTTTTTATTTTTATCGTTTACTTGCTCACTTTAAAGGTAACAAAAAATATATACATTTATGTATAAAAGGGAGATAGATCAGATGTTTGCACCTAAAATTATTTACCTACTAATTTTCACTAATTTTCGTTTATCTTACGCATCAAACTAATTAATGAGCAAGTTCAAATTCTTAACCAAAATTCATAATGAAACTAAGACCCATGCCGAACCTTCCTGTTTTTCCTTTGTTTTTGTCTGTTTTCTTGGATGCTAACGATGTTGACAACACGTTGTGCAATGCGGGGCGGGGGGTCAAGTCACGCTATGATATTGACCTCTTTTTATTTTTCCAATTTAAGAATGGCCTCAAATCAAGAAAACGCTGTCGCAAAAAGGGCTCGCGTAAGCACCCCCTCGGACTCGTCTTCTTCCACAGAGGCAGGTGCATTCAGTTCAATGACGGGTGAAGCAGGGCCGGACTCGATGATCGCGGTAATGAGGGACTTTGTCAAAGCCCTTGAATCCCAAAATAAGTCTAAGAAATCAAAAATAATTCTTCATCCGAGTGACAACACTGTGCCCAGATTTGATCCCGAAGATCATAATAATTCGATAGGGCAATGGTGCCGACGCATTGACGAGTTAGCGCGTTTGCATTCGTGGGATGATGGAGCGACAGTGTACCACGCAATTTCGAGACTTAGCGGCTTAGCTAGCGCATGGTACCGTAGTTTGGAAACCATTGACTACACATGGGAGCAATGGAAGGAAAAACTAACAGCCGCGTTCCCACCAAAGCGAGATTACGCTGGTTATTTGCGAGAAATGATGGGTAGAAGAAAAACCGCCAATGAGACCTACCTGGCGTATTATTATGAAAAATTAGTTCTGATTAACAGGAGTCGCATTTATGGGGCTGACGCAGTCTCCTGTTTGCTTGACGGTATTTCCGATCCGATAGTGAGCTCGGCTGCAAGGGCTAGCGACTACCAAACCTGTGAGGCTCTACTAACGTTCTTACGAACTTGCGACGTATCACAAGCTAGGATAACCAAGGGACTTCAACATATAGAAATTAATCATAGGCATAACCGAATGCACGAAAAGAATATGAAACCGGGATCAATAACAAAACGGTGTTTTCAATGTGGCGAACCGGGACATCTTAAGCTGGCTTGCCCGACACATAAAGGGGGCCCCAAATGTTATAAGTGCGGTAGGCCGGGCCATCTGTCGAACCAGTGTTTTAAGAAACCCAGGCAGCAGCCCGCAAACAATAGCCATCAAAGAGTGTTATGACTGCAAACCGAATCCAACAAAAAATACTTTAAGGATGTCTTACTGAGGGGGGGGGGGGTAAACAGTTGACGGCTTTTATTGACTTCGGTTCTAGTTGTAATCTTATTCGAGAGGCTGACGCACATAAGTGTAATTCTCCTATTTACCCTTCTGACGTTACTATTAAGGGCTATGGGTTAAGTTACACTAAGGCCATGGGAAGTATGACCATGGATATTAAGATAGACAACGTTTCGCGTCGAGTGGAGTTTCTTGTCGTACCTGATCACTTACAGGATGTCCCGCTATTAATAGGTCAGCCATTTACGGAGCAGCCGGGAATAGGGGTCAAGAAAGACAGTGAACAGCTGATTTTCTTCGAAGAAGGAAAAAATAATACAGGACGAAAATTTTCATTACGACTGACGAAGCCAACCATTATTCCTCCCGGTCACGCAGCTAACGTTATGGTATTATGCGATGTACCTTTTCGGGGTGACTTATTGATAGAATCGTCATTAAGGAATGAGCCAGGTCGAGAATATGCTTTACCTAGGGTAGTAGTCACCGTCCATGAAAATCATTCGACCAGGTTGCCTGTAATCAACTTGTCGAACCAGGAAATATGTCTAACGGAAAAGCGTCCTTTAGCTAGAGGTTTTCCCTGCGAAGAGGATAATACAGGCGATCACTGCGAGCAAGTTTTAAAGTTGGAAATAAATAACGTACCTCTTCTAGATGAAGCGAGCATGAACATAGGTACTGCTGATAAAACTATGCGCAAGCGCCTTATCACGTTGCTGCAGGAACATAGAGATCTTTTCTCTAGCAAAACCGAGATGACTGCGGGTGCAAAATCCGCCGAAATGAAACTACTTTTAAATGACCCTGTTCCGTTTAGGTACCGACCTGATCGCATGGCAGAGCAAGAAAAAGAGAAAGTTCGAGCAATAGTGGCCGAACTTTTAGGAGCAGGAGTAGTTCGAGATTCTGAATCCCCATACGCTTCTCCGATATTGCTGGTAAAAAAGAAAAACGGAGAGGATCGATTGTGTGTGGACTACCGCAAATTGAATTTGAAGACAATCAAAGACAGATTCCCTCTACCACGAATTGACGATCAGATCGACCGATTAAAAGGCTGCTGCGTTTTCACTAGTTTGGACCTAACCTCTGGATACCATCAAATACCAGTGGCCGAGGACTCACGAGCCTTCACTGCTTTTGTTACTCCCGATGGTCAGTATGAATATAACCGTATGCCATTTGGCCTGTGTAATGAGCCTGCCGTGTTTCAAAGGCTCATGAACAAAATCTTGGGACCCTATAGAGATATAGCGGCCGTCTACCTTGACGATATTGTATTACCCAGTCGTACACCTGAGGATAACTTAGGCAGTCTGCGGACGATACTGCAAGTTATGAGGGCCGAACGACTTAGACTAAACCTTAACAAATGCGTCTTTCTCGCCTCGACCATAAACTACCTAGGATTCGAAATAGATAGCAGGGGAGTGCGACCTGGAGCAGCAAAGACCGAAGCGGTACGCACGTTTCCTGTACCTCAAAACGTCAAACAAGTCCGTCAGTTCCTGGGCCTGACAGGATTTTTTAGAAAATTTGTTCAGGATTACTCCTGTATTGTCCGGCCTTTGACATTCCTAACCAGCAAAACTAGTTCTTGGAGATGGGAAGATGCCCAACAAAAAGCTTTTGAAACCCTGAAACAGAAGTTAATCGAAAGACCGATATTAGCCATATATCACCCTGGCGCACCAACCGAAGTACACACGGACGCCAGTCAGCTCGGATTAGCGGGAATACTGTTACAAGAACACGATAAGCAGCTCTTACCAGTTGCTTATTATAGTCGCCACACGAATAAGGCGGAGAGTAGGTACCACTCCTACGAGTTAGAAACCCTGGCAGTCGTAGAGACATTACTAAAATTCAGAGTGTATCTCTTGGGTATTGAGTTCAAAGTTGTAACTGACTGCAATGCTCTTAAGACCGCATGTTCAAAGAGGGACCTTGTTCCAAGGATAGCGCGATGGGGGGGGAACAAAAATGCAGCACGTAGACGCATTAAGTCGAAACCCAAATGCCGCGGGAGTGGCCCCAGCAGAAAACGTCTTGCGAATCGAAGAGGCCGATTGGGTACTCTCAGCACAACTAACTGACCAAAAGCTGAAGCTGATTCACGAAATACTGTCAAAACCCCCAGAGACTGAGTATGAACGAACCGTATACAAGAATTACGCTTTGCGAAATGGTAGGCTGTATAGAATTACGGTAAATGGGATTCAGTGGGTTGTGCCACAAGGATTTCGGAATCAAATACTGCGATGGGCCCATGATCAATCAGCTCACTTCGCAAGTGACAAGACCTTAAAGCGGCTTTGCGAAAAGTATTGGTTTCCACAGATGAGAGATTATACGGAAAAGTATATCGCATGTTGCATACCGTGTTTATATCATAAGACTCCTTCGGGGAGAAAAGAAGACTTTCTCCATCCGATTGCCAAGAAACCAGTCCCTTTCCATACAGTCCATCTAGATCACTTAGGACCGTTCCAAAAGACCTCAAGAGGGAATGTTCACCTAATTGTGCTGGTAGACGCTTTTACAAAGTTTGTACAAATCAAGCCTGTAAAGTCTACTAAAACAATATTTGTAGTTAGGTGGCTAGAGAGCGTCTTTAATATTTTTGGGGTTCCTACGCGTATCATAACAGACCGGGGCACAGCTTATACTTCGACGCACTTTAAGGAATTCTGCCGAAAGCATAATATCAGGCTTGTACTAAACGCCGTCTCGACGCCACGGGCCAACGGACAAGTCGAGAGACTAAACCGTACCATCCTGTCTGCCCTGTCGACCAGCACTGAAACCGAAGATACTTGGGATCAGCAGGTCGATACGATTCAGTTCTCAATTAATAACACTGTCCACCAAATTACTCGCAAGACTCCGTACCAACTCCCAAATTCAATGGGATACTCACCGAGGGCTAGAGGCGATAGCATACTATCCGCAGAATTAGACCTAGAGCCAATAGAAATTGGCATGGAAAAATTAAGAGATGACGTGGCACGGAAAATTTGCATAGATCAATCCAAACAAAAGGCCAGATTTGATCTCAAGCGCAAGAAGGCACAGCGCTACAAAAGGGGTGATTTAGTATTAACTTTGACCAACATGCAGTCCCAAGGACAAAGCAAGAAGTTGACTCCTAAATATATGGGCCCATTGACCGTGACGGATGTACTGCCAGGAGACAGATATAGGGTGAGAGATTTACCTAATGCCACCAGAAGTGTCAAGCGACAATATGATAACATAGTCGCGGCCGATCGCATGAAGAGATGGGTTCCCCCCGGAGGTGTATCTGACGACTCTTCATCGGGTGATAGTGCGGAAGACAATCCACCCTTACTAAACGATTCGGAATGAGACGCGTGGTCGCGTCTCGGTTATCAGGTTGGCCGAGTGTAAAACCTATAATTTTTACTTAAGTATTTTTTATATATTTCAATATTTTTCTATTTTTATAAACTTAATTACAACTTTTATATTCCCATTAATTCGCTTATAATCAATATACAACTTTTGCTTACTCTAGCTGTTTTAATAATCTAATTCAGTCAGGCCTACGTCTCAAGATAACTAAATACTGGTTAAAGTGAAATGGTAAAACTGGAGACCAAAGTCGATAAGAGGAATAAGGGACACATGCCTAGAATACAGGGGGGGCTCTGGAATGTAGGAGGGAAGAGAGGGTGAATGTTGGATGTGTGCGAGATTGAGCGAAAAAGAAGAGAATGGTGCCGGCATCGAAAGGGAGTGGTTCCGTGAAAGTAGCGGTGTGTGATAAGTAGTTGGGGGCCCAACCGAAGGGGGGTGTTAAGTTGGTAAGACCTAGGCAAAGTTGTTTTTGTTGTTGATAATGTATATGCATATACTGATGAGGAAAAACCCCGGCGACACCTCGAGGGGTGGGGATAGTACTATGCTTTTGGGGTTGCGGATACATAAGAGTTTTGGGGGTACCTCTTATGCTCCCCAGTCGACACTAGCGGGTATGTAGTGTCAGCCTGATGACCGTACCTGCTGGTTAGAGATACTCACTGCTTAGCGGCTTCTGAGTTCTCGGGTGCGAGCCTCAACTCGTTTACTAATCAATTTTAGGGGGGCACTAGCTAGTTGTCGAAGATCAGAAGGTAACATCAGTAACAATCAGATGTTTTATATTGAGAGCATTTATTTTATTTATTTTTACATTTTCCCTGGTCCATGTTACGAGTGTATATTAGTACTAGACGGTATATGGACTGATGGAGTTAGTAGAGCAAGCGAGGCCCGACGCGGGGGTGCTTCGGACCCCCTGTGAGTAGTATGATTTATTGCTATTTTGATGCAGAACAGTAACTGTTTCATTATTTTCATGTGCATATTCCCGAGCCTTCTCTATCGACGTCTCTATTTGAATTATACTAAAACCACCGATTGATGGCATCGTTATGACCCACAGAAGCATCAAAAAGTAAGTTTATCGTGTTTGTTATGATTTTTATTGAAATCACTTGCTGTTTATACTATTAATCGGTCACATGCTCCTGTGCTAAAATAGCCAGAAAAGACCGAACTTTACACTTGTGTGATTAATGATGAAATATATTATCTTATTACTACTCATTGTAATATTTATTTCCTCCGGTAGAAGCCCTGGCGTACCATCCTTTCAAATTCTGTAAATTCTCAGTTAAGTAAGAATTGATAAACGTAGCTAACTGGATTACAAACTGAGTGGCGCCCATTTGTAAAGACATAATTAACCAATAATCCACGGCCAACAGCTCTCCATCATCCCAGAGCTGCCGTTCGCATGTGACTTCACTAGAAATACACCTATTTTCCATAAATAACATTTTTTGTTAAAAAAAAACGTCACAGGTTAGTGTCATCAATGCGTGAAGAAACCCTCAAATTAATCCAGTCCAAACCAAAGAAGGATACTCAAGATACTAATTTACCGTCTAGCATTCACGTGCAAAGCATCAGTGCAGTACATATATGCACAAAGTAACAGGATCGACAGGCTAGTGGAAAAACACAATGTTAAAACTTTTTTCTAATTTTGACATATAAAGTGGCACTTTTCAACACTGATGACAGTGACGTAACGTCCTACTTTTCGTAACTAGTTACGAAAAGTAAAATCTTTCGTAACTGGTGATGAAAAGTTCGTTTCACCACCAGTTGCAGGTTTCGGTTGTGGCACACCGTTGCTACAGTTTTACGGTATTAAGTAGATACAAAGTGGTTCAAAAGTAAATATTGAAGTTTAATAATAATAACTCTCTCTCTAAGTAGGTATTTGTAGTCAAAATTAGAAAAAATCTTGTATGAAACACGTGACGAAAAGCCTTTTTTGTGTATCTCATTCAAATTGCGGGAACTCGCTGCGCTCGTCCTGCAAACATTCATTCGTTACACAAAACCGGACTTTTCGTAACTGGTTACATAAATAGCTATTTAACCCATTCGTACAATACAACAGAGCTTGAGATCGGCCAAACACCGCAGAGATGCCCTATCGGTACCCGGGCTTTACCGAGTTTCATGCAGCTGTGGGTCGTTATAGATTGGCACCACAGAACGCAGTGACAACACGAGGATTACGGAACACAAGAGGAGTTACAGGCTGGGACAAACACAAAAGTCAGCAATAGCATGGTTTCTCCGAAGGCCATGACATCCTTTTCAACGAGGTGGATATATTACATCAATCGCGCATCCGAGCCCAACGAGAGAAGCCATTGCGGTCTTTAAAAACAACAATTTCAAGAGGAAGGAGGAAATTACGTTTCTAAATGCAGACACAATCAATCAATCAATCGCAGCGTTTCTATCCGAGACTAACGAGAGAGGCCATTGAGATCTTTAAACACAACAATTTCAACAGGAAGGATGAAATTACTTTTCTAAATGCAGACTAGAAGCGAGTTCTATGACATACTTCAAGTGCGCCGAAACCCTGCGCCACCACTGCCCCCACCCCAGTCCCTCCACTGCAGCCCGACGGCCGGGGTATAAATACCACCGAGCTCACCACAATCGAATCAGTTAACGTCGGAAAGCATGGAAGATCACTTCGCCATTGCCTCATCGCTTTTAATAATATCTGCCGCAGCTGTATACGAAATGTCAGGAAGAAATAGTTCCATTGGACCACTGTTTCAAGGCCCGGAAAATCTTTAGATTACATACAGTAGTGGCTTGGAGCTTGTAAAAAATGTAGGTCTATTTATTTTATATGATACGTGTATGGTACCCTACGATCGTGTTTATGTAACGTTCTTTAAAATCAAAAAGCTATGCTAATAAATTGTTTAGTTTAGCTTATTTTTTGTCGACATGTAACAACATGATGTCCAAAAAGAAATACATTTAAAGTGAAAAAAATCCAGATAAAACTTGCCAGATATAAGAGCTAGGAGCTCAATCAAAAGTAGGTTAAAGGTCAATCTATATTTTCCACTAAATTAACCTATTAATGTTTCCCTAAAGAATAGTTAAGCAAAGGAAAACATTTCTAAATTTAGGCTACTGTGTTAATTTAATTTAAGTCAATCGAAGGTTTCAAATTCTTGTCACTTTTATTTTTTTCCTGCTATAAGGTAGATATATAGTTTATGCTATTTAATTAAAATATGTAATTTAATTTGCCAAAGTTAAATATGTACTGGTTGGTAGATCTGCTTGTAGGACTTTTATAATTAATTCTTAAATGGAAGTATATACGGATCCAAGTACGAGGTGTTCATTATAAAACTTCATCTAGTTGGCTGTGAAATGTCAAAAGAGAAAGATGGAGAAACAAAAGCCCATTTACTTTGATTATGTCATCCTTTTTTTTCAAAATTTCATAGCCTGCTAGATGAAGTTTTATAATGAACACCCCGTATTTGACGTTTAACTTTGACGAAAATAAATTTAGTTGAAATGAAAGCTTAATTCTTAATTTATAGTTATAAACCAGGCATTAGTCTAACAAGATCGGTGTTCCTGACCTTAGATAAAGTCTATTTTAGAATAATATTTATCAAGTAGACCGAGAAATTGACAAATTGATCCTATTTCTTCAATACAAATATCTCATTTTTGTCTCTTATTTTTACTTCCTAGTAGGTAGTTACATCTGGGTCCAGCCCTGTCTAGTTTAGGTTGCAAATACCCTAGAAAGAAGATGACCACCGTCAAAATTGACATAGACAGTATAGTTGTTAGACGTATTTTTTGTATCGCTTAATCTTGATTTATACTTTTTATAAAACGATATATTTAAAAAAAAAACGAGTTTCGATAATTCCATACCTAACGTAAAAAGGTAAATATTATTCTGTAACGTAATTTCTAAAGAAAGAAAAGATATTCAAACGCGATTTTCATCCACTTAAGCAGCAAATCTTGAAATAATTTTCTAATTTAAAAAGAAAATTTCCTATACGGGTTGTTATAAAATGTCCTTCAGATTTTTCGAATTGTTAACCAAAGTTATCTTCTACAAAATCGCGGTTAAATTTTTGATAAATGCGTACGATATTTGTTAAATTAAATATAAAACAAGTGATTTGTGCGATTTTTGATAACTTCATCCCTCTGCAATACACAGGGATAACATTTTATTACCTTTCGTAACATACGTTTCGGACATACGTGGCGAAGAACTGTATGATTTTCGATATTTTGATGGCATAATGATACATTCTAAGTTTTATGTATTGGCTGGATTTATGATATGTTACAGTTCACGGGCTACTGAGCCATTATTAACAATTTTTAGGAATTCCTAGCAGCCAATCTTGGGATTTGCCGCTTGAATTCAATGTAAACCGGATTTGAATAAATTTTTCTGGTTAGAAATTACGATATTTTCAAAATGAGTCCAAAAATACAGTAAGTCGTACAGCGTGGCTTTATATAAAACCGTAATTTAAAGCTTCGACGTTGATTTAGAAATATCCTTCCAGTTGATAATATCCGACCACCAGGCAGGTCTTTCTACTCCATAATATGATGACATGAAGGAACTCTGAAGATGGTGGTAAACCTAAAGAGGAAAGTGGCGTAAGTAAAGTAACAGAAAGACCATCAAAGTTTCAGGGTGGCACAAATTCTAAGTGATCAATGAGGTTTTCAGTAGATATGTGGAATCTGAACCATAAATTTGTAACTCGCATTTTATTTCAATGTAACAGTATCACAAATGATATGATTTTTTTAAAATGGGAAAGAAAGATATTAGAAATATTTCAGAAAAAGACATTACCACACATTTACATGCAGACTTTTTTTTATATTTATAGGGTGCCCGTTTTCTACTGAAATCGATTCATATTTTATATTAAATCTTCCGGCTTACTTCTTCGAATTCTAATAACACGATTGGTTGTTTTCCTAGACATTGCAGTTATTTAACTTTCTATTTTTAATAATATAAAATCTCATACGATGGTGATGTTCATTACCTGTCCATCAGATGCTCCTAAAACAGAATTTAATAATATATCCGGAGGCGCAATGACGTCAACGAGAGCCACTGCGTCGTCTTTTAGCCTTGCGCAAAGCTCCGTTATGCTGTCTTGGATCAACAATGAGGAAGCTTCACCATTAATGTAACCTCCTTGATACAAGATACTAAGAGACTTTTCTAAACTAAATAATCCGTAAAGCGAAAACATGTTCAAAAGTACAGTCTTCAGGCTTTGGTCTGTAGTCTCGCCAATTTTATCCAGAAACTTTTGCAATAAGAAATGCTAAAAATTGAACATAATTATTATAACTTTTCTATTAGAGGTAATGAACTTTACCTCAATGAAAACAATACCTAACTTTCTAGCATAGAATACTTGGGTATTATTTCTAGAATTAAATTTGGTTTCACCAAGCCTTTCCCGAGCTTCTCTTTTGGAGTTAGTGAGGTTCAAAAGGTAACAGGTTAGCCATTGGTAAGCGGCTATAATACCTAATAAAACGCAAATCTGTAGTACAAAAAGCCTATGAATGACATACTTACTGTTAGGTGTGACTATCTTTTCAAAAGAATTAGCTGAGAATTTTGTCTTTAATATTTCAGTCATGTTATTGAGGAAGTCTACAGATTTAAGGGGCGAGTTTATTTCCACCCCTGAAAGTATGTTGGGCAGTAATTTTAAAAGAAAGTTACTAGTTTGCTGAATTAACACCCAATTTTCTCCCTCGTATGTTAAAGTTGCGTCCTGATTGTTTCTCAAATCGCCTATACCGGCCGCTGCAAAAAATATATATACAAAATATCAACAAGGAATTAGCAAGGAGCCTTCTAACCTTTGAGGTATCCATGCCCAGCGCAAGCTTCTCGGCAAGACTGAATGGCATCTCTCATTAACCATCCTGACAAAGGTTTGATGCCAGATGTTACCACGTGCAACTCTATGGCTAGCAGGGATATGGAGTCTGTCCTAAATTCGTCCAAGTATTGTTCAAGTACCGGGTAAGCATACCTTGTAAAACTTTTCAGTACATAAGCTGCTGCTAGATATGGTAGGAGACGGTATTGCTAAAAATATAATAGGTGTATACATTGTGCTGTGAGTTCATTTTAAAAAACAAACCTTAGAACGAAGCCATGGAATTAGAACAGTAGGTCTAAGATGACTTCATAAAAACAACTGAGAGACGAAAATGTTATAAAATGTGCTGATTTTCATTTAGTTATGAACTAATCTCAGACAAGAGTTTTAATTTTATGGCTTGCCACGAGGGTTTTTTTACACGCTATATTTCGTTTTTTATATTAAGGAGTTGTAGCATCTAAAGTATTAGCATTAAGTTAGAGAATAATAGTATTTTATGCACCAAGGGACTAAAGAAAATCTTTTAATGCCCAGTAGTAATGTGGGGCAGACACTGATGTTCATTCTGTTCATTGCAGCAAAAGGTTTCTTCATTTACCTCAAGTTACAATGACACGCTACAAATAAATAAACACAAATAAACCTTCTACTAGTTTAATTTATAGTGATACGGTGTGACGTACTAATTTTATTTGATCCTGATGCAATATATATACGGTACTCAGAATGTTACTCTGTCTGATCCAAAGTTCTGTCTGTCATAAGAGGTTGACATGCTCTTTGGAACAGATGAGTTTTAGGAAATATTGTGTATGAACAATCTCTCTCTTAAGAAAGGTATAAAAATGTTTCAGCGGAACAACGAAGGAAGGTTTATGTATAGGGAAGAAATAACATATATTTTGTGGTTAAATTTAATAAGTGATAGTGTTCTTGGGTATTCGGTCTGGGCAGTGTGGAATAAAACTATTCAGCTACCAAGCTTTCGATTTTTTTTTAATATCTTCCTCAGGGCTACAAAGATGTTATGAGCATGTCAGAGCGAGTTGCAAAAAACTGCACAACGGTATACTTACTGCTAACTGTTTTATGCAATGAAGGCAGGAAACCGTGAGAAAAGATTTAGATATAATAATAATAATAATAATAATAATAATGACTTTATTGCAGTTCAATCTTACATACGTAAATCTAAAAAAAAACAATAAACCCAGCAAAAAACGAACTGCAAAGGGCGAAGTCGAATCGCAGATTCCTCACTTAACCCATATATAGGTCAATAATAAAAATTTTATACAAATGTCACATGATACAGCACGATGTACAAAACCTATTAAAATAGTCAAAGTGGACTAGCCATCGCCACGTTTAAATTGAATTTGGCAACTTAAGCAAACGATTTAGCAAGGCATGCATGTCGGTATGTCGGTTGATATGTAAAAGATGGTTATCAGAATCTAAGGGAATCTAGTAATGAGTCGCTTGAGTTTGAGGCTGCAATGTCAGCTTGTTGTGTTTTGCACCGTTAGATTAAATAATGCTTAGATCTTCTATGTCAGTTCGTTTGTTGATGAAGCGGTTTTCTGCAGCAATTTCGAGCATTTCTAGAAAGACCCTTTTATGGTAGTTGGGTTCCCTATTTAAGATTTTGATATCGTGAAAGTCCATGAAATGACCGGTATCAGTTTGATGCTGAGATAGTGCATTGCAGGTTTTGAGCAAGCGACAATCACTTTTGTGCTTTGATACTCTGCTGTTAAGAACATTTGATGTTTGGCCTATATAAGGCCAAGATATGCGATAAACCACTCCCGACTGTTTAAGGACTTCGTCCCTATCTTTGGTTCTACTGTAGAGATCTCCAACAGACACCTAATTTAATTGACCCAGACCGAATACCCAACAACACTATCACCTGTTCACATTAATCGGTCAAGAATACTGTCTGCCTTGTTAAATTTAATATCCATTAGGCTAACCAATTTTTGTGAGTCGAGATATTTATTAAGTGATGTTTTTAATCTAAAATTAAGGTGCAAATCTTACTAATCAAAAAATATGAACTAACAAAAAAAAAGGATCTATGACATATGAGATATATAAGACATTTAAAGTTAAAAAAAAAATGGTAAAACAGCACAAATTCGTGCTTTATTGCTGTTTAGTTTTGGCTTCCTTTTGACTCAATGATTTAGGCTGGTCAGGTCCCAATTGATTAAAGATGATCAATACCCGCATCAAATACCCCCGATAGAGCAAAGTTTGAAAATGTTGAAAGTTTCAAAAAGTTGAAGACGATGACACAGAATAGGCATGTTATTATCTATCTGATACAGAAGCGAAAGCTGGCTATTTTCATGTCCGTAAATTTCGTGACCTTGAATGCATTAGAACACGCCCACTTTTACTAGTTATTACACTGAGAGAAAACACCCCTTTCTGTTCAAAGCCTCGGGAACAGATTGAATAAACAATATACTCTTTAGCCCGGTATACATTCTGCAACTGACAGCAGTTGTCATCAATGACATCGCTTTGCTAAATAAGCAACTTCTTTGTGTTTAGTGTTTTTTAGAGTGTGATTTACAGGATTGTGTTTTAATCAACAATTTAAATAGTAAACAATCGGATTTAGATTCTAGTGTTTTTTTGAAAGAAGAATATGGCTTCAGAACCTAATAAACTGAAGCGAAAATACTCGCGTTGTGCTTTTAGACACTGCTCTTCCTCTGGAACTGGATCAAGTGTTTTTTACTTTCCTAAAAATAAGTAAGTTAAAGTAGCCACATTTCTATAGCTTAGCATATTACAAGAATGTAAATATGAGGTTTCTGTAGCAGAAGCGTCAATTTTTACTCTACCTAATTTTATACACTGTTTATGAAGACTGTAAAACGGACAAATTGTTACTCAATATAAAATAATATTACATTTGTATTTAGAGCCAAGTTGTGGTTAGAGGCATGTGGAAGGAACGACTTGCCAAAGTGCCATATTGATAAATTGCACAAAAGCTATGGATTATGCGAAAAACACTTTGAAACCAAATTTATTTCTAAAGGTGCCAGCAGTAAACCTCTGTTCGCTGAAGCATCACCAACTTTATTCAGCCGCTGCTCAGAATTACCTAATACAAGTGAGTTGAACTAAGTAAAGCAATGACAGTACTTTAAATGGGATTTTGATTACTGAATAGGAAATAATTTTAATATTATGTAAAATATCCTAATCTTTTAGCTTCATCTGAAGCTGCTACATGGACCAAGACACGTAGATCAAGACATCTAGCTTGCACTTCGCAAAAACGTCATTTTGTACCAGGTAGAACCAAAATAATATAGTATTAACTAGTAGCTATAAATTTATTGTAATGCTTTCTGATACAGCTTCAATTCTTTTTCTAGAATTAAATGACAAAGACGATAGTCAACCCAACATGCAAAAAACTATCGCAGTGTCGGACCACGAGGCTGACGATGCAACAATAATCCCGAGTTGTTCAAAAACGCCCTATGTCTCAGGTATATACTTAGATATATTTGAGTTACGATTATTAGGCACATACATTTCAGTTTCAGATAGAAACATCTCGCGTCCACCAGCTTCGGTTGCGGCACACTCAATTGATGTCGAAACTCCAACGTCACTTACTGCCAATTATCCCAGGAAAGAAAAGTTAAAGAAGAAAATTAACAATTTAAATAAAAAGCAGAAACGATTTGAAACAAATGTTAGATCTTGGACCCTCGATGATTTTAACAGCTTATGCGACAAATTTTTAAGCAAACCATTAGCCCAAATCGTCAAAGCCCAAGCTATTTTAAAAGAAAAAAAACCAATTGCTAGAAGGTACTCGCTGGAATACAAGCAATTTGCTTTCACTTTGTTTTTTTTTGGGGCCCTTTGCATATTCTTTTATGTCAAAATTGTTGTATTTGCCAACAGTACGTACGCTTCAAAAGGTAACTCAAAAGTTTATTTGCAGACCTGGTCTAAACAATGAAGCAATATTCGGAGGACTTCAAATTAAAATAGAGAAAATGATGCCCTTAGACAAGCATTGCACTTTATGTATTGATGAAATGTCGCTAAAATCAAACCTTTATTTTGACACTGGCCGTGATGAGATAATCGGATTTCACGATACTGGTAATAGAAAAAAAGATTTTTTTTTGCAAGAAATACTTTAGTTTTAATCGCTAGGGGCCTGTACTCAAACAGGAAGCAAGCAGTGTCTTTTTTTTATATAACGTCAACATTTAAGGCTGCAGATCTTGTTATTGAGCTTGAAAAATTTGTTTTCAAGCTTTCAATATCGGGTTTATTCATTGATGCTTTAGTGATTGACATGGGATCAAATTTTATAGATTTGGCAAACATTTTACGAGTGACTCCGGATAATCTGCAATTTGTACTGTCAGGTAAAAATATTATTTATTTATTCGATATATGCCATTTAATAAAAGCTGTTAGGAACAATTTAATAACACATGAATTCCACTTTGATAACAAAAGTATCACCTCGAAATATGGGGAACAAATACATCCTTCTAATTTCGAATAAATGAAAGTAAAGTTGGCAACACTGGTTTTAAGTAATTGTGTAGTTTGTGGAATGTCTGTATATATGACGGTTGGTGTCCTGCCCAAACATGCTTCAGAAACCATTGAAGTACTTCAATATATGAACAATATATTTGATTTACTGAATTCATCCAGTATGAATGAAAATTATAAATTTAAGTGTTTATTTAAGGAGGAAGACTTTCAATTGCAATATCTTGATCAAATGATATCATTTTTTGAAATTTTGAAAATAATAAATTCGAAAGGTAAAAACATAACCAATTAGTGTAAGTTCGTCAAAGGATTTTTAATAACTGTAACTGGAGTTAAACAACTTTGGAACATATTATTTCAAGCCGGTTTTAAATATTTAAAGACGAGGAGAATTAATACTGATTGCCTAGACATTTTTTTGGCGCATTTCGTCAGCAAAGTGGGAATAGTGTTAATCCGACCCCCATTCAATTTGAACGCGCTTCTTGAAAGTTATTTGCTACATGCATTCCAAAAATTTTAATTGCAGTAACGATCTGGATGAATTTTTGTTAAATTTAGAACCAACTAAAATAATATCTGATCATTCTCTAGATGACGGAATGATAGTCAGACATTTAATCTGCGAGATTACAAGTATAGGAATGAAAAGTTACCAGTACAAAATGCTTTTAAATATGTAAGTGGGTATCTTATTAAAATATCGCTTGAGATACATACATGCGAAAAATGTATACATTTTTTCAAGTGTTATGATGAGTTGGATGTTACGCAATTGTTGACTTATTATAAAGCTTATGACTCCAATACCAGTATTTATGGAAGTTTGAGAACACCGCATGAAAATTTCGTGAATTATATTTACAATTTAGAAAAACTATTTGTCAAAAATTTTGAAAATATTTGTACTCATTGAAATGTCTCTTATTCATTTCTTAACATTCTGCAACAAGTACATCTTAATCATCCATGTAGTCAATTTCCACATTCCTATGTACTTAAACTCTTCATTAGATTTCGAATATTTTAATCTTTAAAGTATGCCAATCGTGACCAAAAAGAAAACAGGTCTGAAAAACATAGAACCAAAAGAACACCGCATAGGAGAAGAGGGAAGACAATGGTCCAGGTCCCGTTGAGGAACGCTTACTCGATGAAGTGTACGAGTGTACGACGTCATCGAGTGAACCTAAATCTGATAATGACAACTGCTAACGTTGGACAAGGGGTACTGGTCGGTATTAAGTAATTGGTTTAGTTAGTTCAGTTTTACTTTGCCTTTGGTTGGATTATTTCAGGTTAATTCAGTTCTGTCTTTCCTTGGGTTAGGTTAACATTAGTTATGTTTTTTCTTTGGTTATGGTTAGTTGAGGTTAGTTTAGTTTAACTTTTTTTGGGTTAGGTTAGTTCAGGTTAGTTACCGTTAGTACAAATTAACTATCTTCTTATATTTCTTTAAATTATGCAACGTTGCATAGCACTACAATGTCATTTCATATTTGGATTCTTGAATGTTGGAGGACAAAAAAATTTTCATCTCGATTTCTGATTTAGTTATAATTATTTAGTGAACTCAAATGATACGAAGCTCTATCGATTATAAGAATTTTATTTCACTTTAGTTTTTGGGCCCCCCGTAACCCTTACTTTGTACTCCAAGCTATTATTTTGGTTTGTTGGTAGAGGATCGTATTATAAATAGGGGAGAATGTTGTTCCTCGAGTACTGTGTACCTTGGAACATAATTCATAAGACTTAATGCGTTGCTGGCAATCTTTAAATATTGACCACAATCTAGCAACATTGTGCTAACTATCCGCATAGTTTGAAGGGAGGCCATTTTCAATAAGAACCTTGTCGATATCACACAAAATATTTTTTTTTCGTGAAAAGTAAAAAAATACTGCTTTACGTTTTGCTTCTTAAGTTTGTTTATTTACAGTGCTGTAAAAGTTGGTTTGCACATACTTGAAGAATATATTGTGGTAAGTATTTTCTTCTCTCTAGTTGGTTTACGTCTATTCTTCCATTCGCAAATTTTTACTCCTTTCTATTTTAGATCATTTACTATTTTTTTCTATTACTTCTTAGTTTGTTTTGAGCGTCCTATAATGTTTTATCCTTGAATAAATTTCTGCTATTCATTAAATTTTTCTGATTTTTCTCTCAATTGCCGTTTTTTTATGTTCTTAAGTTTAATTGGCTCTCTTTCGGTTTTTAAAGCACCTATTCACCATTTGTAATATCCATAACTTTTTCTTTACTTTTATATTCTCTACTTCTTTTCATACTCCCTTTGACTCAGTTTTTCTCCTTTTCCTAAATTTTATAATTTTTGTTAATTTCCCTTTCTGTTTTCTCTTCAGTGTGAATTGGTTTGCTACCAGTCTTACTTGGCAATATTTACCAGATATTCATCTAATTCATTTCATACTAATTGTGAAATTTCTAGACTGCTTTATTTAACAGTTTTTCCTTGTAAAGTTTTATTCTCTTCCTTGCTTGTTACTGCTTTTAATCGTTCTGGTTAATATTCTTTGTATAAACGGTTCCATAAAGTTTTTCGAAAGGCTATTATTTGAATGACCCCTATATAATTTTTGAACTGTGTCAATGTTAATGGTTATGTTATAAAAACCGTAAAGGAAAGATTCCGCCAAAAACGCGACATTCTAGTTATCCATAAACTGATTTGCCAAAAATGTGATTGACAACATTTTAACCAGTAAATTAAAAGCAGGTGAAGGTAAATGCCAATAACAACATCCCTACAAGTTGTCATGATGGTTAATGTAGTTTAACTTGAGCCATTTACGTAAGACCAATTTTAGTGGTTCAGTCTTAACAAACCTTCTCTTAATATCTTAATAATGATGACCTTATGTTGCACAGGGTGAGCAAAAGTCGAAGTCCCAGCTCTAGTATAAGAAAATTTGTTGTCCTAAGAATTACTTACCTTACTACCTAAGTATTTGACCTGCCTGAAAAACGTAGTAGCAGCTCTATTACATGGATTTATTATTTTCACTTACAACTATTATTTTTGGTAAGTTCTGGCAACAACATTTTTTTGTAATGGCAGCATTTTATAACCTTTAAATTATGTGAATATAACCAATAAAACTGACACAGTTCAAATATTATACAAGGGGCAATCTGTCAAATTTCCATGACCTACTTTTCCGAAAAACATAATGAAAAGCTTTATATATTATTAATTTTTTTTTTATTTTTCTGTCACCCAAAGAGTCAAACTTTTGTGTTTCCTCAGAACTGTACTCGGAGAGTAACTGCTGAACTAGAAACCATAATTTTTTTTAATTGGACTCTTAATTGGATATCAACTGGTATCTGGCCACCCAATAGAGACAAATTTAAATTTTATTTCTCAGAATTAATAACTATAACTTTCGTTTTACTTTCGAAGTTAATTCATGCTTAAGTTTTCACCTAACACAGACAATTTTTTGTTCTCAGGATTGAACTCAGATAGTCATTTCTAAACTTCCGGGCAACAGACTCGAACTTCCTCAGAAACCTGAACTGTCCAATTCAGATCAAATTGAGGTTAGATTACCAATTTCCTAGAAAACCCAAACACACTGCTGCATAGTTACTGTTGCAAAAGTAGAACACAATGATTTGTTTTTGCGCAGGAGGAAGTCAGAAAACCACAGTATAACAATGGGTACAGCTAGTCGTTTGTGTGATCAGGCTCTTATCCCTCCCGGCCTCGAGTCACCATCAAGTCAAGAGTTGTGGTACGGCTTTCTGCAAAATGGTCCTTAGATCCTCTTATGGGAAAGGTTTACAAGCCCAAATTGAATTTGTTGCGCAAAAGGAAACCAGGAAGCCCAGGTACCACAATTGGCACGGCTAGCCATTTGTGCGACCAAGAACATGACCGCAGCGCATTCACCATCGCGTCAAAAGTTGTGGTACGATTTTTTTTGTAAAATTCTCTTATGAGAATTTACATGGAAAAATGACCTAAGTTTTTATATTATTTCCTGATTTTTAGTGTCGGACTATTTCTTATAGAGCTTGACGAGGCCGAGACGGAGACCGAGACTTACATACTCTCTGTGTCGGTCTCAAGTTTATAATTGGGTCTTGGTCTCGGTCTTGGTCTTGTAGTAGCAACTCGAGTCTCGGTCTCGAAAAAAAGGTAGTATCTCAAAAAATCTTATTATGTTTGAATTGCGTATTCAATTTTCTTCTGCATTATTGAGTTATAACGCACAGTTTTCAGAGGAATGTCCTTTTTTGTGTATAAATGTTTACTTAAAATCAAAATTTGAAATTATTGAGATTTCCAATTCCCAATGCAGAATCAGGTTACTTCAGGTTAGTTTAATATAAAACTGCATTAGACCTGCCCGTAGGTTGCCACTGATGCTGCTAAACATATTTTTTATAAAAAATATGCGTCCTGTCTTAGCTATCGACACATCTACAAAATTTCATTGAAAATATTTCAAACCAGGTTTTATATTATGCATTCGAATATGCACGTCGAAAAAGTGCACATACTGCCAATGGAAAAATTCCTATTTTTTTAGCATTATTTTGTGGTACAATGAAGTAAATTAAACCAACTTAAAAATTACCCTGTATAGAAATAATTTTGCAAAAAGAAAAATTTTATCATCATATTGTTAACTGGCAGGCTAGTCACACTCAGGAATCCATAGCACTTATTTATGATTGTTTATAGTTATTTATAAATATAAAGGGCGGAAAGTAACACTTTACACTTGTCTTCGTCTTTGGTTCTTGCTCGCTTTGAGTCGATTTCATTCGTGATGAAACTACTCTCTCTAAACTCAGGTAAGTATGTACTAGAGTACTTCTCTAGTACGTACTTAAAATAAAGTGTCTTGTCATACTAAGAATAACTATATGCAACGCACTATTAGGGGGACCCCTCGCCTGCTGATTATATAATATTATACCTAATATATTGCAAACGAATGAGATTTTTCGAAACCGAGACTCTCGAGAGTCTCGATTGGCAGTATCGGTCTCGGTCTCGGTTTCGCAAACCCAGACCGAGATCGAGACCTAGACAGCCTCGGTCTCGGTCTCGACGTCGATATTAAAGTCTCGGTCTCGATCTCGGTCTCGGTCTCGTACGAGACCCAGACCGAGACTTATCTCGTGGTCTCGTGAAGCTCTACAGCGAACACTGAAAATCGGCACCTGATTGGCCAATTTCAGGGTTCGCTGACTAAACTTCTCAGCTGCTGCCGTCGGCGGAACGTACGCATTATCGCGCTAGTCGCGTCTGTCATTGACAGTGACAGACTTGACGGGGCATCTTTTCGGTGACTTGACGCATCGCCCTGTCACTGTCAATGCTACAGTCATGACCTCACTGAGTCTACGCACACGGTAAATAGTATTGCTAGTGCCTATATCTGGATAGGATTGATTCCTATAGCTGATTTTTAATGAGTTCTTGGTCTATCGCGGAAGATCAATCCTATTATTTGAAAATCAACCGATAGGAAAAAATCCCATACAGATCCCAACCACAAAAATTCCAGTGGTTCTACACGACTTGAATATTAGTAATCCCCAATCCCCAGTCACTTAGTTAACCCGTAAAAAACGCCTTAAAAAGTTGAATTTGTATTGAATTTTAATTGTAACTGTTACTATACTGGGTGACCCAAATCCAATGTACATAGTCCTATTTCAGTTTCTATTGCAGATAAAAGTTTTGAAATTTGAAACATTAATATAACATGTTTCAACTAAAAGTTTTGCTGTTGTGAAATGTGAAATGTCAGTTTAGGATTTGTCGCAATTGGCACCAACTTTTACTTTTTAAATGTCAACCTAGATTTTCTTATGATAATTTGAAATCGGCTCAAAATTACTTTTCCAATGACTCATTACAGTTACCACTTTGATAAGTCAATTAGCCATATATTCACATTTTATGATAATTAAACTTTTTGGTTGCCCCCGGTATGCCTGTCCAATTTCGCAATACTGACCATGATTCCTTTGTTGTTAGAGTATCGGCAATAAAACAACGTCGGTTAATTCATGACAGAACTGTTTTTGACAGATACAAATTAGTCCAATTGATTTTCAATTTTCCTGTCTTTTAAATAGGAAAAAATACAATGCTTTGAATGATGACATATGCTTTTTATTGCGTAAATGATAGATAGCGCCTAAATAGCGCCTAAATAAAGTACTAGTGACGTTACAACGAAAAGTGTTTATTAAAAGAGGTATCTAATACTTGTTACCATTTGTTCCTACCCCCAGTAGGCAGTAATAACTATGGAGTGTATCCTAGTCGATCGCAGGCAGCCATGAAAAAAATGAAGGGTGTTCTCTTAAATGTCAACGTTTGACGGCAAAATGTTATGACCATTTAATTATACTAAAGTAATTATTATTTAAAAGTTGTTTTATGTATTTGGCGATTATGAATCACAACTACTACCGATTCTCGCAAAGTGAAACGGTAGACATTTTATTAATTTTCGGTGAAGCTCGCAGAAACAGCGAATCTCGGATTTATTTCGAAAGGTATCCAGATTGCCATCAACCTAGTGTTAACTACTTTAGAAGACTAGAGGAACTATTAACAACAAACGACAATGGAAATAATAACAACGATGACGTAGGTGTGACCAAGGGAGACTGCCACAAGAGTACTACGAAAACATAATTATCACCCATATAAATACCATATTCACCAACACATTTACGAAAATGATGGTCCTAGAAGACTACAGTATTGTAATTGGATAGTTCGAAAAGAAACCGAGAACCCAAACTTTCACCACTTAAATTTAATATTCGGATGAAACGCGAGTCACCAACAATGGCTGTTTCAATAGAAACAATTTGAGATTTTGGTCACAAGGCAACCACCACGTGTCTAGGGAAGGACGACACCAAGAAAGATTTGTTCTCAACATTTGGCTAGGAATTCTAGGTACGAGGCTAGTCGGGCCGGTCTTTTAATGAAAATTTAGCGGGAGAAAGATATCTTCAACTATTACGTAACGAACTTGTAGAAAGAGCTAGTATGTATTTTCAACAAGATGGCGCACCCCCGGATGACTACCACCAAGTGACGTCTTCATTACTTAAATGAAACTTTTGTCAACAACTGGATTGGCACTGTTGGACCGGTTTACTGGCCCCCTCACTCGCCTGACCTGGCACCTCTGGATTTTTTTATTTGGGCACATGTGAAGAACAAGGTTTCCCTACATCCACGAGCACCAAATTAAGAAAATTTCGAGGAAAGGGTTCGGGCCATTAATGAGATCACTGCTGATCAACTTGTCATGAGGTCCTTGTCAAATGCTCCGAAAATGTGGGACGTTGTATCGAGGCAAATGGCCGGCATTTTGAGCAATTAGAATAACTTCTTTCTTGTTTTAATATCAGCTGTATCAATCTATGTAAATAAAAACTTAGGTTTCCATTCAAAGAAATGTGTTTTATTCTATTTAAAAAACGGGAAAATTTAAAATATATTAAACTGATGTGTATCTGTCAGAAATAGCTCTATCATGATCTAACCGATGTTGTTTTGATGAGCATATTCTAACTATAAAGGAATCGTGGTAAGCATAGCGAAATTTGACTGGTATACCGGAGGTAACCCAAAAGTTTAATTATCACAAAATGTCAATTTATGGCGAATTGACTTACCAATATTGGTAAGTGTGGTGGGTTGTTGAAAAGGCAATTTTAAGCCGATTTCGAATTTGCATTAAAAAATGCAGGTTGAGATTTAAAAAGTAAAAGATGGTTTCAATGGCGACAAATACCAAAGTGACATTTGACATTTCATAACATCAAAATTTTAGTTTCAAGATGTTTATTGATGTTCCAAATTTCAAATTTCTATCTGTAATAGAAACTGAGATCGGACTATGTACATTGGATTTGGGTCACCCGGTATACGCATTTTTATCATCATCTGTTATTTTTTATTCTATACTCAATGCAGAAAATTACATACTTATTGTTATAGCCTGAGTTTTACTCTGTAATTTCCAGGAATGTTAGTTCAAAGCTAAATGATGCTCAATATTTAATTGAGTTGCATTGGACTGTAAGGAACTCACAGCGCACAGACCTTACCTCTTCAAACTTCAAACTCCGGCAAATGTTGATCGGAACCTTTTATAAATAAAAAAAAGGTTTTGAGGAAACACCTAATTTTGTCTCAACAAAACAACAAAAAAAATGTCTCAACATTTATCAACTTTTTATCAACTCTAATCATGAAAAAGATGCATTGCGAATATTTTAACTGCACTCCTGAATCACTATTCAAGTGTTCGATAGAAGTATTGGAAATTTGGCAAAAAAGATAGTGAGAAGTTGCATAGGGTGTTTCAAGTTATACTCAATTACTACACACATTTTGGCGATGTCGCTGTCCTCTTAAGGGAGACGTTTGAAAGGTTTCAACCAACAGCACTTCGACGGCCAGTCTGTACCGACCAATGACTTAGGAGATATGGACAGAGCAAAGAAATGCCGATATTTCCCTAAAAATGGTCCCGTTTTTGGCCTAATATGCGCCATTTTTAAGGTACCTATAACGTAAAATTATCGTCACAGCACATCATTGGCGAATCGCGATTTCGAGTTATTTGACGAAGAGGTCAGGTGACGTCACTTCCGGCGGATATCGCCGCTATTTTTGAGGTACCCACTGCTAAAAGGGGGAACCAAAACTATAAAAGAGGAGGGTCTCTCCAGATGTAATATACTAGCTCGTGGCTATCGACGATGCCAGGAATGACATCATTACACCTGAATATCGTGGAAGTAAGACTATTTATCCTGTAAACAGAAAAACTAGGAGGAGCGTACAAGACACCCCCACGGTAGAGAGACTACAGAGAGGGAGACGGACGCATAATGCCACACATGGCCACAGTACGTGGTCGAGTAGTCGATTTCGGTGGAACGAACGTGGCTGTTTTGTATGTGTTCGGTGTTAATTAAGTTGAACAGTTTTGAATACAAATCCGGTTTTTATTGAAATCGGCTAACACAATGTTTGTTAACCCCATATGGAAAATTTCCCAGTCTTCAAAAGTGTCGGAAATCGACTATGCTACTCAGTTTCGGTGTTGGTTGGTCAGCAGCAAGAAGCCACAAGAAGTTAAGCTGGAGAGACATATTAAGAGAGCTTTGAAACACAATGACATGTCGGGGTTTTAAGAATAGTCGGGGGTAAAAAAAGTAATCAAGATAAGATTTTTGTTATTGCACATGACCCTTACTTTTAGAGAGAAAGCCATCTTTTTGAACTAAAAAATTCTTAGACTGGCGACTTTCAAATTATGGAACACCTTAGAAAACAGATATTGATATACAACTCACCTGCGTTTGGTACTCTAAAATAGCCATTTCTTCATTACCAGGCCCAAACTGCTTCCTTACCCCAGAGTAGCGAATAGCCGTTGTTAGCGCATATCCTCCATATATCTCTGATTGAACGATTACTTCAACTCTAGTGGCGGAAAGGGCCAAAAGCGATGCTCCAAACCTTTCAGATTCCTTTTCGAAAGGTGTTACATATTTTCCCTCTTCATTTACATCACCTGTATGGTTTAGTAGGTATTCACGAGGAATTCGATAACTGTTGAGCATTAAGAATCTGTTGAAAAAATATATTTGAAACAATTTTCAAACAAAAAATGTTTTTGAAAATTATTGTGATATAAACATTTCACATAAAATGATTACAACCTAAAGTGTTTTCCGGGCTTTGAAGGCATGATCCAATGAAATTTCTTCCTGACGTTTTGTCTACAGCTGCGGCAAACATTATCAAAGGCGACGAGGCAAAGGGCGAAGTGATCTCCCGTGCTTCCCGACGTTGACTGATTCGACTGTGGTGAGCTCCGTGGTATTTATTCCCTCGCCGTCGCGCTGCAGTGGAGGGATTAGGGTGGGGGTAGCTCTGGCACGGGGTTTCGGCGCACTTTTTTCTTCCTTTGATTTGGTCATTGTCCAAGTTTCACATCCATATGTTATTACTGGTCTGACAATGGTTTTATAGATTTTAGTTTTTGATGTTCTGGTCAGGATCTTCGACTTCATAAGATTGTTAAGTGCGTATAGACAGCGGTTTGCAGATTGAATTCTTCCTTTGATATCTTCAGTAACCTCATTATCAGCAGTTATTGTAGCTGCAAGGTATTTGAAACGCTCTATTCTATCTCTTCGTCCCGTCCTGTTTACATATATGTATTTGGTTTTTTCCTCGTTGACTTTTAGTCCCACTTCACCTGTAGTTTTCCCAAACTTGTTGAAAATATCTTTTACGGATACGATGGAGTCTCCGGTGAAAACAATGTCATCTGCTTATGCTAGCTATAAATTGGGACCTTTAGTTGTTAGCAGCTCGGTTTTTATTTCGGCTGCTCTCACGGTTTTCTCTAAGACGAGGTTGAAAAATAGTGGTGATAGGTCGTCGCCTTGTTTAAGCCCACTGTGTATTCCGAATGCCCCTACAGCTGAAAAAAGCGACGAAGACGCAGAGTTATTTTATGAAGAGCTTCAGAACATCCTTAAGCTTACAAAAAAAAAGAGAATTAACTATTCTAATGGGAGACTTCAATGCCAAGTTTGGAGAGGGCAGCTGTAGAGAGTATGTTCGCCAATTTGGATTGGGCGAGAGGAACGAACGAGGAGATCGAATGCTGCAGTTCTGTATCGAAGAGGATTTTGTGGTCAGTAACACATTGTTCAAACTGCCAAAAAGAAGGCTATACACGTGGATAGGACCGGGCGACAACACAGAGCGAATAATTAGAAATCAGATTGACTACATCCTTGTTAACAAGAGATTCCGAAATAGCATACAATCAGTGAGAACATACCCTGGAGCGGACGTCGGAAGTGACCACAACCCCATAGTAATGAATATGTATGTGAGGTTAAAGAGGAGACAATCCCAAGCAGAAAACACCAGGTTAAATATCCGAAGTATACAACAACCACTATACAAGTCCGAACCGCTGTAACTAATAACGTAAATAGTAGACTCCATAAACTCCAGGAAGAAAGTGTTGGTGAGCTGGACGAAAAGGCAAAGTGGACCAAAATTAAAGAGAGAGGGGAGAAAGAAAAAAGTACAAGGGCAGGGATAAAACTAAGTACAAGGAGATACAGAACACAATTAGAAGTAAGATAAGAATAGCAAAGGAGGACTGGATGACTGAAAGGTGCAAGGAAACTGAGGAATTAGAAGAGAAATACGACAGTTTCGGCCTACATAAAAAAAAATAAAAGAAGTCACCGGTGTGGTGAGAGAGAACAAAACTGGTACACTGAAAGATGAAAAGGGCGCAATGGTTGCTGACTTGGATGCCAGACTGAGACTGTGGCAGCAATATATAACTCAACTGTTTGATGACCAAAGAACGGAGACATATGACATAACTATATCAGAGAGCGCTCCAGAAATAACGAAGGAAGAAATAGAGTATGCCATCAAAACCTCAAAATCCGGTAAAGCAGTAGGGCCAGATGAGGTGCATTGTGAGGTCTTGAAACTGCGGGATGAGCGTTCAATCAGTGTCATAGGGGATCTATTCAATAGCATTTATAGATCAAGAGTAATTCCCAGAGAATGGTTGCTTTCCACCTTTGTTCCTATCCCGAAACAATCTCAAGCGTCAAAATGTGATGATCACAGACTAATAAGTTTGATGAGTCAGGTTCTGAAGATCTTTATAAAAATTATGCATACTAGAATATACAAGAAATGTGAGGCTGAAACCTCATTACGAACGAACAAGTTCCGGAAAGAATGGATAAGGAAATGGAAATTCTTTTCACAATTAAGAGAAGAAAACTATAGTTTCTTGGGCAGGTTATGCGTAATTCAAAATATGAAATTCTGCAGTTCATCATGCAGGGGAAGATCGTGGGACGCAGAAGCGTCGGTCGACAAAGAATTTCCTGGCTACGTAACCTGCGAGACTGGTTTGGCCTCTCATCTATCGAACTTTTTGGGACAGCTGCATCTAAAGTTAGAATAGCCATGATGATCAGCAACCTCCGAAGGAGAAGCTGAGATCAAGAAGAAGAAGAAGTATTTCGAAACTACTGGATAGACTGTTGTTTACTTGTACTTTAGACGCTCCGCCCTCTATACAAACTTTTGTTATCTGAATGAGCTTTTTTTTGGAATTGAGAATTCCGACATCGCATTCCATACTTGGCTTCTCTCTATGCTATCATGTGCCTGTCGGAAGTCTATGAAGAGGTTATTTACTGTTCTATTATATTCCCATCCTTTTTCTAGGAGCTGCCTCAGTGTGAAGAGTTGGTCTATTGTTGACCTGTTTTTCCTGAATCCGGCTTGGTATTCCCCCAGCAGGTTTTCTGCATATGGGGTTAGTCTGCATAGTAGGATGTTTGAGAAAGCTTTATATGGAATGTTTATTAGTGAGATTTCTCTGTAGTTGGAGCATTTTGATTTGTCCCCTATTTTGTGGAAGGGAACAATGACGCTTTCTCTCCATCTTTCTGGTATTTTTTCTTTTCGCCAAATAAGAGTTATTAATCGATGAATTTGTCGATGCAGTGCGTTTCCCCCATATATTAGAAACTCAGCCGGTATTTCGTCCGAGCCAGGAGCCTTGGAGTTCTTTGATTTATTATTGCTTTTCTTGTTTCCTCAAGGAATGGTTCTTCAACTGGTAGGTCTACTCTAATGTACGTTTATTGTTTGTGCGTTTCCTCCTGTGTTACAGTTAGTAGTAGATCTTTAAAATGCAGTTTACTGGAGATCTTTAAAATGTTCTTTCTATTTTTCAATTAGTTCTTCGATCGTTGCTGAGTATCATGCGGCCTTGGTTGTCCTTCAATGTTGGGACGTATCTGAATTTGGGACCTCTCTTCTCCGAAGAAACTGCTCTGTAGAATTCTCTTGATCCTGGATTGGGGCGATTTGCTTCCATTGCTTCATACTTTTGTGCTTCATATTTTCTTTTCTTCGCTCTTAATAGTGTTCTTGTTTCTTTCCGGCAGTTTGCGTACTTTTCTCTACTTTCGTTTATCTGTAGTTGTATCATTTCCTTCTTTCCTGTTTCTCTTTTTCCTAGTTGCTTTCGGCATTCTTCGTCAAACCATGTTTTGCCCTCTTTCTTTTGCTTTTTCCAAATACATTTTCGGCGGTCTTTGTTATGATTTTTTGCAGTTGTCTCCCAGATTTTTTCAGTTTCATTATATTCGGTATCAGAGTTCATTGTTTGTTTGAATTTTTCTCTATATTGCTGTTGTTTTGCCTCTTTCTGCAGTTTACCCATGTTCCATTTTGGAGTTGCCCTGGTTTTATTGTATTTGTGAGTCGATAATCTAATTCTAATTTCTGCTCGCATTAGGTGATGGTGTGTGTCCCCATCTATTTCTCTGAGGCTTCTTACATCTAATATGTTGCTCCCGTGGCCGGCACCTACAATGATATGATCGATTTGGTTTCGGGTAATGTGATCGTTTGAAACCCAAGTCTGTTTGTGAATGTCCTTATGTGGGAACATCGTGAAATTTATTAGCATGTTATACGATGTGGCTGTTTCTATGCCTCTTTGGCCACTCTCATTGGATGCATATGTAGGCTGGGTTTGCCTATTGTTGGGTTTAGGTTAAGTTCTTTGACCACCTTGGCATTGAAGTCACTACAGAGCAGTCTCATATCTTGTTTGGGCATTATATCCTTGGCTATTTCTAATAATCGTAGAAGGCATCTTTGAAGGCTTCATCCTTCTCTTCAGTTGGCGCATGTGCTGATATAATTGAGATGTTGTACGATTATCCTTTAAGTCTGATGTAGCATATTCTTTCGCTTATATTGGTTTGACGTTTAGTATGTTTTGGACTAATTCTACTCTGATTACAAAGCCTGTTCCAAATTCGTGCTTTCCGTGTTCGTTGTCGCTGGAAAATACGATAGAATTGCTTAGCTTTATATTTCCATTCTCGGGCCGTCTTATTTCTTGGACTGCTGTTATATTTTCCTGTTCCAGTTGTTTCCTATATTTTCCAGTTGTTGCACGGTATTTGTGGAGGCTCTGGGTCTGTACCAGCTTCGGACGTTCCAGTGTTCAACTGGTTTTTTTTTGACGAGGGTCGGTAGTTAACCCCCCGCACAACCCTCTTTCTTTATCCGGGCTTGGGACCGGTACCACCATCCAACAGACTATTCGGTTCATCTATTAGATGCCAAGGCAGAATTTCAGATGATGACTTTTTATAACAACTAAACATAGCAAGTTTTGTCTTAGTTGATCATAAAGTGGGAAATGTTTGGTTCACCATAGTGTTATCTAACACCATACTTCCCTCTTTATGATCAACTAAGACTTGAGATGGAAGCGGGCGGGTTGGAAAATATACAAAAAGAATTGTGTGGATTCGTGGAATTGGGACGAAATAACAACTTCAGTCTGTAATCACATCGCCGACGTTTCAACCATATATTTTTGTCTTCATCAAAGCGACTTTTTTCTGCACTGTAGTAGAAATATTTTTCTGTTCCTCAAGGCTTTCCCACCCCTTCTTTAACCGTGATGCCTCTTGCCTTTGGGTACAACAGATGTGTTCGTAGAATCCCGTACTTATGAATACCTCAATGTCTTTTAGTGTTCCAGTATCAATGAAGGTAGTGTGGATTCGTGTGATGGGGACAAAATAAGAACTCAGTAGTTAAGAAAATCGCCGATATTTTGACCATTTATTTTGGTCTTTATCAGGGCTGCTTTTTTCCACACTGCAGTAGAAATATTTTTCTGATGCTGAAAAATCCTAGTTTTTCGTTTTTCCTCAATGCTACTCCACGCCTTGAGTAGTGCAACAAGGGTGGTTCAACTTAGGTGGTTTCTATTGCACCAATTTTTTGTCGATGTTCTAATAGACTGAAGTTGTTATTTCGTCCCCATACCACAAATCCACACTATCTTCATTGAAACTATACAGAACGTAAACCGGGTGACTTGGGACATTGCAGGTGATTTGGGACAAATTGTGTTTCTTTAAATTTTTTTTTGTAACGCTCTCTACTAACCACTGGTTAAACTTTAAAATAATACGTTTGGCAAGGCAAGCAGTCTCTTTAAGAAATCTCTTATCGGCCAAGCAAGATTTTCTCATGTAACCTAAAAAAAATTCTCCAGTTTTCCAACATTTTGAGGGAAGGTTTGCAACTTTATCTAAACTAGGTAAGAAATCTTTTAGTATTTTTAGTATTATGAAAATCTCATAATATTGTTCACCCTGAATGCAATATAATCTGAAAATATGGAAAATATTCATTCTAAATATCATTATAATTGTGTACTAAAGAACAATGCTTTTTGCAGGAGTATTGGTACACAGCCTAAAATGCCAAATTATTATCAACGCAAGCCTGGGAGCAGGAAATATAAAGCCTTTTCTAAAGACGATCTAGACAAGGTTATAAGGAAAGTTGCAGATGGAATTTTATCCTTAAGGGAGGCAGCGGAACAATATAATATTCCAAAATCAACCATCCACAGGAAGTATAAAGGCCAAAACTGCAGAGACCCTGGTGGACCAACCGTATTTTCTAAAATATATGAAGAATACATTATAAATGGGCTGCTGAGCTGAGCTGAGCTGAATGGCGAATACCTTTTACTCCACTAGATGTAAGGCAATTGGTCAAGCAGTTTCTTGATCGAAAAGATATTCAAGTAAGTCGATTTAAAGAAAATATGCCTGGTCGACAATGGTTGCACAACTTCCTGAAACGAAACAAAGATAAATTGACTTTAAGGCTGTGTGAAAATATAAAGAGATCACGTGCTCAAGTTAATGAACAGACCATTAATGAGTATTTTAATAATATCGAAGATAATCTACAAGGCATTGATCCGAAGAACTTGAAAATCAATTTCGATGAAACCAATATCTCGGATGATCCAGGCCAGGAAAAAGTAATTGTGCTTAAAGGTACAAAACACAGTTAAAGAATCATCGATGCCACGAAAACTAGCCGCTCTGTCATGTTTGCAATAACTGGAAATGGGAAATTATTACCAGTGTACATTGTTTATATTGGACTGAAAATGGACCTCAAACTGCAGTTTACAATTGTAGTTCAAGTGGCTGGTTTGACAGCATGCTTTTTGAAAACTGGTTTAATAAAGTGGCCTTTGAATATCTACGGAAACTGGATGGACCCAAAGCAATTATCGGTGACAACCTTGCCAGCCACATTTCAATTTCTGTGCTGGAAAAGTGTGAAAACCATATCATCACATTTATTCTACTGCCTCCCAATAGCACACACTTAACCCAAACTTTAGATGCTTCAATTTTTCGCCCATTTAAAAGAGCATGGAAACTCACCTTATTAGACTTGAAGAAAAAACACCGAGGAACAATGCCCAAACAGCAATTTCCTAAGAATCTTCAAAAAACATTGGAAGCGATCCCAACATGAAAGAAAATGCCATATCTGGATTTAAAGAATATGGATTAGTCCCGATTAACAGAATGGAGGTTTTAAGAACTTGGAGTCTTCCATCTACAGACCGAGGCATAGACAAGTCTGGAAAAGACTGGTGTGCTGTTATCGAGAAAATAAAGGCTGCAGAAGAAGACCATACGCAGCCATTGCGACAAGTTCGAAAGAAGAAGAATAAGGCACCTCCAGGAATACCCATAACTAGAGTTTCGCTAGACAAAAATGTGAGAGGGACTGAACATTCCAGTTCTAATGGGCCTGAGGTTGAAAATTAGAATGCTGACGTTGAAGATAACTCCAACAGCCATGAAGTACAAAAATATGGATCTTCAATGCAGATTGATTACCCCGAGCAAGAAGAGGAATCAACTCAAAGTGCTAGTGAGGGCTGTAGAAGTAGGAGATTTTATTTTATGTGACTTTCTTTATAATAAGGGAACCAAAAAAAAATAAATAAACAATTTTTTTATCAAATAAATAATGTGAACGTTTAGATAGCAGTTGTAGGACAAGAAACTACTTAACTTTTTTTAAATTGCCAACGTTTCGACTTTTAATTGAGGTGTTCTTCAGGGCTTTTTCAATCAGAGAAGGTTGTCATGAAAATTAAAATGAAGTACCATATTGGTGCTTACACATCTACGGAATTATAGTACACTTAGACGAAACACCACAATACAACACAACAGCTTGAGAGGAACCCAACAACGGAGTTCATGACAAGCTTCTTTGATTGAAAAAGCCCTGAGGAACACCTTAATTAAAGGTCGAAATGTTGGCAATTTCAAAAAAGTGAAGTAGCTTCTTCGGACGCTAATCACAGGTGACAAATGAATAATGTTATTCCAGGCCAGGGTTATGAAGTCAAATGCATGAGGTTTAACTCTCAGTTGAAATGCCATGTATTTCCAACCGTTGAGGACTTAATTATGGTCTGTAAATCGCAGGTAAAAAAGAAACTGGCACACTGACAAACGTGGTAAATATTTTTTTGAGCTGTAAGGAGTGCCTTGGCAATTCAACATTCACCTTAAGGCTTTTTTTTAACCTATGTTTCTTATTTTTTTTTGCAATATTTTATTTTTAGAAAGACATATTTTATTAGTTCCTATAATTTAAGAATTTCAAACTTGTAAACTTTTTGCCTCCTAAGAATGTTAGTTTTTTATATATATATTTGTATGTTATGTTTTTTTTTTATTTTTTTAAAACATGTTTGCTGTCCCAAGTCTCCCACGTAATACGACACGTCCCAATATTATGTTATCATGCTCTAAATGCGTTTAAAAAGAACTGTCCCAAGAATCCTCTTTACAGGAGACTTGAGACACCAAAGTTTGTTTTGAAATTCTCGACTTCCTAAAGCGCAAAATTTATTTCCTCGCGGCACTAGGTAGCTATTATACCTACAATAATACATACAAAAGCTTGGTATGATTTATCAAGTTAATACGAAATTACAGCAAAAAATTATCGATAAGTGTCCCAAGTCACCCGGTTTTACGGTGTTGAGAAGTATTGAATTGTTCGAACACGTCCGTTCAGTTTTTGGAGAAAGAGACTCACGGTTATTGAAGACGTAAAGTAGCTTTGAAGAAAACTAGCATCCTTCCGGAGTAGAAAAATATATTTTTTTTTCAACCGGACTAAAAGTACGTCATTTGTTTTCTCCATACGCACACCTAAAGTACGCTTTCTAATCCTGAGACCAAAAAAGTAGCAAAAAAGTCCTAGGCAGTAAAAGTAAAGTCAAAAGTCACCGCTACTGTCATGGTGGCGCATATATAAACCATCTTATTGCCATCTCTATATTCTTGTTGAAAAAACAAAGGATAGGAATACTCTCAGAGCGCTCGAGAGCATCACCCGAAACCGTTTTTAATCGAAATCGCATAGGTTCTCGAATTCTGTTAAATGTCGTTGGTTGTCATGCGCGTCATCATATTTTTGTGTCAATGTGATTTTTATTAATTTAGTATTGATAATAATGCTACAAATTTTTAGTTTACCATAATTTACCTAAACCAGCTGAACCATTGGTTATGATTTAATACCATTAAAACCATTGAACATTGAAAATCACCGTTCTAACACATTCCATTTATATGTACCACTAATTGGGTAAGTACCTAGACCCGATTAAAGAGGATGAGAGAAATTGCAAAAGTGAATCACTCTGAAATAGACTTCTTCTGTCCTGCATGCTTAAAAAAAAATAGTATATGTTACTCGGAGTAAAAGGTCTTTTTGTGCTTCGCCCAGTTGCAGGCCTCAGCTTCGCTTCGGCCGTCAATCTCTGGGCTCAGCACGAAAAGACCCACTTTTACTCCTAGTGACATAATCTACTATTTCTGAAATCTAACGAGTACTCGTTATTTTCTAATCTGATATGGGGCTGCAAAACGACCAGTTCCAGGATATTTAACGTTACTACGGAAACAATTGATAAAATGTAAATATCCCAGGCCTAGGCCTGGAAAAATCATTCCAGAACTGCTTTAGTCCAGCATTCAAAAAATAGTATGTGTACCTCGTAGGAAAATTATATTCTCGGCCGACGATGTAAATTGATCATGGGAATACTAGATACACAATATACTATTACTTTAATATAGGAAAAGGCCGCCTTGATAAAGACACAAACATATGGTCGAAATCCCACGAATCTACACTTTCAGTGATACTGGCACAAAACGCTTGAAGGTATTCAGAAGTATGGGATTCTTCATACATGCCCGTTCCACCTATGGGCAAGAGATTACCGAAGGCGTGGCATAGCTTTGAGGAGAAACCAGCATCCTTCGTTTCGCTTAGTAAACCGATTATTCGGTGTCTAATTTTGGGCCACAAGAAGTTTAAGTAATAATAAGTAACGACCGCACGAAAACCCCCAGCAAACACATTACTTTACCCATTGTCAATTCCATTTAGACCAATTTTCTCTCCCATGTCGCCAACAGTGACACCGGGATAAGGAACAAGAGTGGCAGGATCGCGTATAGGAACAACAAACGTGTGTAAACCATGATGATTGCCATCTACATAGAGTTGAGCATACAGAATTGCATGAGTTGCTGCGTTGCCTAAACCTTTAATATGCGATATTAATAATACATCCAATATTACTCAAAAGGCACGAATTTCTTACTTCCTGCCCAGCATTTGGCAGCTTCAAAATCTGGAGTATGTATCACGAATTGTTTTGAAAGTTTATCATAAGTGGCGGTGGTTCTCATCCCTTTGACATTAGTTCCATGAGAAATCTCGGTCAAACAGAAACATCCACTGATCTAAAAATATAATTTATTGAGATAGACTTAATATGAGATTTTTTTAAGTAATACTTCGCATACCTTTCCTTCTTTAATATCGGAAATCAGAGGTTTGTGCCTATCGCTGCCCAGTCTTTCTAGCATGCCCATGAAAAGCTTTATTCCTAGTCCAAGCTTTACTTGAGCTGCTGGAGCAAAATAGCTAAACATACTGTATTTTTGATGGTACCTGAAAACAGGAAAAATAAATTTAACGCAATATATTAGGTTGTCTAATACAAGAAAAAAAGAGAGATAGAGCTGTACAACTTCTAATAATTGTGTAATGATAAATTATTTTGTGTTCTACCAGGTCATTATCGTGTTTTTATTGCTTAGTTACCGAATACATACACCTGAACTTTTCCTTCCGCGGGCATAGTATATGTTTTTGTATGCACCACGGGCATTAGTATATGTTTATGCCCTTAGGCGACATAGGAACCCTCGGGACAGAGACCTTCGGTATTCCTAAGCTCGTCGCTCTCAAGGCTAAATATCTACTTAATGCTCTTGATACATAAATAACTATGAAGATTCCTATAAAGCCCACAGGTTTTAACGAAAGAAAGCTGCAGTTGTGTTACTTAAGTGTTGTTTGTTACCTAAGCACGGAATATAAAACACCTAAGCACAATTAACCTTACAGGAAGATAGGAGGACATCCATTTAACTTACAGTTTATCTTGATTTGCTCGAATTACGGCGGCCTGTCGGAAAGTAATTCTGCGTTGATCGTCAAATGTAAGAATCTTATCGGTTGGCTGAAAGTCTGGATATTTCTGAATTTCATTGTAAAGGCGGTGCTGGAATTACAAATAAATTTATAGGCAGACCATGAGACACATTGAGTCCAACCGAACCTCCTATGTGATTTCATACCTAAGATTTTTCGTTGTGAATGACACAGCACATTTTGCCTATGCCTGTTGTAAATTGGTGGATTTCTTCAAGAAGAAATTAATCTTCTGTAACCACACTTCTGTAACTCTTTTATGGTAGTGTGAAATCATCAGAGCACAACTTTAGGGGAAACAAAACGCGTCTTGGTAGGTAACACTGTGGTGTTCTACACAACAGTCCGGTGTATTTCTTATTTTTGTCTGGTTATGGAAGATTAATTTTTTTCTGTAATAAATCGGCGTTGTTGCCTCAAACAAAGCAAAAATGTGTTGTGTCAAATTTCATAAAAGATCTTTCTGTATTTATAATATAAAAAAGATATATATCCTTGAACTATTCTAGAATGGCCATCAGAAATGGTTTTAAATCAAGAATTCTTAAAACAACTTTGCTATATATTGAAAATACTTACAAGATACCTGACTTCCTCTTCTCCGAATAAAAATATTTTCATTCGTTTCCAATCGAACGACGCCTTTCTCCTGTAAAAGTCCAACGGGCCAGCAGGGAAATCACTTAGCACGTCCGTCATTTCTCTCAGTAAAACAATGGATCATCACCTATTTTTGCCATCGACTAAGCACATATATTGATAATCAAAACACTTTTTGATTATATCTTCACAAAAAAACACTTAACTGAATATTACGTTTATCAGTAGACAGTTTTTAAGTTGGAGGTTTTAACCTTTAGTCGAAACGTACGATCTGAAATATATCCTGATGCACACGAATAACTGCTTGTTTTCGAGGGTATTAAATAGAAGTGACAAGGTATCTATGCACCTACTTATCTATATTCATTTGCTTATAATGGTGCATATAAATGTTTTATAACTTTTTTTTTACTCACATCGAGCTTCGGTATTAATAATTTATAAGGCAGTATTTGTAGACTTGTGAAAAACGATTTTTTCACACTTTGTTACATTTCACATTAGGAAATTTAAAATTTTAATTAAATTAAAAGTTAAGTGATGTTAATTTATAAAAGTTGACCAAGGCCAAGATTACGATTACAACATGATATTTTGTTTCTGTTGCCAAACATTTCTATTCTAGCTAGTTCATTAAGTTGATAATGTTCCCTTTTTTAAGCATCAGGTCTGCGTTTCCTGTTTTGTAAGCATTGTTTCTCATAATTACACAGTGTATTGAATATAATTATAATTTAAATTTTTTAAATTCTATGTCAATTGGCCTCCAGATGTAATCACTGTCGTCCACAGGTTTAAAACTTACTCAAAATCCGGTATCTTTTTCTTTGTATGAGCTTCGGGTTTTTACACCCATTAGTGCGGAAAGTGATACTTTTCCGAACGTGGCTACTCTAGCACGAACGACACAAAGCGAAGATTGTGTTCGCGAACGTCAAGTACAACATTCTTCTTTCGTGTGAGAGTTTACGTTCATGGAACTAAAACTTAAAGAAAAAATATACAATGATTTTGGTAGTTTGATCTAAAGTCCATTTTTAGCAAGGAAATTGAAAAAAAAAACTTATTTTGAAATTTGAATACACTACCTGTTTTTATTTTAATAAGTGCGAAAAGTAGCGAGTGACTTGAAAATGAACAAATGCGCACTACAAACTACCGTTGAAAATCGCATATTGCAAACAGCGTGCGCAAAGTGCATATTGCGCACTCTCCCTTACATGGTAAAAGCACCCAAAGTGTGCAAAATCCCCTTGGCATACGCTTCTGATTGTTTTGCATACACCTTGCATATATTTTAGAATACGAATGATCATTTAAGAAGCAAAATCGCTATCGTAGAAAAAGTATAGTGTGATAGACGTACGAAAATCACTCTTCACATTCGTGAAGCGTTGTATCACTCGCCTAAAGCTCGTGTCACAACCGTCACTCTCGTGTAAAAAGTGCAATTTTCGACACTACAAATTTTGTTTTGCACACACCTTGCATATATTTTATAATACGTATGATTATTTATGAAGCAAAATCGCAGTCGTAGGAAAAGTATAGTGTGCAACACGTGCGAAAATTAATCTTCACATTCTTGTGACGATGTATCGCTCGCTTACGGCTCGTGTCCACACCGTCACACTCGTGTGAAAAGTGCAATTTTCGACATTAGTTGCACAATATACTTTTTTTTCGACTGCCTCGAAAGCGAACAAATGCGCACTACTAACTATCGTTAAAAATAGCATTTTGCAAACACCGTGCGTAAAGTGCACATTGCGCACTCTTCCACACAGAAGCGTGTGCAAAGTTCCTTTCGCACACGCTTCTGATTATTTTGCACACACCTTGCATATATTTTATAATACAAATGATCATTTATGAAGCAAAATCGCAGTCGTAGAAAAGTCCACTTTGCATACGCCTCTGATTGTTTTGCACAAGCCCTACATATATTTTATAATACGAATGATTATTTATGAAGCAAAATCGTAATCGTAAGGAAAGTATAGTTTGCAACACGTGCGAGAATTACTCTTCATATTCCTGTGACATTGTATCACTCGTCTACGGCTCGTGTCCAAACCGTCATACCCGTGAAAAAAGTACAATTTTCCACACTAATTGCACAATATACTATTTTCTTCGACTGCCTCGAAAATAAACAAATGCGCACTACTGACTGTCGTTGAAAATCGCATATTGCACTTTGCGCACATCCAAAGTGTGCAAAATCCACTTGGCACACGCTTCTGATTGTTTTGCATATATTTTAGAATACAAATGATCATTTAAGAAGCAAAATCGCTATCGTAGAAAAAGTATAGTGTGCAAGACGTACGAAAATCACTCTTCACATTCTTGAGACGTTGTATCACTCGTCTAAAACTCGTGTCAAAACCGTCACACTCGTGTAAAAAGTGCAATTTTTGACATTACGAATTTTGTTTGGCACACACCTTGCATATATTTTATAATACGTATGATTATTTATGAAGCAAAATCGCAGTCGTAGGAAAAGTATGGTGTGCAACACGTGCGAAAATTAATCTTCACATTCTTGTTACGATGTATCGCTCGCCTACGGCTCGTGTCCAAACCGTCACACCCGTGTGAAAAGTGCACTTTTCGACATTAGTTGCACAATGTACTATTTTTTACGACTGCCTCGAAAGCGAACAAATGCGCACTACTAACTATCGTTAAAAATAGCATTTTGCAAACACCGTGCGTAAAGTGCACATTGCGCACTCTTCCACACAGAAGCGTGTGCAAAGTTCCTTTCGCACACGCTTCTGATTATTTTGCACACACCTTGCATATATTTTATAATACAAATGATCATTTATGAAGCAAAATCGCAGTCGTAGAAAAGTCCACTTTGCATACGCCTCTGATTGTTTTGCACAAGCCCTACATATATTTTATAATACGAATGATTATTTATGAAGCAAAATCGTAATCGTAAGGAAAGTATGGTTTGCAACACGTGCGAGAATTACTCTTCATATTCCTGTGACATTGTATCACTCGTCTACGGCTCGTGTCCAAACCGTCATACCCGTGAAAAAAGTACAATTTTCCACACTAATTGCACAATATACTATTTTCTTCGACTGCCTCGAAAATAAACAAATGCGCACTACTAACTGTCGTTGAAAATCGCATATTGCACTTTGCGCACATCCAAAGTGTGCAAAATCCACTTGGCACACGCTTCTGATTGTTTTGCATATATTTTAGAATACAAATGATCATTTAAGAAGCAAAATCGCTATCGTAGAAAAAGTATAGTGTGCAAGACGTACGAAAATCACTCTTCACATTCTTGAGACGTTGTATCACTCGTCTAAAGCTCGTGTCAAAAGCGTCACACTCGTGTAAAAAGTGCAATTTTTGACATTACGAATTTTGTTTTGCACACACCTTGCATATATTTTATAATACGTATGATTATTTATGAAGCAAAATCGCAGTCGTAGGAAAAGTATGGTGTGCAACACGTGCGAAAATTAATCTTCACATTCTTGTTACGATGTATCGCTCGCCTACGGCTCGTGTCCAAACCGTCACACCCGTGTGAAAAGTGTACTTTTCGACATTAGTTGCACAATGTACTATTTTTTACGACTGCCTCGAAAGTGAACAAATGCGCACTACTAACTATTGTTGAAAATAGCCTTTTGCAAACACTGTGCGTAAAGTGCACATTGCGCACTCTCCCATACAGAAGCGTGTGCAAAGTTCCCTTTGCTATATTTTATAATATTAATGCTCATTTCTGAAGCAAAATCGCAGTCGTAGAAAAAGTATAGTGTGCAACACGTACAAAAATCACTTTTCACGCACTTATTGTGACGTGGTATCACTCGCCTACGTCTCGTGTGCAAACCGTCACACTCGTGGGAAAAGATAAATATTCGACACTCGTTGCACAATATACTATGTTCTACGACTGCCTCGAAAATGAACAAATGCGCACTACTAACTACCGTTGAAAATCGCATATTGCAAAGAGCGTGTGCAATGAGGACTTTGGACACGCCTTGCACATATTTTATAATCCGAATGATCATTTATGGGGCAAAATCGGAGTCGTAGAAAAAGTATAGTGTGCAACACGTACGAAAAGCACTCCTCACAATCTTGTGAAGTTGTATTACTCGACTATGGCTCGTTCCAAACCACCACACTCGTGTGAAAAGTGCAATATTTGATACTAGTTGCACAATATACTATTTTCTATTTCAGATTCAATATGACAGTCTTTTTGACACTCGTTTTGGTTTTTGCCCTGCAATGTTGTTAGCGGTGACAAATCAAATGTCGTCTTTAATACCAATTTAAAACGGGACGATACTGAATTATTTCGATAGAGTAATCATGAAAGGCGATTTATACAATACTACTACAAAAGTTAATGATAATTATCTATTCATCTATTCATGTAAATTCAAGTGCTTGAAAATCTGACGTGATCTTTAAATGATAAGGGCGGCATTGGAGACGTTTGTCATTGTCACCGACCTTTATCGATATTCAAAGTTAAAAAAGTACTGTTGCGAACTCGGGGTTCAATAATTCCAGTGTAACGATTTAACAAGAAAACACTATTTATTTGTCTGACAAATACACACAGGTACAATTCGCCTACTAAATAACTCACTACGTAACACTTATAGCCTTCTATTATCGCTTCGTACTTTAGCTTACTTATAGCTCGCTTAAAATAAGACTACTACTACCGCGCGCCCGCGTTCTCCTTTTATACACAATCCTAAAATTACAGAAATACCTAGAACATTCTTGATAAGAATTTTTGAATAATCTCACATAAAAAAAATGGTTGTAAACGACTGCCTTCTAGATTAAACAGGGCAATAAATCACTCGTGTCAGCCATGACGCAGCGCGGATAGGTCGCGAAGCTCCACCAACCACACACGCGTTGCCCCGCCTCCCATGCGGCGTCGCTGCGAATCGTAACAGTACAAACTGCTGGAAATTAAACTTATGTTTAATAAAAATATAGAAATATTTTTTCAATAGAAAAAGTGGTATAAGGAACAATGCAAATTGCACTTTGCACACGCTGTTTGCAATATGCGCTTTTCAGCGTTAGTTAGTAGTGTGTTTTTGTTGATTTTATTCGAACCGTATTTATTCCCACACATTCCTTCAAACATTTGCCATTCTTGTATGTATGGTAGGAAGTTGCGATAAGCTTCTGCAATTCCGAAAACTGTTGCAATCTTCATCAGTAAATAAAGGGTATACAGGGCGCTAAATCCGTCATTGGCTTTCTTCAAAAAGGCTGTCACTTGTACTGTCGCACCAAAGCTGGTTTTAATTGAGATCTTAGCATGTTGCGTTTGTGGACTGAATTTGTACTGGTTAACTCTAACGCTCAAGAAAAATGCTTTTTGGTTTAATTTTAATTTTAATCAATCCTTAAGTAAAACTACTGATGAGATAATGCATTTATCAGTGGACTGTTTATGAGGCGCATGCGCCGTTCCTTGTTGACTGTTTGTTCCATTCTCTCTCTCATCGTCTTCGCAGACCGTTGCATCGGAGCCTGTGGCGACCCCTCGCGTTCACCCCCTCGCAAAACATCGCTGTTGCTCGGCGCAAACATTATCCCCCTTCTTGAAAAGCCTCCCTTCCAATAAAAGTTCTGGCTCACACAAATTCTTCATGCTCGCTTAAATAAACTGATTGAAGTATTTTGTAAGCCCCTGTCTGTATTGACTAAACTCGAACAATAAGTTATTTAGAAGGATGTCTTCTTTAATAACAACCATGTCACCTCTCTTCAATGTTACAATAGATTTGTGCAACTTGACTCTATACTGGAGCTCTGATATATATTCACGTGACCATCTGGCCCAAGAATGCTACTGAAGCCTTTGAACTACTTGAAAAATAGACAATCGGTTAACTGGCAGATGAGGCAGATTGGAATTTGAAGCGGCAAACCTAGGTTGACCAATCGAAAAGTGGGAGAGTGTCAAGGACGTTAAATCTGAGGGATCTGAAGACATTGAGGAGAGAGGACATGAGATTAATATGGCTTCAATCTGAACTAACCAAACATAAAACCTTTCGTAATTGAGCAAAGCATCTCCCGCAATACGCTTAAGATGGAGCTCCAGCTCAAGGTGCACTAGTCATGAAACAAGTGACTAGGGTCATGTAAGCTATGCCTATTAAACCCCATTGCCTCTTAATCTCCTAGCATAAATGGTTTTGCATAATCGACAACAAAAACATGAAACGTGCGACGCTTCTCTGTCAGAAAAAGTTTCGTGACATAGTGATCTTCTGGGACAAATATTGGACTTTTTTAAAGTCAAAATCTGAATGGCTTAGTCTCCGGCCAACTCTAGGTACGGGGTGTTCATTAAAAAACTTCATCTAGGGGGCTGTGATATGTCAAAAGAAAAGGAGGGAAAAACAAAAGTCCATTTACTTTGATTATATCCTCCTTTTCTATCAAAATTTCATTGTCTGCTATATGAAGTTTTCTAATGAACACCCGTAGACCGTATGAATTTAAGAAAGTATCTTAAAAAATCCACTTTACTCTTAAATGATTTCCACTGCACTATTCGGATATAATAATGCTTCTTCCATTTCCTCAATTTCCTCAAGCACAATGATTGCGGCAAACTTGAACAAAGCTCAGAACAAATGCCGTGGATATCTGCAGTCGAAAGAAAAGAGAAAATCGCTAAATATCTATAATATTACACAATTTCGCGGAAAAGTGAGAATGAACCACTTGTTTTTTTTTTTTCAAGTAGTAACAACTCTGGTTACTCTTTCTTAGGCTCCGATAGAGAGAGCTATCATAAACAATTTTTTTATTGTTCATAAAAGCAATACGATCCATGCCAATAAACATGTAAAAACTTCAAGGATTGGCATCACCCTCCTCGAAACCTATTCGGTAGGATTGTTTGCAGTAGGCAGTTGCCTGCAATCGTTACAAATCTGCGGCTACGCGATTGTCAACAAATACCTGTAGATCGCTAGGTGACATTTTGAACCATCCCAAAAGCAACCAAACCATTGTAGCGTCACACCAGTGTGCATCTTTGTGAATAATAGTGCCCAGTGAGGTTATAACCTTTGCTGTCATTCGCGCCAACCATAAAGAAACTGTGAGTTCAAGACGGGGTACTGTAACGGGTTTTATTGCTGTCAAGCCACGATATGTTTCCATATTTAAACGAAACCACTAGAACGATTTTGTACCACAGGTAATACATACCCATATTTCGAACCACTTCGGTCAGTGTCAGATTATTGAATGTAAGATTATGACAAACACACCAGGAAACATTTTCTTACTATTTTGATGGGTGCTTTCCACGATGTACCCATAGGGTAAAGAAAACGAAGCCAAATTGGATTAATCAAGAAATTCGTCAGTGCTCTGACTATGTCAGAGACTTATATATGTGGTATAAATATACCAATAGCGAAGAAGTCTATTTGGAATACAAAATGGAAATTTTTCCGTAAGTATATATAAGAAACTATAAAATTGCTCTAAACCAAAATAAAATCCATAACTATCGAAATGCTACAAAAACGGCCTGGAATATCTACAGAACCGAGTCAAACACAATCAATCACAGAGATACCCAAATTACCTTAGAGGACCAAAATGGTGTACCAGAGGAGGATGTGCAGTCGATAGCTGATCTGTTTGCTGCAATTTAACCTTTATTAGGGCCAACGTTTCCAATGTTCCCGAAATCCCAAGAGTACCCCACCTAATTGATGGCGGTGAGGCAGATATTCTGCCGACATTATTACTGATGCCTGCTGTCAACATAGAAGTAGAAAAAAATTATACAGTGCTTGCCCAATAATTATTCTTCGGGAATGGATGAAGTGCCAGTGTGAGGCAGATCGCAGGGCTGATCTCCGGCCTTCTTGCTGATCTTGCATCAACAACTGCTTCATATCCGGAGAATTTCCGTCGGCCTTAAAAGTGGCAAAACTGATACCAGTACTATTTGTTGTGAGCTCATCGTGCCACGGTCAAACAGAGGCACGTACAGTAAACCAGACAGTAATAATATCAATAGTACAAAGTTGCATAATATCGACCAAAAGGTCATTGCTCACAGCAAGAAGACAGAAACGTGGTAGCTGGATATAGCGTCCCCGTTGCGGTAAACATGCCTACGTCAAGGTCAAAAGGGTCAAAAGTCGATAGAATCGAGCCTGCAAGCAAGGCATTGGAAAACCATTGCACAACATTCCGTATTCAGAAGTGGGATAACAACAGACATTATCAATTATCAAAGTTACGTTTTTCAATCAAATCAACCGTACAGGCGCAAAAAAAATAAAAACCTATTTCCCATGTTAATCTCCTATATCCAGGGTTCTGCTAGACACCCGGTATAGGAACATTAACCCGGCCTAAAGAACAACAGAGCGACATTCTCTGAGTCCACTTGGGCTATTCCCAGCAGACGCGGTCACGTCGTGGGATGAGCTCTACTCTTTGAGTAGGTGGCTGAGTTCTGATGGGGACTCAGTATCGCGGGGTATATTGCGTTACCCGTGCCCAGGGATACGGGCGAAGACCACGCCGGCGTTGAAGACGGAAAAGAAAGGCCTTGGTACGGCGTAGGTGGCGACCCAGCTCTAGAGGCAGTATAGATGTAAGGACACCCATTTGCCCTAAAGGCGGAAGAACCGTGAAGTGGTCAACGGCATAGGATCAGGCAAGCAATGGGAAATTACCTGATTATCTCTCCCATGAGCACATGTTGAATACAGTTCTTGATCTATACCAATTCCATTAATTTTTAAATATCTATTAATAACTCTATTACACCTAACTTGAATATGTATAGATGTGTTGACTATGTAAATGCCCAAGTATTTAATTTAAAATTTCTCATATAAAATGCATTGCTCTGTATATAGATCAAGAACTGTATTCATCTTGTGCTCATGGGAGAGATAATCAGGTAGTTTTGTCACTTACATTTTGATTAGATAAGAATTAGTAGCATTATGAATGTAATTGTAGTTATAAGTAATCCCATATTAATGCCTGGTAATTAATCATTATTCCTACTTATTTTTAGTTGTGTTTAAGCAAGCGTTGGATATTGAACTCATTGAGAGACGTGGACGGGTTTGTATTGAGTTGGTTCATCTCGATTTTCTCAGCTGGTTGCTCGACGTCCCTTCTGTTCGATGCTGGTTTGTACCACTCCACTAATATTCTCAATATCTTTTGCTTCTGATTCTCCCGACACCAATGCTTTGATATTGGTTGTTGTAGTATTCAAAGTATTTTAAGAGTAAAGTTGTAGAGCATATGGTCAGCTATCATCCTGTAATTTTTTCAATACCCCAGTTTTGGCCGTTTTTTGGAAAAACGCCTGGAAAGTGCAAGAATTTGAATTTGGCGCGTCACCCCCGCCCTGCATGTGCAGTGTCGCCAACATAATAATTTCTTATGTCAGAGTCAGAGCCGATTTTCCTTTATTATTTATTTTGAGGGACAATCATGTAGTAATTAACGTGATTATGCAGTGAAAATTAACCGAAAACCTGACGATAATGTTCTTAAATCATACGGTAAGTAAAAGTTACGTTTATTATTATCATAATGAGTAAAAGAAAAATCATTCCAATTTGTGTACGGCTGGTTGTCTAATTCGTTTTAGTTTAGCAACAGACAACGGATCGACGATATGTCTCTTGTCTTTGTCATTGGTAAAGCTAAAAGCTAGGTTAATGTTAAGACTTATTAAGGACGGCGAGTTGGGTGGATACATTTGTTGAGCAAACCAAGAACCAAGCTGGAAATGTGATTGTACTCTACAACTGAGTTATCGTGGAATTGGCGAAAAGAAAATACGGATTGGCGGCTCTTAAAAGAACCATTTAATTACATACTACAAAGAAAGTGAACAACGACCCATGTGTTTAACATCAAACACAGAGGTAAACAAGAACAATAAACAAATAAATAAAATACAAGACTAGATGTGGCACATCAGAGAAATTGTTCAAAATGACAACCTTCTGCAGAGGTACAATATGCAAGCCTATTCTCAAAATTGCGACATGTATTGTCCAACATCACAACCGTGACTTGACCACAAATTTCTTGAATGGCAAGTTTCAGCTCTTGAAAATTTGCATATTGTTTATTTCTCTGGTAGAGACAATCTTGAATGAATCCCCAAACAAAAAAATCACAGGGATTTAAATCCGGAGAGCGAGGTGGCTAATTAATTGGTCCAAAATTTCCGAACCACCTATCCCCACATGTTTCATTTAAAAAACCTCTATTTTGCAGTGCAGTGTGATACGACGCCCCATCCTGCATGTAAAAAATCCGTTCTAATGGCTGGATGGCTTCTACAGCAGGCAAAATGTCATTGCGAAGCATACTGCCATATTTGTTGGCGTTCAGACTGCCATCAATGAAAAATATAACATGGCGCCCCAAAATGCCGATCCACACGTTTACAGTTGCTCGATGTTGGTCCAGATTGTCATGCACTATATGTGGGTTTTGGAGTGCCCAAATCCGATCATTTTGTTGATTTGAAGAGCCGGTCAATCCAAACGAGCATTCATCCGTGAAACAAATGTTTCTAACAAATCTTTGGGCTGCAATAATTTTTTCAGTCAGGATTTCACAAAACTCCATTCGGGGGAAAAGATCGGTCGGTAAGAGTTTTTGATGGTTCTCCTTATTGTAGCTTTTAAAACCTTCTTTTTGCAGATAATTATGGATGGTCGATCTGCAAAGTCCAGTTTCTTGGCCAATCTGTCGAATACTCTTGGAAGGATCATCGTTTACTGTAGCAAGAACAACAAGTTTTGCCAAATTTTCAACCTCTGAAGATGCACCAGCTTGAAGTTGTCGCTTGCGCTCACAGGAACATATCGGTTTAATACTCGCAGTTTCCTCAAAACGAGCAACCACCGCCTGAAGTGAACTGCGTGCTGGTATTGGTCGCTACTAACTAATGAAACATTTAAATAAGAAATAATAAAAATAAAATTTGACACTGCATCAACAAAATGGTTCCTAATTTCGATGTTCAATTTTTTTTGCTGTCAAAGTGAACAAATGAAAATGGAACCTTTAATATCAATAAATACAAGCTTTCTGTATAAATTACATTTTTATTTCGGAGAAATTGTGTGTGAAAAAGTGGATGTAACAAATACCAAAATAAGTATATTTCCATAATCAATCTATACATAAATTTATTAACAGAAGAAATTAACAAGTGGACATGAAAAAGAAATGTAACATAAATTTAGGTAATAACACAGATAATAACAATTATTCCTATAAAAACACTATAACCTTTATTAAGATTTGTTGTTCTTGGTGCTATTGGCACTATAACCTCCAGGTACATAGATAAAACATGAAAGAAACTGGTTTTAGCAGATGAAATATCCATCGCTATCTGCTTACTGGTCTTGCTTGTTTGCTATAAACATTTGTCCCACCAGCGAATGTTAATTTGGATTAAATCAACATCCCTCAAATCAATAAAGTGAATGAGTGGACTCTCTAAAATTCACATACAGTGCAGGACAACCGAGACCAACGTCGAGAAGTTGTTAAGTTTTCCAATGAGATTTTGTCTGTCATAGAAGAATCCAGAATTTAGCAAGGGTTTTTTACATGCAGGATGGGGCCTCGCGTCACACAGCACTGCAAATTAGACACTTTTGAAGTAAAACATTTGGAGATAGATGAATTCACCTCAATAGCAACAACAACAACAACACCAACGAACACCCATAATTGGTGACAAGAGACAAATTGTCATGTCACTATGGTTGTATTGCTAAACTAAAGCGAATTAGACAACCAGCCATACACAAATTGGAATGATTTTTACTACTTATGATAATTATAAACGTAACTTTTACTTACCGTACGATTTAAGAACATTATCGTCAGGTTTTCGGTTAATTTTCGCTGCATAATCACGTTAATTACTACACGATAGTCCCTCAAAATAAATAAGTAAGGATAATCAGCTCTGACCCTGACATATGAAATTATTATGTTGGCGACACTGCACATGCATGGTGGGGGTGACGCGCCAGATTCAAATTCTTGCACTTTTCGAGGCGTTTTTCCAAAAAACAGCCAAAACTGAGGTATTGAAAAAATTACAGGATGATAGCTGACCATAAGGTCTACAACTTTACTCTTAAAAGTTTTTCAATCAATTCAACCGTACAGGCACAAAAAAATCAAAACCGATTTCCCATGTTATCTCCTATGTCCAGGGTTCTGCTGGACACCCGGTATAAAACCACGAACAAAGACGAGGTATTTTGGTTACAACTCTACACCAATAGCCTCGTTGGAAAGACTAATCGTGGATCAAGGTTCAAGGGTTCAAGGGAGACGACCACGTGGGCGATCACCAAAGCGGTGGGTGGACCAAGTCAAACACATGGTGGGCCATAGTCTGCCAGATGCAGCACACCTGGCACAGAATAGAACTGCTTGGAAAGCGACAGTCAAGAGAATTGATACATGATGTCACCAACCTCTCTCTAGGGCAAAGGACTGAGGAGGAGGATAGATCAAGAAACTTTGATGTTATTCAAAACAAACGACTTGAACTGTGTGAACAAAATAATGGCGTCAGCAATTATTTCAGGTATCATCAGACCGCATGTTCCTGAGCTGACGTACATGCGTCAGCTCAGAACAGCCTAACACCCACAGCCAATAGAGGAATCTACTCGACAAATCAGCAGCTAACAACATGAGACGCCCCACATGGGTACAAAACGGCAGCTTCTCGAATCGCCATTATATTTAATCACTTAAACAGATTGCTTTATAAAAGTTAAGTTGCAAAATCCACTTTATTAAATTGTTTAAAGTTCGCAATTTAAATCGCCAATAGTCACGTTGCTATTTGCATAATGAACTAATTAATGTTATTCAAATCAGCGGATTCTTCTAACAAAGTTCAGATATGCGTTATCAATTGATAATTTTTGTAAAATAAACATTTTAGTGTTGACATAACCACCATCGAATTTTATTGCTGCTCACCCTCAGCGACAACTGAGGGTTAAACAATTTATCTACAAGCTTTGTGTTCCTGAGAAGACCGGAATCAAAGGAATTTGACCAGCTTGTCACTCTTTTCGATAAACATTATAAACGTGTTCAAACAGCATTTTAGCAATCAGAGACAAATTTTAGAGTGCTGAAAAGGCTCGTGCTGAATCGGTGGCGGAGTGGGCAGCTAGAGTGCGCAACTTTCCAGCAAAATGTGAGTTCGGTGGAGAATTTCAAATGGTGTTGCGAGATAAATTCATTAAGGGCTTGGACAACCAAAAAACTATGGAACGACTGTTCGAGGAAAAAAACTACAATTTTCTTTGATAAAGCAGTGGAAATTGCAATCTGTCAAATGGTGAAGTCGCTGGCTATAGAGATCCGGGAGGCAGTGCACGCCGCCATTAAAGAAGAAGCAGTTTTCTACCAAGAAAGTAGCAATGGTAGAGGTTAGGGTCAAAGTACACATTTAGGGCCGTTGAGACAAGGCGCAAACGGATCAAAACATCATAGAGAACGTGGCAAAGATGGCGGCACGCCACATTACACTGGAGGTAAACGACGCAAAAATGCTTCTTTCAACGGGTCAAATCAACGTCAGACTAGGCAACATAGAAATTGATCCAAGCTTCCAAGGCAACTCAATATTCGATCCATTATCCGCCATCAGGACTGTACATTGAGCACATGGGATATGCACGAATAGACAGGGGCACCTTCAGAATTGACCTTAAGTACGAGAAAAATAAAATTGTAAACGACTCAACAAACGTTCAAGATGCAAATAATCAGATAGACAACCTCTGTCAACGAGCAAAATCACTAGCAAGGAACACACAATGCATATCACTAATACAACTTTTAGAAGAGAAGGAAAAACAATTTCAATAAATACAAAACGGATTACACACTCTGGTATCCAAACGTGAAAAAAGAGGAGTGTTGGGAAAACTACTTACCGCTGTATTCGGAGTAAATGATGAGATCTACACGAATATTGACGAATTAGACAAAAATCCGAAGGAGCTAATCAAGGCATCCAACCACCAAACCAAATTCATGCTTCATGCTCTATCTACTTTTTATGACACCGAATCCAGAATCAACAACTTAAAAGAGTTCGGGAGAAAATCAATGAAGGCATTGCTTCAATAAATGAATTGAAAGCATGGTATCGAAGTACACGGAAGTGGTTTCCAACTACATAGATGAACTTTTGGACTATTATAAACGATTGTTAGATGTTCACTACCACAAAGATCACATATATGAGTTAATATCTCCGACCCACGTTGAAGAGATAATAGCAGCTGGGTCCAGAAAGATTCCTTCCAACATCGAGATAATATCCTATCCTGTGCTCCAGACCAAAATGGAACACAGTGAAGAATTTATCCACGTCTATGGATATTTTGTGATAATAGAAAACAACAAATTTATGCTAATCAGATCGACTCCAATTCCACTGAAGACAGAAAAGAAGTCACACTGGATCTTGGATTTTCCAAACGAAGTACTAGCAATCGATTATGATTCACAGCTGTACTTCCAAGTTTCTGAATATGAGTTGAACAACAGTCTGAACATTGCAGAAAATGTCTTCGTATATTCACCCACCACAACAAGTGGCATTTGCGCACAAGAGACAAGTCCCAATTGCGTAATAGACCAAAATACCTCATGCAAAATCATACAGCATTCCATATCATCAATAATATGGAAGCGGTTAAACACTCCGAACTCATGGTTAGCAATTACGCCTGAAAAAACTAAAATTGCCATTATCTGCAATGGAAACCGAGACGATGTGTCTCTAAATCAGACTGCTATTATCGAAACAACTTCAACTTGCCTCATCCAAACGAAGAAGAACATCCTAACGCCCGAGAGGTCAGACACTGTCACTGCCTTACGGGCATTCTCCAAACCTATATTACAAAAAATATCATTATTCACAGTTATGCACGACAGAGAAACCACGCTAATTGACGAACCTGTAATTGATGCATCCAACAAGCTTAATGAAGTCAGAAATGAAGAAATGAACATCAAACGACAACTTGAAACCACGCAATGAGTGACAGTCAAAAAGCACCTCCTAGTCACAAGCCTCAGTGGTAACGATACTTGTTGTTATCGCACTTATGGTGCTATTCGCTTTCTACAAACGACGACAAAGTAGCAGCTCCAATACGAAAAGAGACAGAGACGCAGCAGACATTCTATTAAATACAATAAGAGCTGCCCAGCCACCCACAGAAGCGATTGTCCTCGAACCAGTATATCCCCATGACGGCCCTGAACATTGATGGCATGGCAATAGTCTGCCCAGAATGTCTAAACTCACATTTAGCCATAAAAATAATTTCAGTTTATATATTTCAGAAACAATACAAAATTAATTAACTAGGTTATTGCCGCCAACGCACCTCCTGTAGGTCCCCAGTAAACACCAGGCAACCAGGTACCAGACGCAGCGTCATTAAGAAAATCACCAAACCCTCTAATGTGGAGCACAGAACAATATTTGTCAGCAATTTATTATTTTAATTAATTTAATATTGTTTATGACGTTTGTTATTTTTGTATATAAATAGTTCCAACAGTGGTTCTTACTCAACGTTCAAACCTAAACCCTATTCTACCAAGTGTCCTGAGGAACCTAAATTCCATTACAGGAATTTACATTGGTGTGAACATAGGAATTCGTCAAACAAAAGGACGCAGTCTGCCTGCTCGGTCTGCGGCAAGGAAGGACACATTAAAGGTATCACCAACTCAATTTGACTTTGAGACAGGTCTTGAAACAAGAGACGCTCTTCACCTACCACTCCTTCAGATCCAAGGTTCAAGTACATTGGGATATCTCCTCCTCTACATCCTTGAAGTAGTAAAACTATCAATTAGAAGAGATAAAATCAACATGGATAAGTTATTTTCGGTCATTCTACGACGATCTACAAAGAGCAACACGTCTTTCACACAACACTTCTTCAGATCCAAGATCTAAGTACACCGGCATACTTCCTTCTCTACATCCTTGAATTAGTACGTAAATTATCAAGAAAAAAATACTAGAGTATAAAGACCAGATAAAATTAACGTGGATAAACTATCTGGAAGAAGTACTCTTGGGCCATAAAGCAGAAAAACAGCGGATACCACAACAGGACTTCTGGATGATGGTGAGGCTGCGATCCAACCAATCAAAGATGGAAAAGCTCCTGGCCCCAATGGGAACCCCAATTTGAACTCACCAAAGCCGTGTATGAGGATTTTAGTAAACATAACCATCAAATTCAATGAGATCTAAAACACTGAAAAAATACCTAAAGAGTCTGAAATCAAAATTAATTTTCTTAACTAAGAAGCAGGGAGACAAAAATTTGCAGTGACTACGAAACCATAAGTCTTATGAGTCACTTGTTCAAGCTTCTATGACCCTCTCAATTTGGCTTTATCAAAGGTCTTGTAACAAGAACCTAAACACTCCTTCTGATCCAAGATCTAAGAACACTGGCGTACTTCTTTCCCTAGATCCTTGAAGTAGTACAACAATCATTAAGAAAAAATAATAGAGCATAAAGAACAGATAAAATTAACATGCATGAACTATCTGGCAGAACTACTCTTGGACCATACAAGCAGCCCATATTGCTATGTACCTCGCAATTACCAAAACTGAAGTGTAAAGAGTACTGTCCAACTCTTTACACTTCGTTTTGGTACCGATAATCTGCGAGGTTGTAACGATTCTTTTTTGTGCGTGGGGGAGGGACGTCCAAGCTGGTAGTAAATTATTTCGGGCGCCACCTCCTATGGGTTTTATGTGGTAGAGGGTCCACAGGATGCCTATCGGGGAGCTTTTAAACAGTCGAGAAAGTTGTTCAGGCGTTCTGTCTTTAGTTGCGATTTGAAAGAAAGATACACAGTACAATCAACACGGTAAAACTCTATTATCAAGATGCAATGTCAACAAGGTTACAAAAGTTGATCAGTTTAGGGCTTTTATGAATTATAGCGAGAGGCACTCTAACGGTCGGTGATTTAAAGAAAAATATACGGTTCTAAATACGGCTTTCATTGGATGAGAACAGATACCTGAATTTAATTAATACGGTAAGTTGGCGGTGAAATGTATATGTGTCGGGCCCAACAAACGCTTCGGCCTGGATGTGGGTGTGTGTGTAAATGGGGCCCAACTATGGCCTGTTTGTGTGTGGGTGTGAAAATGGGGCTTACAAGGATCGGTGCTTCGGTCTGATTCTATTCGGTTCTACTTCTAGGTTAGGCGATTTTTACTGTTCAACGGCTGGCGATCGACTTCCGAAATTTTACTCCTCAGCTCTTTTATATGAAAACAAGAATAAAAACAAAATATCCAAGGACTGCTTTTACTTAAAGATTACGAGTCGCTCACCAGAATTTGAAAAAAATACACAAATTTAAAAGCTGGCAAACATGCTGCAAGTTAACTTACATCTGTTAACCTTTCGGTTAACCCTAACTAATTGAACTTGACTTTTGTAACTTTAGGACCACGTTCCCATTTCGCAAGAAATTGGAGTAACTTCGTTACAAGGTACAAAGCAATATGGGCTGCTTCTTGAACTGAGAGCCATCTGCCATGCAGTATTAGATCTAATACGCTGGTGGATGTTGCCTGCTCCTGCTCTGTATAACATCGCACCGCTGTTCCGTAGATTTTTGGGTTTAAGCCGCGAACTCACGGTCTCCAATTTGTCGACCAGCCAAAGTTGTACTGATGAGGGTTAGACCCCGAAACTAGTATGTATATGGGTTGATCGACAAATTGGTGACTCTTTACTCGTTATTCTATAACTTATTCTTGTAATATTTGTAAAGGCACGGGACATTTAGCGGCAGTTTGCCAACTAAGGAGCACTTATTTAATGGACGCTGAGACAGGTAACACTGATACTGACTCGGAAAACAACAGAGGAGCCAACATGGCATCTCGGTTATTCTGATGTCCAGGACCTATTGTGCTAGGCGTTTATTAAGTATATCAAATATTTTAAATATTACTTTTCATGTTGCTCGTGTATATTCCTCTCAATTTGTGTAGTTATTTATTTAAAATAACAATTCTATACATGCTCTACTAAATTTTCAGTGGTTGCGGAAGTGATCAATCTTGCCACTCTGTCCTGCTCCTCATTCAAAACGGTTTGGTCTTCAGACTTGTCCTCACTATTCTGTTTTTCTATGAAATGTATTGTATCGCAGACGCTCATACTCTGGACTAGTTTATCATCGTTACTCGATTGTGTAGTAATGGTGGTATTAAGAATCTGGGCGACACAAGTATCAAAAACTTGGTAAACTTCACTGAAAGTTTAAAGATAATAACGACCCACATGTGAATATTAGTAAAAATCCTTACCTCAACTCCTTTAAATTCGTTAAAAAATGTCTACCAAATTCGTTGATGTACTTCAATTCACTAACTAAATAAAACAATTTTGACTTAAGTATAACTGCCATGACGATAGGAAACACCTCTTTGTTGTTTATGAGTGGAAGATCTGCTTCATTTTCTAGAATTCAATATGTAACTGCTATAAATTATCTAAGTTCACTTGTTGGGTTTCAATTCTTACCAGAGTATTTGGATATCACAGATATTAACGCTCCTTTGACCTCAGCGAAGATATAGTCATAAGTAGCTTGTAGACACTTCAGCTTTCCCAGTGGGGTTCTTATGTTGCCCAGCATTGACAACTCTACTACCTATTAAAATAAGTGTATCAATTATATTTATAAATCGTAAAATCTTAATATAGTCCATACAGCTGCATTTGGAATAAAGTTGTAAAATGTGGAACCTAGCTGTTTGGGTGTGCCACAATCCTTACAAAATTTCTTAGATTTCTCATATAGAAGAAGATCTTTCTTACTGTAAATTACTTTTAGTCCAGAGAATAAGGTGTCGTAAACCTCTGAATGTATAAAGCTACAACAAATAACAAGGGAATAGTAAATTCTACTAGATAAAATCTTCAAAAGCCAAGTCAAAGGTCATTAAAATAATTTTTTTATAGTGATTGTCTTACGCAGTTATTAAATCAGAAAGATTTCCTTCTTTATCGACTCTTGAGTCGGTAAAAAAGTGGGATACAATTTCTTCTTTTATTTGCAGAATGTCCGCCTTAATATCAATCAGTGAGGCTCCAACATTTTCTTTCATCCATGATTTCAGTCCTTCTTGTGCTGTTGGAATTACGTTTGGATTATCGGATATTCGTGTTAGTTCTTCGTGAATTCTAGAAGTTATCGGTGTTATTATTAATCAAAAGAAAATTGATAGATTACCAAAGCAATAGCTGAGTTATATTAACTTAGGCTTTAGATAACTAAGAATGAGAAATGATTTTGAAAAAGTTTTTTTTTCGTTATGCTATATTGCTTTACGTTCATATGTTTAACAGGCACTTACTTTTTTACAGATTCCAAATTTGCATAAGAAAGATCCATGCTGTAGTAGCTATGTATATTTAATTCCTTCAATAATGCGATGTTCAGTAATTGCTGTAAACAAAGAATTTTTTTTAGATAGACCACTCAATACGTAATATGTCAATATGTTTAATGTTTTTCACTAGCAAGTACTGTTTGTCTGCTATCAGGAATAATAATTCACATTTCGGTCGACAAAATCCATCGCCTTTGAGCGCAATATCAGATGTGATTAGATAACAATATTAATCGTTGGGAACTTTTGACGTAAGTGCGCTAGACAACTTAATCCGTGCTATTAATATCTCAAATTAATTTGCAATAACACAAAGATGTACTATTCAGGGTGTCGTGTCGGAAGGTCGAATAAAAAAATAAGGATATTACTCGCTTATTAAATTGTTGGAGTTGAGAGTTGAAACTGATAATTTATAAGGAAAATACATTTCAGGAAACTCACTAAGTGCTAATATACATACAACTACTATCACGTCTAATTCCAATCGAGGTAGTGGGAAAAGGACAAAATGAGAACCTTATTACCAACTGTAACTACAGGGTGTTCATTATAAAACTTCATCTAGCAGGCTATGAAATTTTGATAGAAAAAGATGACATAATCAAAATAAATAGACTTTTGTTTCTCCATCCTCTTCTTTTGACATTTCACTGCCAACTAGATGAAGTTTTATAATGAGCACCCCTACATTTATTTTTGATATCTCATTACCGTTGAAATGTAATTTTTTTATACCTATCTTCTTTCAGCACATGTTGAAAAGATACGATAAAAATTACTAAAAACAAACACTTACTTGATGTCAGTAATAAGCGAATCGTTTATATACTCGGGTTTACCAAGTTCCAACACAAGGGAAGTTTCATGCTGGGACAAACACGAAAGTCAGCAGTAGCAGAGCACGTTTCTTTCCGAGACTAACGAAAGAGGTAACAATTCCAACAACAAAGAGTAAATTACGTTTCTAAATGCAGACTTGGAAGCGAGTTCTACGACATACTTCAAGTGCGCCATCACTACCCCCCTCCGAATCCTCCAATCCCTCCATCGCAGCGCGACGGCGGGGAAATACATACCACACAACTCCTCACAGTCGAATCAGTCAACGTCGGGAAGCACGGGAGCATCTGCATACTAGTTTCGGGATCTACCCCTCATACCGGTGAGATGTTGTACAGAGCAGAAGCAGGCGACATCCACCAGCGTGTTTTAGATCCAACACTGCATGACAGATGGCTCTCGGTTCGAGATGAGGAGTAGACCCCGAAACCAGTATGCAGATAAGTTGATCGACAAATTGGTGACTATCTACGCTCTTTTAATTTCGTTCTGGTTCCGATAACCAGCGAGGTATAGAGCAATATGGGCTGCTTCTTGAACCGAGAACCATCTGCCATACAATGTTGGATCTAAAACACGCTGGTGGATGTCGCCCGCTTTTGCTCTGTACAACATCTCACCGGTACTCTGTACGTTTCCGGCTTCAAATTAGGCGAATAATGGGTCATCAATTTGTCGACCAGCCAAAGCTGTACTGATGAGGGGTGGACCCCGAAATAAGTTTGCAGATGGGTTGATCGACAAATTGGTGACTATCTGCGCTCTTTTCATTTCGTTCTGGTTCCGATAACCAGCGAGGTACAGAGCAATATGGGCTGCTTCTCGAACCCAGAGACATCTGCCATGCAGTGTTGGATCTAAAACACGCTGGTGGATGTCGCCTGCTTCTGCTCTGTACAACATCTCATCACTTCGCCCATTGCCTCATCGAATTTGATAATGTCTGAGGCAGTTGTAGACGAAACGTGAGAAACGACCATGCTTTCAAAGCCCGGAAAACACTTTAGATTTGGTTTTGAAAGATCATTTCTTCTAAATTCAGACTGGGAATTGAAACTGACCAATATTTTGTTAACTATGACGTCATTCTGGTCATCCGAGTTTTTTGTGTGACCGTTTAATCTTGACTCAACCCTGTATAGGCCAAACTTCAAATGTCCTAACGGAAAGTTCTTGGAACAAAAGAGTGATTGTCACTTGCTGAAGACCTGTAACGCAATTGGTCAACACTCTTTTGATATGGATCCTTACATGCTTTTTCAAGACGTCATTAACTTTCACAGGAGTATTTTTTTTTGGAAATGCTTGAAATATCTGCAGAATGTCACTCCATCGTCAAGTGAACTTATATATAGAATCTAAATATTATTTGTCCTAATCTTATTAACAAATGCAAAATCAAACCACCTAACAATGCAACCCTTAACTCAAGCGATTCTTCATTTATTATTCATGATCCTTTAAATCTTTTAGCATCATTTTCTAAAGGGAAAAATGCAGCAAAGACTGTTCTAAATGCTTCTTGGAACAAGTTTAGGGAAACTCTATAAATAGTGTCATTGTCGATGAGAAACCGATGTTCGCAAATTAAAAAAAAAATCTATAACTCCCTATGTAGATGTTAAACACTAAACTAAATCGCATATTGCAATTTTTTCATCATTGTCCAGATATGTGTTTCTATAGAAAGCTCTGTATGGCAATAACTTCCTATATTTTGACATGCCATCTCACTTACAGGGATTTTACACAGCTTACATAGCAATATTTGTGTTTTCTTTTGGACACTTTAAGGCTTTTAGGATCATTTTTTAGAGAGGAAGGTGCAGCAAAGCAGACTGATTCAAATGATTCTCGGATCAGGTTTATGGAGACTGGCATCGTAGTCGATGAGAAACCGATATTCACTGATTGAAAAAAAAATTCCATAACTGCCTATTTAGATTTTAAGCACTAAATGAAACTCCATAATGCAATTTTTTTAGCATCATCCGGCAATAAGTCCCTATTTTGGGGCGCTATCTCCAATCTGATCACAGGAATTTTACCTAGTTTACGTAAGAATGTTTTGTTTCTTTTTGAGACTTTAAGGCATTTAGCATGATTTTTTAGAGGGAAAGATGCACCAGAGTAGGCAGTTTCAAATGCCTTTTGGAACAAGTACCTATATGGAGAGACTCTATAAATCGTATCTTTGTCGATGAGAAACCGACATTCACAAACTTAAAAAAAAATTCCTATTTAGATCTTAAACATACTAAACTAAATTCCACATTGCAATTTTTTTAGCATCGTCCCGAATAGATAGAAAGATCTCTATGGCAATAAGTTCCTTCTTTGCTACGCCATCTCCAAACTAATTACAAGAATTTTACATAGATTACATTTGAGTAAATTGCATACATTGTGTTTTCGAGTACTCAACAACTTTGCTGACCACAATGCAAATCGAAGAACATACCGACCCGCATACGTGTCTCCAGAGGAACCATATTGAGTTTAGCTGAGAATATCTTGCTAAATTGGTGCCAAAACTGCCCTATCTCAGTGCAGATAGATTTTAAACTCTATAATGACTTGTAGGCTTTTAACTAATTTTAATGTCTTGAGCCATGTAACTAATTATAAAACTCTAAATTTGACGTAGAGCTGTTCTCAGTTTTTTAAGGAACTTACTATTTACTAAAACATTTTGCAGTCAAGTGTCAAATTGTAACTTTTACTGCCATATATTCGAAACAAATTGTGTGGCCCTGAAGTAGTTGTAAAATTCTATCGAAAGCTTGGTAGCACAAGTTTTTTGGTTTTCCACTGCCCAGACCAAATACCCAAGAATACGCTCACCTTGGTTCTCCTTGGTCGGTCAAGATTACATTCTGCTCAATCATTTAATAACATTAATAAGTTTTTAGTAAAAAAAAATTTTTTAATGATGATGTCGCTACACTCTACCATACCTACATAAAATACCATGTAAGAATTTCTTTTTCTTCACCACTCGTTTTTTACATGTTGCCAGAAATAAACATAATTCATTTTGTTTACCTACCTATTGATTGATGCTTTTTTCAGAAACACATTGAAAGTAAAACTTGGAATATATGTTATTTAACAAAATACATCTGAGCTATTGTTTCACTAGATGCACCCAAACTCGTTCAAACGTCGCTCGATAGCCAGGAAGGCTTTGAAACGGTTGCTAGAGCAACTTGCCACATGCAGTTTGTATACAAACAAATGCTGCTCAGGCGACTACTAACTGTAATCTAGAGTAAACCGCAGTATTTGAGAGTGAAAATGACGTGGAAAGAAAGAGCTTTCTCCATTACAAGTGCGATTTTTCCTTGCATCGACACTGAGAAAAGTGTGCACTTTCCAGGGGGTAAGAAAACTTTTTATTGCAGTACGTATTCATAAACCACATATCGTATAAGAGTTGCTCTAATGGTATTCCTATTATTTATCAACAAGTATTATTTTTTTATAGTAACAAGCAAATATCAATCAAGAACTTGTGTAAAGCAGGGGAAGGTTTGAATTTTGAGATAAACTTTGACACGTGTCAGACAAAAGATTAAAAGAAAAACTTTTTTCGTTAGTTATCATGGTTTGTCATTATTTTCTCATACGTAAAATTTCAAACTAATATTGCAAACAAATCGCTTTTCACTGGGTTATGTCTCGATGACATGAGAAACAAATTTCTATGAGTCATAACATGCATCAAAGGGCAGTTTATTATTAGGATCCCATGGAAGACAAATGATTGACCATTCAAAATCTTTGGCTGTAAAACATCTTGATTTAGGTGTATATTGCTCATCATTGGGATCTAGTATATCATAAGAGATACATATTCGGTTAAATTAGGGCAAAATTGCGCATTTGGGTGCAGATCGTAATGACATTTTAAAATATCAAAAATTTTGACCGCTTCCGAAGAAAAAAAAACGAAATTCACGAAAATAGTTTTGGTTTTTTCCTGAATTTGTTTGAAACGTTATTTTAACGTGCTGCAAGCGGTACTTTTCTGCTCTAACGGTATTGTTTTAGTCCGATGTTTCGATTTTCTGGAGTAGCATCAACTCAAGTTTTTAAATATGGCTTTCAAATTTAAACGTTCCAGAAACAAGCTCAAAAAATCTACAATTGTTTTTCACTTTCCAACTTCCAATTTCCTTGTTTCATTTACAAACGAGTTGTGAGGTAACCAAAACGTAGTTTTTTTTTAGTGACAAGGAGGAAGAAGAGAATGTGAATAAAATTTAAGTGAACAGAAAGAAAAATTAATATGTGGAAATATGACTAATTACACACTTTTCTAACAAATGTAATACTTTTTTTATTAATGTTTTATACCTTTAAGCCACTTTTCTTCTTTTGATATAATTAAGTAGGTAGGTACATACATAGCAGCATTCAGGGTGTCCAAGACACCAAGACACAAAATCAGGATGTTGTACCATAGACAATTTTCACAATTCACTTAGTGCGTGTTTATTTAATTATGTCCTGTTAGGCAAGTCTTGTTCAATTTGTATGCATAGTTGAGCCAAAGACCTTCTATTAGTAGACGTCAACATGGCCATACGTCGCACTTAGGGCTCAGCTACCAAAATGTCCCTTACTCTTTTCTCTACCCATGTTCTTCTACATTTTAGTTACTGATAAGGTTATCTCTTTTCATGTTGCACCCTTTTTCTTTACCGAAACAAAGATCTAAGCACGGAAATAAGCTTGACTTAATATTCCGGTGTCGATAACAAAGATAAAATACCGGAGTTCTTGAAGAAGAAAGACATAGGCTAGACGATTTACGTCATTCAACTCATTGATACTTTTGCAAGAAGTTGTTATCCACTAATTGAACGTCTCTGATTTCAGGAATCATCGACAATCGCCACAATCGGCTATAGATGTGTCTCGAGATGTCAAATTCCTCTTTATTGCACACTAGAAAATAATGTTTATTTTTTAGAGAGTTATTCAAACGCAGTTTTAGTTAAGAATTCAAAGTAGTTCAATTTTAAAATGATTTAAAAAATACCTTAATTGACCCCACTGTGAGGCTCATCATTTTGTTCGTCTTCTTTTGTTTTATCCGGTGTATATTGTATGATATACGTTTTTACATCAAATTTTTGTTTTCAGCAAATGAAGTGTTATCAAATCTACCTCTGCAAATGGCTGCTTATTTTAACGTGGTTTTCATTCCTATTTGGGTGACCATTTTCATAATTTTTCTATTGGACCATGTGAGTAAGTCCTAAAATCATAATAAATGTATATCTAATGTTTTTGTTATAATACTAGACAATAATGAATTGTTATAAAAATATTTTTTTTTCAGTACAGCAACTTCAGCAGGCTTGTACAGCTGATAATTGTTACTATTACATGTACCATATTGGTGGTTGAGGTCTTAAGACTTTACATGCTCTATGAAGGAAATCTAAATGACAAGGTAAGTTGTGTCATAGTGTAAATACACTGATTTGTTTTTGTTTTTTTAATTTCAATGAAGACAATTGTTATTGAGAATTGTTCTGTTCTCCATTTTCAGATTCCCGAATTAGCAGGATTTTGGATGCTGTCGGTTTTCTTGCAATTTCCATTGCAGGGGTTGCTACTATTCAATCCACACTTCCAACTGTGCGTTCTCGAAATAGTGTGCCAAAGTGTTATTTTTATATTATTATTCTTCCAAATCGTCTTCGGATATTTTGCTTTGAAGCACACGGCGACGCAACAAGCCAACTTATACAAGTTAAAGAAGTCAAAAGCTAGTGCTGAGGGTGTGAAACGAAATTGAAAAATAGTTCCTAATTTATAGTTATTTTTCTGATACCTTATCTTGATTGAAAAAAATTGCTAATACTAATAAACTGAAAACACTAAACTCTGTCTTTCATCTTCTGAAGTAACACAAAATCCTGAGAGTCAAGATATAAAGTTAAACAAATAGAGCTTCTTTTCAATTATTTCGTTAAGTAGGTGTTCCTCCTCCAAGGAATAAAATTTGGGGTTTGTATGACACTGACGTGATCTTCGTTTGACCAGATGCTTATGACGACAAACTGTCTTTGATGTCGCCTTTCACCAACATGGCCATCTCTCCTTTAATGACTTCCTTAGTAACGATATACGTTTTACATATCAGGAAGTTTACGACACTGAAGTCCGCAATTTCGATGCATTTTAGATCCAGAATCTCCGGATTTCTTTTTACCAAAATAAACCTTATCCCGTAACGTACTTCCTGGCGCGTAGCCGTTGACATTCCAGAACAAACTGCTGAGCGACTCAGGGGTCTAGCAGCCATCCGCGGAGCTGAGTGCCTAACGAAATTATTCTCTTACGTAGTTGTTAACCTTGGCTTCAGTGGCTTTGATAAATCCATCATCCCTCACTGTAGGGATAATGGCCTTTGGCAGTTTTGAGGTTCACGCTCGGCTTATCTTAGCTCTGGACCCCTAAAATTACTTCTTCCGTTGTTCACCTTGACAGCTTGGAGCACTGTGCTGGGTTCTCGACCAGTTTGGAAATCTGCACAATTTTTAGGGTTTTGGGTACCCCAACTAAACTGCTAACGGAAAAGATCGATGCAGCAAAATGTTTTGTCATATTTGGGACATCATGCCATTGGACCACGGCTTGAAAGCCCGGAAAACACTTTAGATTGTATAAAAGAAGTAAGTTTAGAGAGTCAATTTTACAAAAAGAAATAACTGTAACCGTAAGCAATATCTTTTTAACTCTAAAGGCAAAAGAAAAACTAAATTAAAAATGCAAAATCTATGAATAAATTAGCTTTCCGTGGCAACACAGAAACTAGCAAAATGTCCCCATTAAAAAGCCCTCAACTAGCAGGCAATGTGATTACGCTATATGGTACGATAACCGACCTTCAGACGGTTTTGATCCGAAGGAACAGTAAGATCAAAGGGGCAGCAGAACTCAACAGGTGTTGCGATGGAGTGGTAAACTGGTGGCTCAGATGTGGTCTTCCACGTCCTGTTGCGTAGTTTCCACTCTCCCAACCTGCTCGTTGATGCTGCGTCCTTATAAAAATCTTTCCGGTCTTTTGGGTGTAACACTTCAGATATAAAGTAAAAACTCTTCATTTGGATAACCTGTCCTTACTAAAATCGAAGGCAAAAGTGAAAACAAACAAAAAATAATAATTTTGATTCTGATTATAATATGCAACTAATATTTGAAACAGAGTGGTTTCATATAAAGGAACAACAGAATTACAAGTACTTCTAAATATTTGGGGATAATACCACAAAAGCTTTAAAATTATGGATAATTTTTCATGATTGAGTGTTTTCCATATGAATTAAATTTGCAGAAAAACATACCAGAGTGAAAAATTATCTGGTTAATTTTTAAAGCTTGAGTGGGAATTGGGAATTAGTGAGATTATTACTGGAATTAAAAAATAGTAATAAATAACTAGTGTTAGAATATTCAAATGTCACCTTAAATACCTAACAGCCATTTATTAAGATTTTCTGGTTGGTTTCATGACAACATGAAATTACTGCTCGAGTTTTTACAAAATTGTCAAATTACTGTTTATTAATCTTTTGTGCTCCATTAGAAATAATGTGGATGAGTGAAATGAAACAGTGCATGACCCCACTCATACGCCAAACTCATTCACACATTGGTTGAAATTGATCACGCCACTGACGGCAACAGAGCGAGGATGAGCCTCTCAGTGTAGAGCCTCAAATCAACGGCAACAGTGGATTAAAATAAATTGCGATAGAGCGAGTAGAATAAATAGAACTATAGAGCAAGAGATGCATATGGACTACGCATAAAATAAAAAAATTATCTTAACACACAAAGTGCGCACTTTGTTTTTCTTTTGTTGCTGCACATTTATTTGGAAAATGAGCAATGTTCACTTTGAAAGCATTTTTTATTAATTTCTGTTTCAAAGACTTCAGCCTCAACAACCTTACGACTGGCATCTCTAACCAAGTCATATGTATCACCACATACGTTTGGACGGTGGTATGGAATCTTCGCTCCATACCAGCCCTCGAACCAATTTTATGTAGTGTAACGAAGTTAATAGTTTTAAATCAGGCAAATCTTCCGGTAACATAAATGTTTAACATAAACAAGCTCACCGTTGTACCAAGCTCTCTGTTAGCAGTACTGACAAGTCCCTTCCAAGCTCTTCCACTCTGTTTCCTGTCGCGCAGCCCGACCTGTATAAAAGATCATAGGTAGTACCAATACTTAACACCTTGTGTATAACATTGGTAGGGAGTAGAGTAGACTCAGTGACGCCAAATCAGCGGTGACAGGGCGGTGCGTCAAATGACCGACAAGGCACCCTGTCAAGTCAGTCATATATCATCCATCCAGAACAGCTGTTTTTGATTAGGGCCGCCATACTTTATTGTGGGACAAACAAACCATGTAGCCAAACATACTAAACTTTCTGTGTTTATACAGAAATGGTCAACACGGATCCTGACAATTCAGATGTTGTTGGTATTTATAGGGTAATAAATATTTTAATAAAATAATATTTTCCTGTTGGTATTCACATTTTTTTACATTATTTTTCCCCGAATTTAAAACAACATAAATAAATTTAAGTATAAAAAAAATATTAAGAATGGCAACCTCGCCGCGTGTTTATTAATTTGAATGTGTAAAGTGTAAACGTTTGAATAACATCGATTTTGTTGGTTTGAACATTGAAAATTATTGTAAAAGTCGTGTATTTCTAATTTTTGTGCCGAAAATATTTAGAAGTGAATATTACTTCAAGCTTACTGGTTACTGATGATGTCAAGTATCCTTATGACCTTCTTCTTCTTCTTCTTTCAGTGCCGTCTTCTACCGAAGGTTGGCGACCATCATGTGATAGACTTCTCTGTTTTGCGCCGCATGAATTATATTTGAAGCTTCTGGTATTTGGAACCATTCGCGTAGGTTTTTTAGCCAGGATTTCTTCTTTCTACCTAACCCTCTCCTACCTTCTATCTTGCCTTCCATGATCAGTTGTAGCAAACCGTATTTATCATTTCGAAATACATGACCTAGGTAGGACGCTTTTCTTTTCTTAATAGTTGTTAGCAATTCCAAATCTTTAGCCATTCTTCTCAGTACCTCCGCATTGGTTACTCTGTCAGTCCAAGGTATTCTCAAAATGCGTCTATACAACCACATTTCAAAAGCTTCCAGTTTTTGCATTGTTGCTACTTTTAATGTCCACCCTTCCACACCGTAAAGCAGTGTGGAGAGTACGAAGCATTTCGTGGCTCGCCATCGGGTACCTATGCTTAGGTTGCGGTTGCTCAAGAGCTTTCTCATTTTTATGAATGCTGATCTTGCCATTTCAATTCTGATCTTAATCTCCAAATCAGGGTCCCATTCATCATTTATTGTATATCCCAAGTATTTGAAGCGGTGTACTCTTTCGATGGGTTCCATTTCTATATGCAGATCGACATTTTGTATTTTCCTCCTACTAATCACCATAAATTTGGTTTTATTTCTGTTGATCTTGAGACCAGCTTGGTTGCCTATTGTAGTTACTCTATTGAGCATCGTCTGTAGATCTTCGACGTTATCTGCCAGTAAAACAGTATCATCAGCATAGCTGAGATTGTTGATTGGTACACCGTTAATTTTGATGCCTTTATCGCACTCCTCTAGTGCCTCTATGAATATTTGCTCTGAGTACAAGTTGAACAACAACGGCGATAGAACGCAACCCTGTCTAACTCCCCTAGCAATGTCTATGTCCCGACCCTTCATGTCTCCATATTGGATATGTGCTGTTTGGTTCCAGTACAGATTTTTTATAATCTGAATATCCTTGGTGTCGAGCCCTGAAAGACGTAATAGTTCTATAAGTTTGTCGTGATTGACAGTGTCGAAGGCTTTCTCGTAATCGATAAAGCAGGCATAAACATCCTTTTGTTGATCTAGGCATTTTTGGATCAAGACCTGCATCGCAAAGAGGGGCTCCCGTGTTCCATAGCCACATCTAAATCCGAACTGTGTGTTACCTATACTTTGTTCTAATTTTGTTCTTATTCTGGAATGAATAATTCGTAAGAATACCAGAGGGGTGCAAGGGACGAAGGTAAAAGCAATTATCTACCAGTCCAAATGTCAACCTCACCTGCTCGAGCGATGGTCTAGACCCTAGAGTATAGACCATCCGGCGCACCCTGCTGGATAACAGACGAGGCTCTGGCGACCGAATGATTGCCGGTATAAGCAATCCCCCTCTAACTTGTCAACAGCTAAGGGTGGATGAACAAGTAGAGGTAAGGGCACTCTTTTGTCCTGGGGTTAAGAAATTGGCCCCAAAGGCGGAGGAACTAACATTTAGTCAACGGCATAAGGATGTGGAAAGCCACGGGATGACTACCACATTACATATCCCTAGTAAAACCATCATGTTGAGTAGGAACTTTAAAGACGGTGTGCCATGCGACCCGGCTAGCGACCGGCGTCGTCGAGTTCCCGGGCTTGACGATGTGAAATCAGCGACCGGCCACGCAACGGTGGATACCAGGCCTTGTGCGGAAAATATGCGACTGGGAAGAAACATCGAAAGAAATATCTTTAAAATAGCAACATGATAACTAACCAGAACACTTTAGCAGTCTGGAAAACTAAACAACGCTATCAACGAAATGAAGAGACTCAAAATAGACTTGCTGGGAATGAGTGAAATAAGGTGGCCAGGTAGTGGCAAATGCGAGAAGGAGGATGCAACAATGTTTTATTCGGGCAGCAGAGGGGAAGATGCCAATCATCGACATGGGGTAGCTGTTCTGGTGAATAATAAGATCAGAAAACACATTAAAAATTTTATACCGTATTCAGAACGATGCATGTTGATCCAAATAAGTTCGCGATCTGTGGATTTAAATATAATTCAGGTATATGCTCCCACAGCTGAGAGCACTGATGAAGAAGCTGAAGACTTTTACCAACAATTAGATGACATAACAAAAAACCTGAAAAAACAAGACGTAACTATTATAATGGGAGACTTCAACGCCAAAATAGGAAGAGGCGAAGTGGGAGACATAGTTGGAAAGTTTGGCTTGGGAGCAAGGAATGAACGGGGCGATCGACTGATACAGTTTTGTCAAGAGAAAAACTTAACTTTAACAAATACCTGGTTTCAGCTACCACCGAGAAGGTTATACACTTGGAAGGCACCACAGGACAGACCGGAGCACCTCGTCAGAAACCAGATTGACTTTATAGCAATAAACAAACGATTCCGTAGCGGCCAAAACATATCCAGGAGCTGATATAAAGTCTGACCACGTCCCACTTGTAGCCCAGCTGCGGGTCCGACTAAAAATCCCAATCAAGAAGCATACGAACAAAAGTCTAGATAGAGGTCAGCTCAGAAACCCTGAAATAAAAGCTAAGCTTACAGAAAGCATCAATAATAATCTAGCAAGAACAACAGCTACTACCGGTGATATCGAAAAGGACTGGAGTAATTTACGAGACGCTATACGGAATAGTGCGAAAGAAGAAATTGGCCACTTCGAAAAGAAGAAAAAGAACGATTGGATGACAGACGAAATATTGGATCTATTCGAAAGAAGAAGAGAAAGTAAGAACAATCCCGAGCGTTATAAAGAGATAGATAGAACTGTCAACAGAAAGATAAAGGAGGCTAAAGAGAAATGGTTAGGAGAAAAATGCCAAGAGATAGAAGAGCTGGAACGGAAACATGACAGCTTTAATATGCACAAAAAAGTCAAAGAATTTACCTATACTTACAGGAAAAGACAGGTTGGAAAGCTAGTAGACGAAAACAACAAACTTATTGTAGACAAGGAAGAGCAGATAGAGATGTGGGAAGCCTATATCAAAGATTTGTTTACTGACTACCGGCATGCAACGAACACTCTCGAACTGGATGGTCCCGAGATATTGAAAAGTGAGGTAATAAAAGCCCTAGAACAAACAAAGGATGGGAAAGCAGCGGGATGCGATGAAATACCGGCCGAATTTTCGAAACTTATCAATGAGAATAACCTGAATATCGTGTTGGACCTATTTAATAAGATATACGATTCCGGTCAAATTCCATCGGATTGGTTAAAATCTACGTTTATAACACTCCCCAAAAAAGCAAATTCCAAAAACTGCAGTGAATATCGCCTGATAAGCTTAATGAGCCACACCCCTTATGACCAGAAAGTGGAAATTATAAACAATATTGATTCTTACTACCTTTCGCCACAAGATTTGAGTTTCCCAATTTGTGATTTGCCAAATGTGGCTATACTGGATCTTGCAGACTATTTTATTTTAAAGCACAGTTAGTATACGTAGGTACTAAGCAGCAGTTGAAAGCATATAAAAGTCTACAAACTTTTCAACTGTATGAATCTCGTTCAGTTCTTTCGATCCATGCAAAACAAGTCATCAAGGACTTATGGAAGCTTATGTAATTTTAAGTAAGGTAAGATCAATTTAAATTAAGCTATTGCTTTAGCCAAAGTTATAGCTTGTTTTTTTATAGTTTTTGCTACAGGCTGCTGTTTTTTTTTCACAGAACGAACCAAATTGAGTTTAACCATACAGGCAGAAATTCAACTAATTGTCAGGTGTGTTTTCTCCTTATATTTAGTACGTACTTAGGGCAGGACAACTTGACTTTATAAAACTGGGCATGAGCATAACCACATATTCCATCAGAAATCTCATTAAAGTAAAGTTCTTATTAAAGGTGCTTATCAAGATTATGTTAGGTTAAGGGAGGAATCACTGGGTGTACACATTTTGCAGATTTAGTTGTAGGTATTCAGAAGAATTTACGGTGAACTAAGTTAAATTTTTTAATAGATTTCCTCAAAATTCACCAGTAATTTACCCCAGAGGTATCATTACTGGTGAGTTTTATTGTGGGCACATAGAATATTTAGTGAAATTGAATTGAATTTAGTAATATTTAGTGAAATTTAAGGAAATTTTACTTGACACATGGTGGAATGAATTTGAATTATCTAAATGTTTTTATTACTCCAACTTTTTGGGTCAAAAATTCATACCCAACTTGAGAACTTCTTCCTGAACTTTTCTGTTGAACTCGTACTGTTACATGTAAGTCATTCACTTGTTATTGACATCAAGTAAGCATTGGAAATTAGATTTTGACATTTTTATTGTATTTTCTCAACATGTGCTGAAAGGAGATACTTAGGTTTAAAACAAAAATGGGGATTTCAAAGATAATGAGATTGACAAAAATAAGTGAATGACTTGTGTTTACCTATTCACAAAAGTATAGCATCTCATTAGCATTGGAAATTTGTCTTTGACATTGTTTGCAAGTCTTTTTGACATAAGCACTTAAAGGAAAGATGGGTGGACAAAAAATCAACATTGCATAGGCACTGAAATGCCTTAAAATCCTGAATGCCAAATATACACTGCATTTGTTCACTTTAAAAAGCTGGTGAAATTAGTATAATTGCTTCATGAGGTGTAAAGCACAAAGAAATGTATTGGAAATATGATATCTTATTTCTGTCTAACTAAATTTGATACATTTTATCAAAAAACTTAAGACATGAAAGTCTTGTGAAAGGATTCTATGTGGTTGGTCTAATGACAAATTTAGAGAAGTATTTAAATGGTAAGCTTAACAGGACTTTTATAAAAGGATAGTATGTACTAAAATAGTGGTATTAAGCGAAACATCTTGGACTTCCATTGTCTATATGGAGTTTTTATACACGGCGTTTCAAGCAGTGGAATCTCTGCTCGTTTTCAAGTGAAACTGAAACAAGCAGAGATTCCAGTCTCACTTGAAAACGAGCAGAGATTGCACTGCTCAAAACGTCGTCTAAAAAAACTCAATAAAGACAAGGGAAGTCCAAAATGTTTTGCTCAATAATACATCATTGTCTACAACCTTTAAACAAAAATAGTGGTAAGTTTAAAAGCAGATAGTATGTTTAAATTACTTTAGGATATTTAAAAGTCCATAGAACTTACTTATGACAAAAAAATATAAACATGTCTTGTACATTGTTGGACAAAAGATGAATTTAGAAGATAAGTATTTAAATGGCAAGTTCAGCAGGACTTTTATAAAAGGATAGTAGTATCTATAAAATGTTTAAAAGTGGCTAGACATTCTTACAATGAAAAACTATAAACAAACAATACCGTATGCATCAGAACCAATTACGTACCTACAACTTTTTGGAGGGCCTGTAAAACGGCATATTTTGGTTAGCTAATTATTTCTAAAATGCTCATTGGTAATATCAGATTTTGTGTGTTTAAGTTTAAATTAAAAGAAAGGTGTTGGATCGCAGGTGTCGGACAAATAGCCACTTCACTTTCTCTAAATCGCCAACGTTTCGACCTTTATTTTTAGGTCTTCTTCAAGGCTACAACAGCTATTCTTATTTTATCCCTAAGGAAGACCTAAAAGTAAAGGTCGAAACGTTGGCAATTTCGAGAAAGTGAAGTGGCTATTTGTCCTACACCTGCGATCCAACACCTTTCTAATATTGATAGGACGCAAAGCGAAATATGTTTAAATTAAAACTAAACTACCTCATTATCAAAGTAAGTGTTTGTTTTGCTGACGCAACTTTTGACTGGAGGCTCTTAAAAGTATTGTATAAAACATCTTTGCCTAAAAGAAACAACAAAGGAATATACTTATTACCTAAGCTCTATTTACAAATCACACCTGTGTTTGGATCACACTTAGCTCTTCTAAAATTCCTTTCAAGAACTGAAATTCTAGCTGAACAACCAGCCTGGGTTTGTCTTTCAGGGCAATGCAGGTTTTCCTACAATTTTAAATATAAATAAGTAGATATGCTCCAGTACACCAGCACATATACCTATCTAAATATACTTTGTCCACGACCTTTTAATAATATACTGATATTCAGCTTGTTGACAAAAGTTAAATAGGGCTCATTTAGCGTCAGAGGGATATATGAGTTGAAACAGCGGGAATAATATCATTATTCCCGCTCGCCATTTAAGTTATACATGTTGCCTTGGCAACCAGTAGGAGTAGGCAACAGTGCAATATGATACGCCGCAGCGTAAAAAATGTACTGGTGGCACCGGTTTTGCCGTCAAACGCGAGTGTCACTTTCACTCGCGACATTTCAATTATTTTTTTAGACTACCTATAAGATTTTATAATTTGTAATTATTAGACAATGGCCAAAGAATAGTATTATACTCGCTTTTTACGGCCATTATTCCCACGGGAGACTTGCGCCCCTCGCCTGCGGCTCGTGACGCAAACGTCCCCCTAAGGGAACAATGGCTATCATAAAAAGCTCGTTTAATAATATACTATTTTAAGAATAATTACTGTCGAACTTACCAGTTATGAAATATCAGGTAATACGTCTCTTGCTAAGTCATTTTTGTTTCCTTTGAGGCTTGAAATTCAAACCCAAGCATTTTCATTTTCAGTGTTCACTAACCAGGCAAATCAGGAAATCGAAAGGATGAAACGGTATTTCACTTATCTCATTCAGTACGCATTTGAACATAAACGACATTACAAGAATAAGACATTTCCAATAAGGGCATAATTCAAAGCATCCCTTCCGATGATGATTAGGCCGCTTAGAGACTTTAGGGCTTTAGGGGATACTTAAAAGTTAAAGATATCTTAAATCAAACCTGAAACATGATGATAAAGATCGATTTTGAAGTTTCATTTGACAGTAACATTTTGAAGGTTAATTGCCTTGAGGAGCAAACATGTCAAATGACGTAATCTTGGAATCGTCTATACTCAATGACCAATGGCGCCAACTTGCACGATAATGTAAGGTCTCACACATTCTTAAAGTGTAAAATTTGCAGGCTTCAACTCTTTTTAATGGAAGATTTCAATCTAGTAGTTAAGTTTGTCTATGGTCCACGCCGAGCTTGCCAACCAGCCACTCCTGCACCTGATCCACTACCAGCAGCGTAAGCCGTCAGATAAAAGACTGTTTTATTGGTAAACTGTCTGTCCGTACATACGGCGGATGTTGGACTAATCGTTGGATGGAAGACCGAACAAGTCATAGGAGAATTTTGTGGCTTGTTCTGGTCGTATATGTTTTCCTACTTTTAGGGCCCTTATTCCTCAGTTGAGATCAGAGGGATCTCTTCGCAACACATCGTCCGCCAATCAATCAGTTAAGTTCAGGCGGATGTTGAATTGACTATTGAATGGAGCCCCGCTGCATTTGGGTTTTTATCAAAATCTCCTTATCCTCTGCTAATTCTGTCAGGTTTCGATAGGCCCGATACTTTTCGGGCATTACCTAAACCAGGCATCGGTTAACTCAAAACTGCCATTTTTGGCAGTCATAACCGTATAACCGGCATTAGGTTCACACTGTCCTACTGCGACGCTTTTTCTTCGCTAATGTATATCTCGGACGCCAGTCTTCGGTTTTAACGAGGCAAGGGGACCTCTTGCATTGGTTAGCCTTTAACAGTGGAGAAGGGTTATTTGGAAGATTTACTCGGTCTATTTAACAGACGGGTACTATAAAATAGCAACAGGGAAGTGTAAGCTGTCTACTGGAACCGAAGGTGTCATTAGCGGGTTTGCTGGTTCCACAAAAGCTGATCGACCTCCGGTGCTAGTATCTCTAGGTGACTGGGTCGAAGATGGTTCGCTTTTTGTTTGTCCGTATAAAGAACATCGTATTTATACCGGGGCCAATGGGCCACCAACCTGACCTTTTACGACATGTTAAACCTCTTTAAATTAATTTTCAGCTATATATGAAGTGGGTTGTCGTGTGCCAAAATTAAGTGATTTTAAAGATACTGCGTCGGACCGCATGCGGAATTATTGCGGAAAGTCCGCAAAGTGTACAGACCTGTGGACCTCAACTCTTGAGAGTGACAGCGGCGCTCATACTCTAGCTGGGAATAAGCTTTAAATTTCCACGCGTGGGTGTACACGAATTCAATTATTAGTAATCTGCTAAAGCATTTTTAAATAAGTTACGAAATTTGATAAAAATCGGAAATGCGATCATACATATCAGACACCCTATACCCCCACAAAGATTGAAGTCGAAAATTGCTGGACGAGAGCAGACACCATCAAGTACAGTAAGCAGTACACTATTCCAATTCCAAAATTCTTATTACAAGACAGTAGCACCTTTATCACAAATGGGTCACAAAGGGAATTAAATTTTTCAAATCAAAGAAAACTCACACATGCTTATATTAAAGATATGTGAATAAATAACATCCTTGCTAGATTGTATCTCTACATTTTCACAATTCTAGTATAATTCGGATGATGGTAAATGGTTCATCTAGGGTGCACCCCCATCTGAGAACAGTAATATCTTGAGATTCTTTAATTCTATCATTAATCATTAATTATACTTAAAGACAACATCACGCAACTGTATGTATATAATCCATTCACTTATTATTGACTGACATTTTTATCGTATCTTCTCAGCATCTGCTCAAGGAGATAGACATAAAAAAAATGAAGTTTTCAAATTTAACGACATGCAAAAATAAGTGAATGAGTTAGGTGGTTAGAAAAATCAAATCTAGTTTAGAGTTGCCCATTTTAATAACAATATACGTCAAGTGCCAAACATTGATTTTGTAACGGGATTAAGGGTCCAATACAGTTCCTTACTAATAGCGTCTTCCAGCTAACCCATGAAAAGCCTTTAGAGGTGGTAGCGTTGAGCAAGTGGTTAGAGTTGAAAGCGAAACAATAGGTTTCGTGCAGCACGTGACCTGTCATCGAACTTGGTGGTAAAACAAACTCAAAAAATTACATTGACGCAAATAGAAAAAATCTGCCTTCATGCATATAAATCCGTTTTTCTTTAATATTTGTTAAGATATTTACCCTGAAACAAAAGTTTCAGTTGTTCTAAGCAGTACATTTCCCATATCTAGGTCAGATCTATTGGATACCATTGCCTCATAACTCTACACCGACCCTAATCTGCTTCAGGTACAGTTTAAAAATATACTTTCAACTTACACTATTGATATCTGAGCATTGCATGATTGGAACAACTGTTAAGAAGCCCATTATTTCAACTCAAAATATTTTGGGATTGAGAAATGCCTTCATAGCGCTTAACTTCACCAACGCCAAGGAGGATACAATATTACTAGGTAAGTGCTTAAGTACGAATTATACCCTCATTGGTGCTTATCATACAGTTCCAATCATATTATTTTTGCTCTTTTTTTTTGTAATTGTTTAACTGGAGTAATGTTTTTAATATCTTAATAGCTTTATTGTTGTTGTAGAGTATGGAAATGACAAATAATTTGCCAAGTAAGGAAACAGAAGCAATTCCATATAAGTAGTATGTAATGCAACGAAAGGACAAAGATATATTAAAAAGAAGATAGCAAAAGGGCTTCGTGGCATATATTCTTAAACATATTTACTTCAGTAACGAATTTATTTATATAACTTAAAAATATATATTCTAGCAGTATCAGTGAGATTGTATTGAAGAAAATCTTTGAATAAGTGTTTGTTACAATAAAATGAGTTCCATTAAAACAGGTTATGTTTTAAATTCTGCGATTAATAACTATAACCTCAAAAGTAACAATGTTTTTATATTTAATTGTGGAGGAACATTTACAACTTATTCTAAATGCCACATCTTAAAAATTATTTTGCCTTAATTTATGACTGCACAGTTCAAGTGTTACCTATTTCTGACCACAGTAATCACCACATTTTTTTGACAATTGTTTCCCTGTAGACATAAAAGTGCTTGGTATATGGATTTGGTGCAAGATTTCCAAGTTTAGGGCATATATGACTTAGAATTCACACCTACGAGTGTGGAAATATCTTATTTTATCTTCCAGCCAAGTAATCACATTATACCTTTTCATAATCCACTTCTTTCTATTTTTAATGGCACCAAAATCAATTGGGAACACCAACCCTCTATTTCCATGCTCCTTTATCTAAATTTGAAGTAGTTTTGAGGCTTAAAAAGGTTTCGAGTATGTCAAACTCTTATAGTTCCTGTTATCTATTTCTGACCATACCCATCAAATTCTTTTTATAATTATTTCCTTGTAGACACAAAAGTGCTCGACTTATTTGGATTTGGTGCACGATTTTCAAGTCCAGGGCGTATATGACGTAGAATTCACATCTACAAATGTTTAAATATCTTTTTCCAGCTTCTAGCCAAGTAATCATATTATACCTTTTAACAATCCATTCCTTTCTAGTTTTTATGGCAATAGAATCTACTGGGAACGTCAAACCTCTATTTCCATGCTCCTTTGTCTGAATTTGAAGTAGCTTTGAAGTATAAAAAGGTTGATGGTACTTGCTGGTAGATCTAGTCGACAAAATATTGCTCTCCTTACCACTTATTTCGGCATAAAGGTAATTCTTTTTTGCTTCACTGTCAAGAATGATGATTCTAGAAGGCATCCAGCAAAATTTAAGTTTCATTCGGTTTAAGATAATTGAAAAAAATGTAATTAAATGCAAAGATGTCATTAATTTACATGCATTTTAAATGGGTGAGGTTATGTTGTCATTCCCCCAGGTTCAAATTGTGACGTCACGTGCACGAAACCTATAGATGCAATCATTAAATGCCGGTATATTGTTGGAAGTTCGTTTATAAAGTGACCCAGAGAAGGTGTAGGAAATTATTTTCAGTGTTCTAAAACGACCGCTAGAGGGCGTAACAGCGACATCCAACTAAGAAATACCTGTTTTTGCCAAATTTTAAATGTTGACCCTAGCTAAAAATATGATATTCGTAATCCTCAAGTTATTTCTGATAATTTTTGTATGCATCTTTTTTCACTTACTTTTCAAATATAGGGAGTGGGTGAGGTTAAAGTTTATTTCATAAAAACGTCCATAACTTTAGACTAGTTACTCCAATCTCTTAAAATAAGATCTCATTGGAAAGGAAAAATTTTACTGTATCGGAAACAGACCAAAAACGCACAATTTAGTTTTTTCGTCAAGCGCCAGAGGGCGTTTCTGACAACCCTTCGTGTTTTTTAGAGTTTTTTAAAAAAAATCAAATGGCGACTTATATTTTTAATATTACAGATGAATAGAGCGTTAAAAAATACGTATTATAATAAAAACCGCAATATTCTATCTATTTTAGTTCGAGAGAAATTATAAGAGGAAATGTTAATGCGCCGGTGAAGTTCAGTAATACAAAAAATACTACATAATCAAGTAGCTTATGCTATTTATAACTTAACAATATTAGAAAAATTGATGTATATGTCAAACAAATAAGATTATTAAATATTTTGACGATGCCGTTTAACGAAGAAGCATTTGATATTGTTGAAACTTATTTTGAATGCATGCGGAATGCAACTATTGCTGCACGGGTATATTCTGTTCGATATCCACAAAGACGGCATTACAAGAAAAGAGTCTTCACTCGGTTAGCCCAACATTTAAGAGTTACAGGGTCGATTTACCGTCCTTTATACCAAAGATTGCGAAGATGCAGAACTGAGGAAAATATGTATAGTGAACGTTTTGGCATATGTGCAATACAATTCTCAAATTAGCACAAGAGCATTAGCTCATGATTTGGGAATAACGCAGACTACTGTTAGACGTATTTTAAGAGAACATAGGTAAGGAAATAAAGAAATAATTCTTTATTACTAAAAAGGAGCACATACCCGACATGATTATTATTAATCTAGATTGCACCCATTCCATGTCTCCCTCCACCAGACATTGACTGAAGCACACAGCAATGATGATAGAAAACCCACAACTGCTAACCCATATATTATGGACTGACGAAGCTACATTCCGTAGCGACGGTGGTGTAATTTTGCACAATCTACATTATTGGTCGGATACCAATCCTTACTGGATGTAAGAGGTCCAACATCAAGGCAGGTGCAGCGTCAACGTGTGGTGTGGTATTGTATCAGGACGCATTATTGGACCATTCATATTTGACGTTCCACTTAATGGTGAGACGTATCTCAGCTTTTTGAGGGACGAGCTCCCAGGTCTTTTGGAGGATGTGCCTTTAGATGTACGGCAACAGATATTCTTCCAGCAGGATGGATGTCCGGCACATTTGTCAGCACGTGTGCGACAATTTTTAGACACCATTTTTCCGGCTAGATGGATAGGAAGAGGAAGTATTTTTCCCTGGGCAGCTAGATATTTCATGATTTTCAGTTTATGACTTATTACCTTTTTTTCAAAAGCACTAAATTATGTTTTTCACGATGTCACACCTTTCTCAAAATTTGCTAGTACCTTTTTTTTACTAACTTCTAGGTCTCCCGATTTGACATGTTTAGATTTTTATCTATGGGGAAGAATAAAAGATCTTGTTTTTGCAACCAGATCCACAACACGTGAAAACATGGTTTTCCGAATAAAAACTACTATCCGTAGCTGAGATAGAGATAGCTGTTTTAAGCACACGAGATCGGCTACAACAGTGCATTACTAATGATGGACGACAATTCGAACACTTAGGTCGCCACTAATTACTAGAATAGAAATTTTTGTGAATTAGTTAATATGAATGTGTGTTAATTATTATTATTAGTAATTAGTGAATAATTTCGTCTCTGTCCAGACAGAGTATCGTATGCGATATTGGATAAATTTTATATTTTACTTCACCGGCGCATTAACATTTCATCTTATAATACCTCGGGAATTAAAATAGATAGAATATTGCGGTTTTCACTGTAAGACGTATTTTTTGACGCTCTATTTATTAGTAATGTCAAAAATTAAGGTTAGCATTTGATTTTTTTCAAAAAACTGCAAAAAACACGTGGAGTTGTCAGAAACTCCCTCTGGTATTTGACGTAGAAACTAAATTGTTCGTTTTTGAGCTGCGTCCGACAGAGTAAAATTTTTCTTTTCCAACGAGACCTTTTTTTGAGAGATTGGAGTAAGTAGTCAAAAATTATGGACGTTTTTATGAAATAAATTTAACCTTCCCCATTACCTTTCTTTGAGAAGTAAGTGAAAAAAGATGGATACAAAAATTATCAGAAATAACTCGGAGACATTGCTGCTACGCCCTCTAGCGGTCGTTTTAGAAAACTGAAAATAATTTCCAGCAATTTCTCTGAGTTACTTTATCTAAGATTTTTTTTCCTCAAGACTATACGATGAACGGACTTAAAGATACAGCCGACGTCCTTTCTTAGTGGCTCACCCGGTACATCATTTACGACAATGAAACTTATTACATACCATTACGATACAGTAATATTGGAATATAATGATGAAAACCGAAATATGGGTTCTCACGTCTACTTAATTTCAACTGCCGGGCGACAACGCCATGTTGCCAATTCTTCAAATGGAATACAATTTGAATCTGTATCAACAAAGGCAGGTTCAACTACATATGATTTTCCAATCTACTAGTTGAGTGACCTTCTCCCTACATTAAATCTTAGTCTAAATCATGGCCTAACCATAATTATTTTATTAATATATCACATTACTTGAAATATAGCACGGCTAACCACCATGGTATCTATTGACATGAAAAAATACCTAAACTAAGTTGCTACCAAATAACGAATTTATATATTATTGGCGTCATTACCTAACACATTATCCAGAAACGATTTGTAGAACGTTTTAGTTATACGTATATTTGGCAACTAAATTCTTATTTAGCGTCAATTTATAAACTAAGGCTCTAGGACGGAAGTAATTTTTTTAAGAGATTACCATAATTATCTTCAACAAAAAGTTTAATCGGGATGTTGTAAGCAAAAACTTCATTTGGAATACTAAAAGAAAACTTTAACACTTTGCCTTCAAACGTCCAATTATGATAAATTAATTCATCTAGTTGCCTTCTTAATTCCACCACCCTAATACCGGCTGTGGATCTGATCAGCTTATTCGAGTGGTCATATGTTAGAGCCACAACTACTTCCTTGTAGTCGTTGAACCACCTGCGATATTAAAAATATTCGTCCATGTAAAAACGAATTATTTGTCTATAAAATACCTACCGGTGATATGCCAAGATAACACAGCAACTTTTACTTAGCGTCGTCTTATCAATTTCCTCGTACTTCTTGAACACTTGAAAGTCTTTTTTCTTATTTTCACTTATTAATCTCTTCGACAGAAATTCTGATTCAAATTCTTCCTTAAACTCAATATTAGTTTCGTGATTTTTAGGTGCTTCTTCCTTGGAATGCGCTGATGACACGAAAAAGTCGCCGATGTTATCGAATCCTCTACCCATAACACCATTCTCGGTATGGCCTAAATCGAAGGTATGGTACAGCTCATGTAAAACTGAACCTAAAGTAGTTGAAAAGCAGGCACCTCGTGTTCCCCTGCAATGAGAAAGTTAGCATTACTTACAATAATTAGACTAAAGTCAATCTTCATAAAGCAACACCATCAACAGAATTCGTAAAGTGCTCAAAAGTAAAACAGGTTTACTCCTTAATCCCAACTCTACAAATGCAAAACTACAATCACTACAAAAAAAATTGAGAGAATGTGTTGGTCAGCAGAAATTTTTAGTGGGTTTGTATATGGTGTGCTTTTGTCAATGTACCAGTAGATCTTTTTTTTCGTGTGACACGCGCCCAGGTCGTCATAGTTTAGGAATGAACCGAACGCTTTACTTATGTCGCTCAAAGTACCGTGGATTTATGAGCAAAAGGATATGATCTTGTCTAAGAGTAGCTGAAACGTCGAAATGTCGAGAAGAGTTTATTTCATATTCGCCAACCTACTAGCATTGGAACAATGGTAAAAAACGTGTTACAATTCATAAAAAGATGTAAAATACTACCACGGGTATTCATATCAGGGTTCCGATTTATCAGATATTGTGTATATTGTTACGGTGAGCGGGTGCTGGGAGGCGGAGCGACATTGGAGGTTGGACCTTCGCGGACTATCCGGGCGCTGCGGCATGGGAACTGTCACGAGTGATTTATATATATATTTTTTTGGATTATATATATTTTTTGGATTTTGTATAAAAGGCGAATAGCGCCGCCGTTAGTAGTAGTCTTATTTAATCGAGCTATAGGTAAGCTAAAGTACCAAACGATAGAAGAATGCTATAAAGTGTTAAGTAGTGAGTTATTTAGTAGTGTATTGTGCTTGTGTGTTGTTGTGGGATAAATAAATAGTGTTTTCGTGTCAAATCGCTACACTGGAATTATTCAACCATGAGTTCGCAACAATATTAATGAAACGAACCTATAACCAATATATCAGTTATTCTAGATTTGGTGGTTTCTAAAAATTAAATATTTAGTCACTTTTTGTGACACCCCATTTAAACCAAAAGCCAACGCCTTTTTTCGCAAAACTATTAAAGTTAACTAAAGAGCCGAATTAGTATAAAAAGGTAGAGCCAAAAATCTAAAACATTTTTTTGGGACACTCCATACTATCTACAACAGAAGTCGCAAAAACCATCAAATAAAATCGATTCGTACTGATTTATATACAAGCAATAAAGATGTTCCATGGTACCAGAGCTTTTTGAACAATTTGTGGACAAAATGGTGAAGGAATAATTCCACAGAAATGATTCAAATATAGCATATATAATAAAAATTGCATATGACACCTTGCATGATAAAAATTGCTCTTACTGCTCAGGTTTAATAATGTTTTCGTCTACAATGTCGTGCACAATACAATACAGATTTTGCTTTACCTTGTCTAGGCACTAAATCTTCGACTGTTCTATATAAAAGCCACGTTGCATCATGCTTTATCTGAATGTATTGCCACAGCATGTTTTGTGTAAAACTACTAAAATCAACAAATTAAATCGATTACTCTAGATTTATAGGGATAAAATCGAACTTCGCATGTTAAGCATATGGGACTACCAAATCGGCTCGAAACCTTAAATTTGGAGATCGTGCATTGCAGCCTTTAACCGATGAAGATTTATTCGAAAATATTAAGAAGCTGAGAAAGTAGAAGAATAAAGCTACACGATGAGCCAAATTGTCTGCCTACAAGAGCACGAGTGGCCTAAAAATGACGTAAAATGTTTGCACTTTTTTTTATTTTCTCAAAAATCATAAAAGGTCACTTAGTTCTGAATTCTCTATCTGATAACGCTCAATTTCCTCTCCATGCACCATATTAACATGCATATTAAAATACCGTTTTTAGGATAAACAGAAAATGCAATATTGGATTTTTTTTTCAAAAAGGCACCTAAAATGTTTTCTATTTGTTTACATTCTAACACTTATGTCTCTATAATTCGAAAAGTAAACATGTATAAAGATGTGAACTGGTCACAATCGATACACCATTCACGGCCACTAATTATCAGTGTATTTTGTTATTCCAAGTTTTTATTTTGGTTGGCATAATGTTCTATCAAAATAAAATATTTGTCAATTTTTGTACGATTTTATCTGTTTAAATACATACTTTTATGAGACTGATAGATAAAAGCTAAGCAAAACCGTAATAAACGTTTTGAGCAGTTTTCGAGATGGCCCACATTTAGTTGAGATACTGTTGTTTTACCCCATAAATGGCTTTGCTATAAAATGGCAAGTTTGCTCTATGCCTGGAATACGTAATGAAAACCATCTGTGGCCTCAAACAGAGGTACCTAGTTTTTGCGAACATTATAAACAAAGAGATCTCAAGTTAAGGTTCAGCACAGCCTAATACATTAAAGCAACTGAAAATAACATTATACAAACGTTTCAATCAAATCTAATAAGCAACGAATGCAATTTATGAATTGAATATGAAAGTGTACATGAAGTAGGAATAAGGAATAAGGAAAGTGCAACGCCCCCGAAAAAACAAACTATTATTATTATTGTACGCTGTAACAATTCACTAAAGGCAATGCAAGTGCTAGAATAGCACCAGTCGAAAGGTCTTTGTTGAAGCTATTTTATCAATCATATACGACAAAATGATTGTTTAGGAGTGGCACCTTTATAAATTAACAATTATCAAAAAGAATACGCTAATGATGGCGTATAGTAGGCAAAAAGTTGAAATGTCAGGCTTGGTTTCAGGGCCCTTTAGCAACAATCACTAAGTTGTGTGTGTCAATAGACAAAAAAGTGTCAATAAACTGAGAAAATGTTACATTCCCAATCGTTCCATTCCCAAAAATCTCTCAAAATATTCCATTCCCAAAAGTGTCATTTTAAACGTTTTTGTGAAATGCTATTTTCGTAGTTATTTACGTTATAAAATTTGAAAGAAATTTATTTTCTGCGAAGTATGTTAGTGATCGAAATTTTTAGCTTTTTTGCAGGAAACTCTAGTTTAAAAAATGCAAAAACGCAATATTTACTAATTGGAAATTGAAAACTTATTTGCTTTCAATATTTCCAAAAATATTGCAGCTGTTAAGAAGGAAACAAACAGAAACAACTACTCCGAGGGCTAATACCCCTACCAACATTGAATTATACCATTTGTTTCAAAGCTTAAATATTATAGAAGACATACATAAAAGCAAATATAAATAGAAGAAAGTGATCTAGAATAAAACAAAAAAAATATAACATAAAAGATAAATTAATTTTTTTTTTTATACCTAAGATAACCTTATTGCATGTCACTTTTGATTTGTGTGTCAAAGTTAATAAATGTGTTCATGTCTTTTTCGACATATATCGTCAAACTAATACAGGATGGTGATGACGGAGGTTGAGGTTTGTCGCCTCCAGAAAGTAATTACGCAATTACTCCGTCCAAAAGAGAGTAGTAAGTACTTTTGGTTAGCATATACATTTAGTAACTTTGACCCACATTTAAAAAAAAACTTTAATTTATCTTTTATGTTATATATTTTTTGGTTTTATTCTAGAGCTCTTTCTTGTATTTCATCTTTGCTTTTATGTATGTTTTATATGATATTGAAGCCTTGAAACAAATGATATAATTCAATGTCGGTAGGGGTATTAGCCCTCGAAGTAGTTGCTTCTATTTGTTTCATTCTTTATGTAAAACTGCAAGGTTTTGGAAATGCCGAAAGCAGATAAGTTTTCAAATTTCCAAATTGTAATTATACGTGTGCATTTTTCGCATATCTTAATTAAACTCTCGTTCTATATTCTTTACAAAAAGCTTAATATTTTCTGGCTTTTTAGCATTTATTTTTTATTACTTTATTAATTAATTTCAATATTTTTTTGCTTTATAAAATGAGCTTTGAAACAAACAGTGTAATTCAAGGCCGGTGGGGTATTAACCCTCGGAGTAGTTGTTTCTCGTTGTTTCCTGCAATATTTTTGGAAATATTGAAAGCAGATAAGTTTTCAATTTCCAGTTAGTAAATATTGCCTTTTCGGATATTTTAAACTAGAGTTTCATACAAAAAAGCCAAAAATTTCGATCACTATTTACGTTATAACTTCGGTAAATATATTTTCAAAATAGGAGTTAAGATCTTTCCCGGAATTTTGAAGCGAACACTCTAAAACGTAAAAAACGTTACCAGATGACGTACAAGGTTTACTCACTTTTTAACGCGTCGAACATTTTTGAAAAATTCGGTATAATTTCATTACGGTATTATAAAGAAATTAATTACAGTACTCAATACTGTAAAAAGATGTTCTCTGGACTAAAATCAAGTATGTAAAATAATATTACATAAGGAAAACCTCCAATTCGATCTGCAAATCGATATCAATATCGGTTCTTCAAACAGCTATAACCTAGCTATCGTCAACTCCATAGCCATGTCACTTATTTAACCATTCATGGCACCGGTGATAGTGTTCTTGGGTATTCGGTCTGGGCAGTGTGGAATAAAACTATTCAGCTGCCAAGCTTTCGATATTTTTTTAATATCTTTCTCAGGGTGCTAACTGTCTTATGAAGTGAAGGCAGGAAACCGTGAGAAAAACATTTAGATATATAGGTCAATATTAAAATTTTTGCACAAATGTCACATGATACAGCACAATGTACAAAACATATTAAAATAGTCAAAGTTGACTAGCCATCGCCACGTTTAAACCGAATTTATTGGAAATCGGAAATTCGAAGATATTAAAAAAATATCGAAAACTTGGATGCTGAATAGTTTTATTCCACACTGCCCAGACCGAATACCCAAGAACACTATCACCTGTTCACACTAGTCGGTCAAGAATACTGTCTGATTCGTGGTACCCTCAGGGGCACCCCCAGCATCCAAATTTGAATCATGTAGGTACCATTAATTAATAGTACCCTGAAAATTACTTTTTCTATATTCCTTCCTTTCAAAAATGCATGGGCCCAGTGCATTTCTTACGGGAAAATTTTGGCTGCGTTTTTATCGTCGCGGTTTGTACGTACTCATCAGGTGACCCGGAAATTATTGTCGCGGAGCGACTAGAATCGACGAAACGAAATCTCGCCTGACACGAAATTTTAAAATTGTCACGCTTTGTAAAACAGACACGAGGATCGGGCATTATGCCCAGAGTCTTCCTATGTTAAAATTTTCACCTGCCATGCTTTTTTCCGCGCTTTTTGGCCAATTTTCCTTTGCCTAAGCCTTTAAATATAATGTTAACATTTCGGAAAATTTCAGCTGCTAGTGGCAGAAGAGGATCTTCGGAACCGTTCGGCTTTTTGAACAAAACTTGCAAAAATCTGTATATCTTTCGCTTCGAAATTCAAATACGATCATTTCGTTCGACATTCGACATCCCAACAAAAAAAAATCCGCCGGAATAAAAAAACCATTGCATTAACAACGTATTCTAGTTTCCCATATGCAATCGAAGTTGTGACGCGCTATAGTTTTCGTAAAAGTGACAAAAAACTACTGTACTATTTTTTACATTTTTTCTTTACTGTCTTCGGACATTTTTTGCTGACTGTGTATTAAAGTCTCACCTTTGGCGAGGTAGGACTAAAAGTGCTCAAGGACATGCTCTTTCCCCTTGTATCTCGCTCATTAAATAAATCTTCTAACTAAGGAGGTCTAGAAGGACAAGAAGTTGACCATTACAAAAAAAATCAGAAATCCCTAAACTTTACTCATTTTTCTAGCTTTTCCTATTTAACTTGTCGGAATTATATTTCAAAATTTATCATATGAGGTAATGTACCCAGGCGAGCACTTAACCCCACATAGCAAAAACCGCTTTTTGACTTTGACAATTCTTCAAGGCCTGATAAGAAGCCCCATCGTTGCCCAGTCAAAAAATTAAAAATTAGTAGTAATGAAAGTATCATGGTTTGCAAGATATTTGCACTTTTTTCAAAATCGACAACAACTGACATCACTTAATCGTACATTTACTCTTCCCCAACACCATGTAAAAAAATTATTTTTTGAGTTTTAGTTTTACGAATGGTCGTAATACAAAAGCTAACCCAGTAAACAGTCGAACGTTGTTTCAACGTCGAATCATGGTTTGGTCCGTTGATTTATAGTTGTCACGTTGATTTTAACGTGTTGATTTCAGGTTGATATAAGCGATAGTTCACAACCATGTTTTTTCGACGTTAAATCAACGTTGTTAAAACGTCTATTGAATATGTTTAGATATTGGTTGAATTTATAACGTTGATTAAACGTTGAAAATAGGTTTACATGTCACATACTCTGAACGCTAGGTAGCGTTGGCGTAAACGGCGGACGACCCAGATTCCTATAACGAGGCTTAGAGGGGTAGGACGTATTGACACGATCCCCGGTGTTTATTTTTCTCACGCGTATCGGGCGTCGGCACTGTCGGCTGCTTGAGACTTGAGATGTTATTGTCGGCCATGACACGACGTTCGTTGTTGTTGTTTGTTTCGTTTTGTTTGTTTACCGTTTTTTTAGGGTGAAAAATTTCAAATAGCTTAAAAGGTGAGTACCCATGTGTTGAGATTTTACTGTTTTTTAAGATTAGAGACAAGATGGCTGGAATGTCACCACCACCATTGGTTTTGATGAATGTGGCTATACTATTTTACAGGCCAACTAATTTAAGTAGATACGGATAAATTAAGCTGTACTAAATTAGGTACATATAGGCATATTAAGGCTGATATAAATTATTTACCTATGCATCACAACAAAAATTAATGCTTGACAATCAAAGCTTTATTGTCTCTAGAATTACAGTCTCATTGAGAAAGCATTCCAATCCGTTAAATACAACTAAGTCAAACTGTGTGTACACCAAAATTCCGCGGTGACTTTTGCCTTGCTCTCACGCCAGGAGAAAATCACTTCCTAAAAGGTGTATACCTACCAGATTCAATTTCTAAGAAAATTCTTTTAAATCCTATATACCTAATTTGCCTTGAGCTCCACTAAATGTTTTGATATCAAAATGTCTTTTTTTTTTTAAAAAGGCAAAGTAATTTTCAGAATCTCGAACATAAATAGGTACTCATAAACAAACACACAAATAAGTATAATTTTCGTATTTCATCAAATCTAAAGTTTTTTCACTTTAGGTGGTTCTGAAGAAGGCAACAGAGAAGTTGCCGAAACATTAACTAAGTGGATTCGTCCGAGCCCTTTCCAAGGTAAATTGTTATTAGGATTTACAGTGAATTGTGGGAAATTCGTTTTCCAAAAATCCAAAGTCGTCCAAAAAAGTGTATGAGGTTTACCCAAAAGTAAGTACTAAAAGATTTAATTCTTGTTTAAAATTATTCCTGGTTTACAGTCACCCCCAGTCAACCCCTAAGTGCTGTCTTTTCTTTGGTTTTAAGTTTTAACATATATCTCATCAAACACGAATTTATAAAATATAACTATTTTACTAATGATTGTAATTAGCACAAGTATTATATTTCCAATAAAACATGTTTAAAATATGTTATGAATTTTTTTATGATAAAATGCAAAGTTTGATATTGTTACGATCGCAGCAACGCCGCATGGGAGGCGGGGCAACGCATGGGAGCGTGTTGGTTGGTGGAGCTTCGCGACCTATCCGCGCTGCGTCATGGCTGACACGAGTGATTTATGCTCGTCTGGCTTAATCTAGAAGGCAGTTGTTTACAACCGTTTTTTTTTTATATGAGATTATTCAAGAATTCTTATATAGAACTTTCTAGGTTTTTCTGTAATTTTAGGATTGTATATAAAAGGCGCATAGAGCGCCCGAGTAGGATAGTCGTATTTTAATCGAGCTATAAGTAAGCTAAAGTTACGAAGCGATAATAGAAGGCTATAAAGTGTTAAGTAATGAGTTATTTAGTAGTCGAGTGTATTTGTCGAAATAAATAAATAGTGTTTTCGTGTTAAATCGTTTCACTGGAATTATTGAACCCCGAGTTCGCAACAATTGGTGTCAGAAGTGGGATTCCAGTGGGAATTTGAGAACTAATATTGCTGAACTGTAAGTGAGTGCTTCATTGCCGGACATTACGTGTTTATGCCAGTGACCAGAAGCCAGCATCAAGCGATGGAGGATCAACTTGCCGCCCTGCTGTCCCTTATGCAACAACAGAAGGAAGAGCAAGAAAGACGTTATGTAGAACAAAAAGAAGAGCAGGAAAAACGTTATAAAGAACAAAAAGAAGAACAAGAAAGACGTGATCAAGTACAGGAGCGACTTTTGCAACAACAGAGGGAAAAACAGGAAAAACGTGATCGAGTACAGGAGCGACGTTATCTAGAGCAGAAGGAAGAGCTGGAAAAACGTGATCAAATTCAGGAGCGCCGTTATAAAGAACAAAAAGAAGAGCAGGAAAAACGTGATCAAGTGCAAGAGCGACGTCATCAACAATTCAAAGAAGAATTAATGAGCCATCTCGCAGTCAGGGAGCAACAGTTGGAAGAAAGAATAATGCAATCCGTTAATGAATCCGTTAACGAAGGACTCGAAGCTGTCAACCAGAAGGTTCTCGAGCTAGAAAAGAAATTCCGGGAACAACTTGAGGACGACAACGTGTCTACAGAGAGTTTTAGCACAGCCAACGCTAAAATTAAGCCTCCCGATTACGACGGTACTACTGCATGGGAAATTTATAAAACTCAGTTTGAGGCAGCTGCAAAAGCTAATGGTTGGTCCGAGCCCCAGAAAGCTACATCATTAGTGGTAGCACTTCGTGGAAAAGCGGCTGAGTTACTCCAATCTCTGTCGGCAGCGGATCAAAGTAATTATGCGGCTTTAGTACACACTCTGCAACTACGATTTGGAAATGAGCACAAAGAAACCGTGTTCCAGGCCCAGCTGAGGATGAGACAGCAAAAGTCAGGTGAATCCTTACAAGAATTTGAGGCGGACATAGACAGACTCATTCACCTGGCATATCCATCGGCCCCTGAATCTTTTCAAATGCAATTTGCCGCCGAAAGGTTCATTGAGGGAGTTCGCGATAGTGACATGAGATACCACTTACGTCTTGTAAGGCCCAAGAATATCAGCGAGGCACTAGTTCGGGCCCTGGAATTCGATGCGTCACGAGTGTCATCTAATTCATCGCCACGCGTACGAATGGCAACTTGCGGTGAAGAGGAGAATACGTCTATGGCTGAATCCATGGCCAGTTTACATAAAGCGATGAAAGATATGGCAGTCAGTATGCAAGCCCTGTTAGAAAGAACGCCTCGATCAACAAACAATCGGGGCATAAAATGTTTTAACTGCGGCAGACTGGGTCACATCAAGAGTAACTGCCGTAATAGGGCAAGAAGTCCGTCGCCGTCGTTTAGAAGACCAAGCGGCGACCAAGACCGCCCTAGGTCCCAGGAAAACTAATTCCGGTCAATGCAAGGGGGCAATTGACCGGGGCCGCTAAGACCCCCAGGATCTTTAAAGTCAATAATTTGGGTGGCAAAAGTCTCACAGTGGCCGGACGCATTAAAGGACAGAAGATCCAGATTACCATCGATACAGGAGCAGATGTGACCATTGTAAGGCCAGATAAACTTTTCGGATATACCATACAACCATTGCCCAACCCTATTATGTTAAAATCAGTCACTGGAGAATCTTGCCCTATAGACGGAGAAGCCGATGTCACCATCATTATTGGAGAAAGACTTGAAGTTCGGCATAAAGTGTTGGTTGCCAGGATCAAAGACGAGTTTATTTTGGGAATGGATCTCATCAGGAAACATGGATTCTCCTATGATCACAAACAGAATATTCTCACGTTTGGAGATGAGGAGTTTGCATTAACCAATGGAAATGTGGAAACTAGTATCCGTCTACTGGTGGTGGAAGATGTAAAAATTCCTCCAAATTCAGAACAAATTATCACAGTGACTTCTGAAAATGATCCTGGGTGGTCCATAGGACTTATAGAACCTAACCTGGATTTGACGACTGAAATCATGGTAGCCCGAACTTTGACCGACACGAAGAAGACTATGCCAGTACGAGTTGCCAATATTGGAGAAAGGACCATCAAGCTAAAAGAAGGAACAGTTCTTGCCAATTATGAGCCTGTACAATGGGTATGCAATTGTGTCGAAGCAGAGACATCCAAAATTATATCTTCTAACCAAGCTTCTCCAGAAGTTATTGATGCTTTTAAGCGACAGTGGAGTCACCTGTCAAAGGAACAACTTCAGTCTGCTATAAAATTTGCCATGGATGAATCTGATATGTTTAACTTCAAGAGCAACGACAGTCAAACCGATTTAGTTGTCCATAAGATCAACACAGGAGATGCCCAGCCAATACGACAACATCCACGAAGGGTCCCTCTGGCTAAACAACAGGAAGTTAACAGTTTGCTGAATGAAATGTTAAAGGAGGGCGTCATAGAAGAATCATCTAGTCCATGGTCGTCGCCTGTGGTTCTTGTTAAGAAGAAAGATGGTTCAACGCGGTTCTGTGTTGACTACAGGAAACTTAATGATGTAACCAAGAAAGACAGCTACCCATTGCCACGTATAGACGACACCTTAGCAACTTTATCGGGATCAAAGTGGTTTTCCACTCTAGATTTAAAAAGTGGGTACTGGCAAGTAAAGATTGCTCCCGAAGACAAAGAAAAGACTGCATTTTCTACTGGTTCTGGACTATACCAATTCACTGTTATGCCTTTTGGATTGTGCAATGCTCCATCAACTTTCGAGCGACTAATGGAACTTGTCTTGAGGGGGCTGACTTGGAAAACTTGCCTGGTATACTTAGATGACATAATTGTCATGGGGCGTGATTTTGACGAGCACTTGAAGAATTTAAGAGAAATCTTCAACAAGTTACGGAATGCTCACCTGAAGTTAAACTACAAGAAATGCAGCCTGTTCCAGAAGCAAGTCGAGTACTTGGGGCATACTATCTCAGAACAAGGCATTAAAACTAGCCATAGTAAAATATCTGCCATTAAAGATTGGCCAGTTCCCCGTGACAAACACGAAGTAAGGAGCTTTTTGGGACTATGTACTTACTACAGGAGATTTGTAGAGGGATTTGCCGACATCGCAAAACCGCTGCACAAATTAACGGAAAAGAAAACACCGTTCTTGTGGAACCACGAATGCAGTCAGGCGTTTGCAAGGCTTAAAGCTGCCCTCTGTTCTAGTCCGATCTTGGCTTACCCTATAAAGGACGGACTCTTTATTTTGGACACGGATGCAAGTAACTGTGGTCTAGGTGCAGTACTCTCTCAAAGACAAAACGGGCAAGAGAAGGTCATTGAATACTACAGTAAGACTTTAAATAAGCCAGAAAGAAACTATTGCGTCACTAGAAAGGAACTGTTGGCCATCGTTAAAGCAGTCGAACATTACCATCGCTACTTATATGGAAAAAGGTTCCTGATTAGGACTGACCATGGAGCCTTGAAATGGTTATTACAGATGAAGAACTCTGAAGGTCAAATAGCCAGATGGATAGAGCGCCTGCAGCAGTACGATTTCCAAATTGAACATCGACCAGGAAGGTCTCACGGAAATGCCGATGCATTGTCTAGACGGCCTTGTAAAGAAGATTGTCGGCATTGTCAAAGAACTGAGCAGCGTGAGGGACTTCCTTTGGTAAGGAGAACGTCGGTAGAAATAAACGATGGCTGGACCACACAGACCCTTCGAGAAGAACAAATGAATGATCAGATATTGGACTCATCCTCTCTGCAAAGACTGACGACAAGAGACCAGAATGGCAAGAAATTGCTGGTAAAAGTCCAAACCTGAAGGCGCTATGGGCCCAGTGGCACTCTCTTAAAATAGAAAATGGATTACTGAAGAGAGCGTGGGAGAGTCCGGATGGCAAGACCGTAGTCAGTCAGTTGGTTGTTCCTGGAAGCAGAAAATCGGACGTACTACAGGAAATGCACGACGGAACCAGTGGAGGTCATTTTGGGGTCAATAAAACCTTGGCCAAAATTAAAGAGCGGTTCTACTGGGTGAATTATCATGAAGACGTCGAATCTTGGTGCCGCAAGTGCGAAGTTTGTTGTGCCACAAAAGGACCTCGAACAAGATCACGCGGCCGAATGGTGCAGTACACTGTAGGTGCTCCATTCGAGAGGGTAGCAATTGATGTCGCGGGACCGTTTCCTCAGACTGAGTCGGGCAATAAATACATCTTGGTCGCCATGGATTACTTCACTAAATGGCCTGAAGCATACGCCCTGCCTAATCAAGAAGCAACGACTGTGGCAACGGTGCTAGTAAATGAAATGTTCTGCAGATTTGGAGTCCCTCTCGAACTTCATTCTGATCAGGGCCGAAATTTTGAATCGGCTGTTTTCCAGAAGGTCATGGAACTTCTCGGAATTCGCAAGACCAGGACAACTCCTTTGCATCCACAGTCGGATGGGATGGTAGAGAGATTTAATCGGACCATGGAACATTACCTGTCTAAAATGGTGGCAGATCATCAGCGTGATTGGGACCAACATCTACCTCCCATGTTGATGGCATATCGAGGCTCTACGCATGAAGCCACTGGTTATACTCCGGCGAAAGTGATGTTCGGGAGGGAAATGAGGCTTCCTGCGGATTTGATGTATGGAACACCAGAAAAAGAGTCGCTCAGCTCTGAGAATTTTGTGGAGGAGCTTAAGGAGAGGGTGAACAATGTTCATGAGCAAGTCAGGAATAAACTGCGGATATCCAGTGATCGAGCCAAAGCAAGATATGACTTACTAGCTAACTCCCGCGGCTTCCAGGATGGTGATTTGGTGTGGCTATACAATCCGAGGCGAAAGGTGGGGAAGTCGCCCAAACTTAGCCAAAATTGGGAAGGACCTTATACAATTATAAAGAAGATTAATGATGTGGTGTATAGGATCCAGCGGACCCCTAGGTCAAAGATGAAGGTCGTTCATTTGGATCGATTAGCACGATACCATGGAACTCTATCTGTTCGGGACGAACAGACTTAGGAGGAGGGCAATGTTACGATCGCAGCAACGCCGCATGGGAGGCGGGGCAACGCATGGGAGCGTGTTGGTTGGTGGAGCTTCGCGACCTATCCGCGCTGCGTCATGGCTGACACGAGTGATTTATTGCTCGTCTGGCTTAATCTAGAAGGCAGTTGTTTACAACCGTTTTTTTTTTATATGAGATTATTCAAGAATTCTTATATAGAACTTTCTAGGTTTTTCTGTAATTTTAGGATTGTATATAAAAGGCGCATAGAGCGCCCGAGTAGGATAGTCGTATTTTAATCGAGCTATAAGTAAGCTAAAGTTACGAAGCGATAATAGAAGGCTATAAAGTGTTAAGTAATGAGTTATTTAGTAGTCGAGTGTATTTGTCGAAATAAATAAATAGTGTTTTCGTGTTAAATCGTTTCACTGGAATTATTGAACCCCGAGTTCGCAACAATATATTAAATACGTAGAGACGTCAACAAGTTGACGTCTTGTGGATGTGACATGTGACGACGTAGTGTTTGAGTGATGAAGTTATTTGTATATGCTTTTTAATTAAACATTAACGCTCTGTATATTTTTAACAGCAATTTTGGTCTACAGTTTTTGTCTTAAACTAAAATTAAAACTCATTAAACAGGTTCACTCATTTTTATCGAATAAGTTTTAACTGGGTTCAAAGTTCAAACCCTGGTAAAACTCATTTGACATAAAGTATATTAACGTAAATAGAAAAAAATAGATAAAAACGTTGATTTAACGTTTTAAGAAAGGTTGATAAAAACGTTGATTCACCGGGCATAACTACGTTGAAAAAACGTTTGGTTACAGGTTTTTTTTAACGTTGAATCAACGTTCAACTGTTTATTGGAAATCAACAGATATTGAACTTAACATTGTATTTTTAAGAAACTATTTTATTTTAACGTATTTCTTATAACTCCATTTCAGTTATGCAACCTTTAATTCCATGCTGTAGCAAAATATGGACAGCTACCTTGATGCCCCTAAGTACAAAAAGTAGCGTTGTTGTTCCTGTTAAAATTAATCCATTATTTTCTGTAAATTATGTTTTGAGTAATTTGTTGAGCTTTTCTTAATATACTTATCATGCCATTTGTGCAGTACACCCCTCGCGAATATGCAGAAATGCACTTTATCTATGGGGAGTGTGGAGACAGTGCAAATCATGCATCACTAGGCTACCGAGAACGATTTCTATTACCGAACCATACTGGACCTCGCGTTTTCACCGCCAAAAAGCCACGCCTATTCTGAAGGAAGATTAACCAAGAATGCGTGCTGGAGAAGGCCTCAGGTGGCGGATGAGGATGAGGTATTGTAAGAAATACGTCGGGATTCAACCACATCAGTACGAGCACGTCGAACAACCATTCCAAAAACGATTATACATCGAATTTTAAAGCGCAATCAAATGCAACCGTATTATGTCCAGAGAATGCAGGCCATTCTTCCAGGAGACTACCACGCACTTTCTTCATGATGAAGTCCTGAATAAATAAGAAAGGTCTATAAAAAAAGTTAAGCGAAAAGTGAAAGCTTTAGTAAAGGGGTGTGAGTTGTCTTGTCGCCTGGCAAATTAAGTGTGCTCCAGCTCAGATAATTCGGAGTGAGGAGTAGGTTAGCGCCACTGGCTTTGACAGTAAAGCCAGAAACCTCCAAAGGTGTAATTTGGAACTCAACACTAAACCAAAATATAAACTAACAGATAAAGGGTAGGACACAAAGAAAAAAGTCAACCTGGTAGTTTACTATAGTTAGGTTAGTGCTTAACTTACATACACAGTGCACGCGGGTGTTAGTGCACAGCTTACATACAGTCTGTCTGTTTTAATACAGTGGGCCTAGAGGTCACAGCTGAAAGCAGTAACTGTGTATGGAACGTAGTGGCCGTTAGCAATGAGACTTGAAGAAACAATCGGAGGGAAAAAAACCCTAGTAAAGAAAACCTGATATATATCAAATTTATAATAATTAAAACAGGTGATGTGCTTTCCTAGTAATGTGAAAAAGTTACTGAGAGATATTAATGAATTTAGAAAAATAAAATGCATCAACGAATAAAAATAAATTTACAAGTAAAATTACACTTCAAAAAAAGTAAATCAAAATTAATATGATCTATCTATTTCGACTACCAAACCTCAAATTATATTTAATAAAACAAAGAAAACAGACCTATTATAAAAGCTGGAAAAAAATAAAAGTATAATTGCCTCGCCGAGGGTTTTTTTATAGGAAAAATCCTGGCTGCCGCAGCTCAGGAACAAAGAAGGTAGTAAAGCAGGATATCGGTACTGAAATGGACAAAAGGGTTCAAAACTTGGGCTAAAACACGTGCCAGAACCATTTAGCAAATGGCGGCGTCGAAGGGCGAAAATGAAACTTACCAGTGGGAGATGATTAGCCGTTGAAATCCTGCCGAAGCAGATAAACTGTTCCCTTGAAGGTAAGGCACAAGAAACGATACGAAAATTAGGGACAGCCAATAAATGGACCGAGTCCTGAATCCGCCTAAATAATCGGGCGATGAAGGTAGAGCTCGGATCCGAGGTTGTCTCTTGGTTGGAAGTTCAGGTCAAAAAGGAAAAACCAGACGAAATTATCGGTTTTAGTACCAGTACCAGTCAAGGACAAGGACGGAAGGTAGGTGTCACATGTCACATATTGAATCAAAATGGTGAATCAATAATGACGTCACGCATGTAGCAAATAAGTTGATCAAGGAATTCAAGATAAATTGGTAATTACTGAAGTTAAAATTAGCAAAAATAGCAAATAAATCAGGACCGACCCTAGTCGATAAATAAGATATAAAACAGGCCAAGAAAAAGCAAAAGATATTACCTAAGTAATTAATGATTTAAACAAACAAACCAATTAAAGGTGCCGCGCATTTACGCCAAAATGAGATCACTTTAAGAAATATGCACAATTCTCCAACACCAGGACAAAGGCAGAGCCAAGACATTCTCCAATGATTGAGTGACATCTGTCATTAGGTATTATCAGTGTCGGCCAAAACAAAAATTGCAAGGATAGGTTAGATCGGTTTGTTATTTAATCAAATTAAAAAATATTGAAATTAACAAGGGAAAAGACTGTTAATTCTCTTCCTGTTATAAAAATACTTATCAGAAACCCTGAACGAATGATAAAATCGTCATTCAAGCCGTCATCAGGAACATACTAGGAATGGTGGTGCCACAACATGTGCACGTAAACAAATTTGCAAATTGCATGTAAACAAAGCTGGACTATGCAGGCCAAGGGAAACTACACCTCAGCAGCAGTACAAAACCGAAAGAGTTCCTTCAGTGAATGAGCAGCAAGAGCAAATGCAGCAAAATCCGATAGATAAGTAGAGTGAAAGTAAAAGTTAGTAATTCAAATGTTCGAGACATAACTTACTACGCAATGGGGTGGTATTTTCAACAATCATAACTTCCACAGTTGGCAAATGGAAAATAAAATGCCTTCAGGGAAGATAATTTAAAATCAAAGTTTGGACAGGAATAATTTACAACAAAATTATAGGAACAGTAGAATTACCAGAAAGTTTGAATGTTGAAAGTTATCAGCAATTTTTGCGGAATCAGTTACCGGTGTTACTTGAAGACGTTCCTCTATTAATAAGAAGACGAACGTGGTTCCAACATGACGGCTGTTTGTGAGAGAACACCTAAATAACGTTTTTCCTGGCGGGTGGATTGGACGTCAAGGATCTATTTTGTGGCCACCACGTTCGCCGGATTTAAATCCACTAGATTTTTTTATTGGGGTTGCCCGAAAGAAAAAGTGTATACATGACTGGCCAACACTCGAGATGAGAGCTACGACAAAATGTCTTTAGAGCAGCGCAGGAAATTAACGAGGCTCAGTAGCGAACAATAAAAAGATCGTAAAGGCTTTCACGGCAGTTCATAATACTATCTAAAGTGTTTTCCGGGCTATAAAGCCGTGGTCCAATGGAAATGCTTTCTGACGTGTCGTCTACTGCTGCGGCAGGCATTATCAAAGGCGATATGGCAGTGGGCGAAGTAATCTCCCTTGCGTCCTGACGATGACTGATTCAACTGTAGCACGCTCCGTGGTATTCGTACGGCCGCCGTCGCGTCGCAGTGGTGGGGCCGGGGTGGGGATGGTGGCGCGGGGTTTCGACGCGCTCGGCGTGTGTCGTAAAACTCGCTTCCAGTCTGCATTTAGAAACGTAATTTCCTCCTTCCTGTTGAAATTGTTTTTATGTTAAAATTTCCCTCGTTAGTCTCGGATAGTAGCGCTGTGATTGATGTAGGATATCCACCTCATTAAAAAGGATGTTGTGACCTTCAGAGAGAGCGTGCTCTGCTACTGCTCACTTTTGCGTTTGTCCCAGCCTGCAACTCCTTTTGTGTTCTATGATCCTCGTGTTGACACTCCGTTTTGTGGTGCCAATGTATACCGAGCCATAGCTGCATGGAACTCTATACACTCCGGGTGCTGATAGGGGATCTCTGCGGTCTTTAGCCGATCTCAAGCTCTGTTGAATTGTCCCAGTGGGTTTAAAGCCTTCACAGTCTGATAAAACGCCTCTACGGGGAGGATACGTCAAGACTGATTCGACAACTGGAGAACCTCAGCAAGAAGAAAGCACAGCTCCTGAGTTCATTGGCATTTCTACTACGATGCCATTTCTACTACGATGCCGTGACACGAAGAACATCCCAAAGTTTCTGAGGATAAAAAAAAACTTCAGATCCGGACAAGCGAACAAAATTTACAACAGGACCGAACAATCGCTCCTCCGTGAAAGGATCCATGAGACCCGTAGAGATCTTGCATCTAATGACAAAAAACTTCTTTTTGTTAATTTAGAACTAGCCAACAGCTTGCATTGGAGCGACTGGGAAAAGGTGGATCGTCTAACACATGACCGAAGGATTGCAGCCCAAGCCGCCGCAACAAACCGACAAAAGAAGAAATTTGACGAACTGGGTGCCAACAACAATTCGTCGGACACAACAAAGTCAACACATCCGCGCTAGTCAGCGCAAGATTCAGTCTGACCGACAAACAACTGTCAACACATGAGTTGAGCGTTCTGAACCAGGGAGGTAATTTTGACATAATACCATCCAGGATACCTGTGGAAGACATCATAGCAAATGTGGAGAGCGGAATTCGTCAGCTGCCAATTCAGACTGCTGAACAGATAAGCATGGAGACATCGCAAAACCACCAAAAAGCAATCTCACCTTTGCAGAAAGGAAAGCTCTGAGAGCCTTGAACGATGACAAGGACATTCTTATTCTACCAGCAGATAAAGGAAACGCAACAGTAGTAATCTCAACTTCGGATTACGAAGGAAAAATCAGGACACTGTTAGATCCCACCACCTACAAGAAGCTAACTCGTGATCCAACCGCCCGTATTCTGAAGGCTACCAACAATTTAATCAGGGACGTGGCATCGGATTGCCGAAGATCCACAAACCCGATGTGCCACTGAGACCCATCGTGAGCACCATAGAAAGCCCGACCTACGAAATTGCCAAACACCTGACAAAACTGTTGCAGCCAAAAATAGGCAATACTGTCAGCTTTATAAAAGACACCACTCATTTCGTCGAAAAACTGCATTCTTTGACTCTTTCTCCAGGGGATATTCTCGTTAGCTTCGACGTTGTTTCGCTCTTCACGATGGTACCCATTAAAGAAGCCATGGAAGATATTAATCAAGAATTTCCACAGGATATTGCTAAGCTGTTCCAACATATTTGTTTGGCCTTTCCATAGCCAAGGAGCCATGGAAACAGCGAACTTCAAAACTTCCTCTTACACCTAAACTCTATTAACCCAAAAATCTAATTCACTATGGAGATAGAAAAGGAAGGACGCTTACCGTTTTTGGATGTTTTGGTGGCAAGGAGGCCGAATGGAAAACTTGCACATACCGTGTATAGAAAACCAACACACATTGACCGATACCTCAACAACGGATCAAACCATCATCCAAGACAAAAAAGAGGAGTCATAAAAACTCTGTCTGTGAGAGCCAAGAGAATTTGTGAGCCAGCTGTGTATTGGAACGGGAAATGAAGCATCTGGAGAGAGCCTTTGGTTGGAATGGATACAGCAAGCAGGAGTTCGATAGAGCCGTGCGCCCAAGGAATGAAGAGCGACAGGAAGTAACAACGGGAGATGATGTAGAAAAGCGCGGTTGGGCTACTCTACCATACATCCACAAAGTCACGGACAGGATCGGCAGGCTACTGGAAAAGCACAAGGTTAAGACTGTCTTTAAACCCACTCGTACTATTCAACAGAGCTTGAGATCGGCTAAAGACCGCAGAGATTCCCTATCAGCACCCGGAGTGTATAGAGTTCCATGCAGCTGTGGCTCGGTATAGATTGGCACCACAAAACGGAGTGTCAACACGAGGATCACAGAACACAAAAGGAGTTGCAGGCTGGGACAAACGCAAAAGTCAGCAGTAACAGAGCACGCTCTCTCTGAAGGTCACAACATCCTTTTTAATGAGGTGGATATCCTACATCAATCACAGCGCTACTATCCGAGACTAACGAGGGAAGCCATTGAGATCTTTAAACATGAAAACAATTTCAACGGGAAGGAGGAAATTACGTTTCTAAATGCAGACTGGAAGCGAGTTCTACAACACACGTCGAGCGCGTTGAAACCCCGCCCCACCACCCCCAGCCCGGCCCCACCACTGCGACGCTACGGCGGCGGTACGAATACCACGGAGCGTGCTACAGGCGAATCAGTCATAGTCGGGAAGCAAGGGAGATCACTTCGCCCACTGCCTCATCGCCTTTGATAATGTCTGCCGCAGCAGTAGACGAAACGTCAGGAAGCAATTCCATTGGACCACGGCTTTATAGCCCGGAAAACACTTTAGATAATAAAAAGATCATGATGCAGATTACTGTAAATTACAGAAATCGATTTTTAGCCGTCGGTACTATGAAAACGCTGTTTTCGATCTTTTAAACGACTGATGAACCATCCTTTCGCAAGCTCTAATTGTATCCATCCCCAGACTAGTTTCTTTAATAAAAAGATCGTTTATAAAAAGATGCAGAGCGTTCATAAGAGCCAATAGCTGTCACTTTGAAGTTTGACCATTCACTTTAAGTTTTTTTTGCGTTAATTGCTTCTTGCTCAATTCCTTGTCAGTCGTACAAATAAACGATATTGCATTTAATTGTAAAAATTGTACTTGTTGCATCAAACCGACCATAAAAATATTTACTTTTTAAGGAATTATACTTATTATAACGTTTTAAAATCTAGAACTACGACGCTACTTTTTGTACTAGGGGCATCAAGAAAGCTGTTAATCTTTTGCTACAGTAGGGATCAACATTTGCATAACTGAAATGGAGTTATAAGAAATACTTTAAATTAGAGTTGTTTCTTAAAAATCCAAAGTTTGTTCAAAATCAATTTTTGTACTACGACTTTTCGCGAAACTAAAACTGAATAAATTATCTTTCTACATGATATCATCTGTGCTTAGCGTCCTTTATTTACTAATGTGGACGTTTGGATAGCAGGTATAGAACAAGAAAGCTACTTCACTTTTTGGAAATCGCCAACGTTTCGACCTTTAATTGAGGTCTTCATCAGGGCTGAAATACAATAAATTGTAGGTACATTGACAGTAAAAAACATTAATTACAAAGAAGAAAAACGACGAACAAAAGTATACAAATTGAAACACAAAACATGAGTAAAAAATAATTCTCCTATTCTATAATATGGGATCCGTGCATTCTGTGGAGATATAAGTTGCAAAAGCCCACTTAAGAAAAAGAAAAAATGATGTGGCGAGCTTACCATTTTCAATCATAGAAGCTTGTCATGGAAATTAAAATAAACACTTATAGTACACTTTAGGCGAAATACCACAGGACCACAAAACGGCTTGAGAGGAACCCAACAACTAACCGGAACGGAAACAGAAGATATCAGTGGCCCAGGAATGTATGTAATGTTTGGCAGATTTCAACGTGTATATTGCATCTGTGTGCAATCAAAAGAGATGTATAGGATCTATTATTTCTATATATTTATATTATTTACTATTTAATGTTATTCGAAGTGATGGAAAACAAAATTAATTATTTTCACGCATTTTGATCCTTCAAATGATGCAACAGGTTACAGTACAAGACACTCAAATTCTGGGTGTCGGTTCTGTCGTTGACCGTGTTGTTAATGTAGATGTGGACCATTTCGCTGATTTCTCTCTTTTGGTAACTGACTCACGATCTAGGATAGAGGTATTCGGGAAGTCGAAATCATGATTAAACACGAAATGATGTTGGGCAAGTGCGGTTTTTATCTCTCGTTTGCCTGTTAAGTTCCCTGCAGTCACATTCATGTTGGTATAGTCTGCTCTTCAAATATTGTCTTGTCATGTCTATGTAACACTTGTCACAATTCATACATGGTATCCTATAAATTAATTCAGAGCAGTGAGAAGCAAGAAGGGAATGTTTGAGTTTCGAAAACACTTGGCTAATATCTTTGTCTTGTGGTATGCAAAACTTATACAAGGATTGATGCGTTTTAGCCGATATTGGATTTTATCCGACAGTCCGGACTGTTTGGATATGGGAACCTGGGGAAAAAAAATGGGAACCTACAAAATGTCCTCTCACGGGGTTGGGGTTGGGATCCAGGAATAATACTAGGACGATACTCATTCCATACTCGATTGATGTGACTAGATGGACTTGTTCGCTTTTAAGATGTTCTTAACTATGTCTATGTTCGCCTTATGGAAAACATCACTACTAAGTTTAATAGCGCTGTAAAAGAGAAAAATCAGACAAAATAAAAAATCGGAAAAAAGTTTACGAGTCTACCGGAGGGAGTGTGCTTTGTACCAGTTAATTGGAAGAGTACCATCGTCCCGCCTCACATGGTCACATGGTGCTATGGAAGAGTAAATGTATGAAATATCAAGTGATGTCGGATTTGTCGAGTTTGAAAAAATTGCAAATATCTTGGAAACTATGATACATTTATTAATACAATTTTTTCATTTTTTTGACTTTCAAGCATGGGTTTTTATCAGGAGGAGTATTGTCGAAGATTTACAGGACACCCTTCTGTATACCACAAAACCCATTTATTTCTGTACCTATGCGCCATACTGCAGAATCCTGACAACTACAGAGTTTATAGTATACGTACCTATAACAGCTGTCATCCAAAAACTGAGTTCTGTCAACTTTAGTTTTGTCCTGGAATTTAGGCTCAATGTCTTTAAATTCTACAGGCCAGGTATAGAGGCAAGCAGTACCAAACAACGCCAATCCTCCTCCACCTAACGCCACGTAACCCTCCGTTATGTTTAACAGATCTTGATAAGATGCCATTGCTGTCTCAGAGTACTCAGCGCCTCTGTAATTTGTACAGGAAAGAAAGGCAAGGTATTTGCGTTTATCGGACGCGAAGGGAGAATTCATAATTTCTCGACCTGCAAGGTTAAACTAGAAAATTTGGTACCAAATGCTACTAACATCTAAAATTACCAATCGTCTCCCATAACTGATCTTGCTTCATTTCTCTAGCCTGCATGTAATTTAGAGTGCTTCTGAACACTTGACACTGGCCTTCCAAACTAAATGTCTTCCGTCCAAATCCATTTTCCAACAGTTTTTCTGCAGTGAAGCACTGCAGAAGCTTCGCACACAACAATATTCTATCACAAGCGCTTTTGACGTCGTTCATCTCCCCAGGAGGAGCTGAAATATAAGAACGGTTATGTAAGGTAAAGAAAGGAATATATGCACATTCTTAGCGTGTGAATAAGTCAACAAAATTATTAATTCTGCCGGATTATTTATCTCTTTGTATCCAGACTATACAGGGTGACCGTTTTTAGAGTTTAACCTTAGGAATCCCGCTTATTTTATTTATATTATAAGATATACGAAGAAGGTTAAATCAAGGCCATTCAAAGGGGCTAATCAAAAGTTTTCAAATTTTTAAAATTCCGACTGATTTCGGAAATACTTATGAAGCTAAGTTCAGTCAAATTAAGTTCGCTACATTGTTAAGGGATTGTCATCTATCCATTCCCATCAAAAACAGCAAAAAAGTCCAATATTTTTTTTAAATTAAGCAAAAGAAAGTATTGTTTTTTTCTCAAAATCCAACTTTGACAGGCTTTAAGTTCGGATCGAATTGACCAATCAAAATAAACCCAATGGTTTTTTTGCACTTCTTGAAGTTCTCTTTGTCTTCCCACTATGAAACTGGTTCAATAATTTCGGAGATAAACCCGTTGGGTGATCAATTTTTAGGCTCTTTTGGAATCTTTCTTTTTCCTTCAAGGATTCAAAAATATCATAAAGTGTAAAATAATTCCAATAATGCTCCTTTTACATAAGATACCTTTCGGACTACCTCACCATCAAATTAATCCTTTGTCAAAGTAGTTTTTAATTTAGGCGCTCTGTTACAAGTTCACTTTAAACTTTAGTTTGAAGGTAAACGAAAGATTTTGACAGATAGATAATGCGTCACGTATGTCAAACCTGAAGTTTAAACTTCAAACTGAATTTTTACTGATAGTTGTAAAGTCGTCGTTAGTAACAATTACATTGCTTGACAGTCGTATAAAATTTTCTATTTTTTAGTTATCAATACTTGGAAAAGTAACACACTACGTACCTTGAAACAGGCCGTCATGACCATCACATACTACATACATGGGCATGACGGTTTGCTGAAAGTTTAATGGGCTGTACTCCAAGTTAAGTATGAATTTTTGGCATCCATAAAGAAAAGTTAGCTTGTTTTCACCTTCTCTTAGCTCTACCAATATCTTAAAGATTGAGTCGATTGGATGGATGCTTTGGACCGAATCTGCTGTTTCGTAGTGGACTTGTAAATGGTCGTCTGCAGCCTGGCATGTTATTACTTGCTTGCAGTTCTCCGCCCTTCCTATTATTCGAACGATTGGATAACTCACTGTATCTTTCCGGTCGAAATTTAGTATTCCCAATGAATGACTGCAAAGTTTTGCAGAGCTCTAAAATATTTAAGCTTTAATTACTACTATACAGGGCCTAACACCGCGTGAGTACTTGTATTTATGTTACGCGGTTTCAATTTATGAAAATCCTGCAAGAATTACATAAAAACATTTAGTGTTTGTTGTAAACTTAATTACTTTCAACCTCACTCAATGTCACATTTTTTTATGCTTTACCAAAGGAAAGAAAAATATAGTTTACGTTTGGTACACATTGAATTTTCCAGTGCAATTAAATTTAAAACACTATCTATTTACTTAACAAATAAACCCAAGTTCGTTTCTCCTACTTATTACACTTTTAGCTTACCTAGAATAGTTTATTTTAGCTTACCAGTTTATTTCCGATTACTGACGAACAACGTTAACCCTTTCCTTTACCTTGTCCACAAAATTTTCAGAGTTAAGAGAAGTGTTTCTGGAAGCCCCATTTTCTTCCGGGCATTGCTTAGCCACTGGCGTAACTAGTAGCTTCGTGTTTGGAACTTTTATAATCGATATACCATTAACATCAGGTAAGTGTAGGTCTCAATTACGCTGATGATTTGCCTTATTTTTAAGAGATATTGTTCAATGGTTGTCTTGATCTTGCGAATTCCGAAAAGCTCCATGAGCTTTTGACAGACAACCGATTCAAAGGTTTCGCCTTGATCCGAATGAAGTTCGAGAGGGACTCCAAATCTGCAGAATATTTCACTTGACAGCACCGTTGCCCCAATTTTCGCTACTTGATTAAGCAAGGTGTACGCTTCAGGCCATTTGGTGACCTAATATTATATATATAAGACTACATAAGACTCTACCTCTTGATATTAATTTAACCACTAGAAACGTTCTTTTTATTTTTGCCAGTAATATTCACTCCAAAGTGACCTCCACTCTTTCTTCTTTAGTAAATCTGATTTCCTGCTGCCAAGGACAACCAATGGACTTGCTCTTTTCAGAAGTTCACTTTCTATTCTAAGAAAAGCCCGCTTAACCCATAACGAACCGAATAACGAAACTTATAGTTCACGCCGCTGGCACTCTTTCTCCATATTGAAGGAGAATTCGATAAAACCACAACAATTAACATCTGCGAGACCCTTAGGGCCGAGGAACTCCAACACAGTTGGTAAGCTGAGTCAGATCGGCGCTCCGCAACCGTAGGGTGACCACTTCTCCTGGGAGATGACCAGAGGGAAATCGAGGTCGAGGGCGGCTGTCCACAAGGCAGCTGCTTATCACCTCGACTATGGTGTCTCTTGTCATGGACTGGACATGATACCAGGAATGCTCGTCGGCAGCGTTTGTGATCGAATGCAAAGAAAATGCAGAATAATAGAACAATGGTGGATCAAGACGGGACTGTCAGTCAATTCTGGCAAGACAGAGCTTATACTCTACATCAAAAGGAGGAAAACTACAGGATTCTGGTCACACACGCTGTACGCGGAACCTCTGCTGCTAAAGCCTGAGGCTAAATACCTGGGGGTGATCATCGACAACGGGCTGATCTGGAAAAGTCACGTAGAAAAGGCATGAATAAGGCAACAGCACTGGTATGGCAACTGCGCAGGGCAGTGGGCAGGTGATGGGGTCTAAAGCGACACGTCCTTCACTGGCGCTACGCTGCGGTAATTAGACCGAGGATATCCTATGGGTCCGTGATCTGGTGGCGCGGGTGGACAAGGCCTTCTATGCGTTGAAGTTGGCCAAATTAATAGAGAACAGTATGCATATAGTCATAACGGGTGCGTTCAAAAGAACACCAGAAGCAGCTCTCAATGGCTTCCTAGGTCTGCCGGAGCTCTTAATCTGGATGAAGAGGGAGGCGATGGCTTCCTGCAAGAGGATGGATGGATGCGACCAGCGGAAGAAAACAGTCATGGGAAGCGGCCACACGCAGATCGCCAGCTTCATCTAGAGAAAGATCTCAATTTTCCTGTCAGAGAAGGGGCGTCCTTGCGATCGGCTGAGACTAAAGTAGTTATTTATGATAAACATCCCAACAAGAGAAAAACGCAAAGCGCTGCTTTAGCAATCTTCTGATTTTCTGCATACTTGATTACTCTGAAAATAATCAAAGCAGGCCATGAAGAGGGCGAGAGCTTTCCCTTGAGAGGCCACACGACGGTTTTCCAGACGGAGATGTTTGCAATACTCAAAGTGGCCGCACGACCAGAAGTCAAACAAGGAGCACAACAGAACATCCTTCCGGGCCGCCGACAGTCAGGCGGCCCTGTAAGCCATCTGCAGGAACAGGACGAGTTCAAAGCTTACTCAGGACTGCAGGGATGCTCGACCCTAACCCAGATAGATTCAAGGCCTCGTGGCTACTTGGGAGAAGTCGGCAGTGCCTGGGAGGCCTTATAGGAATCCTCACTGGCCTCTACAGAATAAACCAACACATGCACCTCCTAGGAATGGTGGAGAGTCCATTCTGCACCCACTGTGGAGCAGGGGAAGAGTCGTCATACCACTTTCTGGGAGTGTGCTATAGGTGGGCGTGACTGCGCCACAAGATGCTGGGAGCCGCTGTCCTCCATCGAAAGGAGCTTCCAACTCTGAGATGGGGCGGGTTACCTTTCTTCATTAAAGGGACGGGTCGACTCGTGGAGGGAATGACGGTTCAGGCGGAGTAGGGATGGGTGGATCGAGTGACTGTGAAAAGGGCCTTTAATGTCTATTGTCAAGGCTTCGCCCAACCTCCCTATGTCTACTACTAACCCACAACACCGTCCAACTTCACATCACTCTGGCCTTTTACTGTCAATTATTGGCGAAAGCATTGATTGACTTTCTGTCCTTTCTTTTTTTCTTTAGGTCTTTTCTACTCTTCCTTTTGGTGTTGCATAAAGTAAGCAACGCAGCAATTTGATCTTCTTTTGCTTTATGCTGGTTTCTTATCACCGGCATAAACAAACAATGTCTGGTGTTTATACACTCGCCTACAGTTCAACAGTTTTATAGTCCTCGAATTCTAAATGGAATCTCACAATCTCAATTTTGTCACCAATTGTTGCGAACTCGGGGTTCGGATAATTCTAGGGCAACTAAATTTTATTAAAACACTTAATTATTTACTCGACAAATAAACACAAGTACATACAATTCGTCAACATACCTCGCAAAAAATAAATTTTTTCCAACTTTCACAGTTCATCAACTTATAGTTCACTATTTCACAGATTAAGATTCAACTTATCAGACCGCAGCGGACCCCGCCTTTTATACCTAAAGCTACTAAAACTGGAAATTACTCGAACAATAACAGAATACCCCAAAACATTTAAATAACACTAAAAGTAGAGCAAACAAGATCATAGATCATTCTCGGCAGCCTCGGATCGACCAAAAATTTATTTATTATAGCCAGTTATACAGCATCTATTTCAACTTTAGTTATTTATTTGAATAAGTACTTCACAGAAGTAACAAATATTTGGGCGAACTGTTGTTATATGTTTCCCCCTACATTAATAAGAAAGATTAACTTTTTTAAAATGGTATTTTTTACTAAAGTTGTGCAGATAACATTTCATGCAGGAAAACTTAACGGAAATAATTTCTTTTCGGATTGAAAATTGAATTTATATATTTAGAATTTGTCAATATAGGTATGGAGTTTTATCAATTCAAGTAGCAATTCTTGAGATTGCCAACGTAGGAAATTTTGAAAACCGGAAAAAAATTTAACTTTTCTTGAGTATATTTTTGTCCAAAGTCATGTTAAAATAAAATGAGAACTCGCCTTTGCTAACTCACTAAAAAAATGCTTTCTCTCAAAAACTGAATTTTATTTTTTTTTACTTTTTTGATCATCTTGCTTTAAAAATATGTTAAAAATTAAGAAAAGAAAATTCCTAAATCACTTTTCACTTTTGTTTTGTAAATAACTTGGTAAATGTTTGGTAAAAAAAATAAAACACAAATTTATAGCAAAACAGCTATTCTGCAGTGAAATCAGATATCGTTTCAGAATGATAAAAAACTGTTTTTGATTTAAGATTTTTTGATTCAAAAATTAGATTTTTGTACTAGATTTCGAGTTACAAAGAAAGTTTTCTAATCCGATAAAAATCAAACTGTTTAAATCCAAGAATTTTTAATTCCAATATGTATTATGAAAAACAGAATAAAAAAAGACGTGTTCTTCGGACTAATTGAAAAAAAATATTTAAAACAAAAGTTGAAGTCAATTTATAAACGGCATTTTTTTATTAAGAAAACATTTTGTAAAACGTAAAAAAATCAAGTTAATGTACCAAACTTAGTCACAAAAAATCGTTGTAGAATAATGAGAAACGGCATTTCTGACTCAATTTAGCGTGCGCAAAGTTTTGCCTCCATACTTCTGGTTGTTTTGCACATGCCTTGCGTATATTTTATTATACGATCGATCATTTATGAAGCAAAATCGCAATCGCAGAAAAAGTATAGTGTGCAAACCAAAATCACTCTTCACACCCTTGTGACGTTGTATCACTCGCCTACGGCTCATCTCCACACAGTCACAATCGTATGAAAAGTGTAATTTTCGACAATAGTTGCACAATATACTATTATGTAATTCCGTTCGCTTAGCTAGTTATTAAAACACTGACAGCGATGAAACTTATTTTAGCTCTGTTTAGGTGGTAATGGTAAAATTTTACATTAAGAGGCAGCGGTTTATGGAAATGTCAAATAATATTCAGTGAAAATTAACGTCAATGTCACGCGGCAAACTTAATTTTAAAGAACAAATGTTACTCGACGTTTGAAATAATGAGTTATTTTTAACTATTATTCTTTTTAATATATCTTATTAAATAAAAGAGTATAAGATACACGTTGCATAACGCCATTGTCGCACTCATCCAATGCAAAACTCGACGCTTCGCTCCTCGTTTTGCAAACTTTGATTCGTGCGCCAATGCGCTGTGCGTTATGAAACATGTATCTACAAGTTAATATAGCCCGTGCATATAAAAAAATCTTTTTACAGGGTGATTTACGTTACTCGACACGAAAGATTATGGCAAACTTTTAGATTTTAAAAAAGTTTTGTATATGAAATGGATGGGGGTCTATTGGAAGTACATTTTAAAATTATTGTCATTGTATACAGGTGGTCCCAAAAGTATAAAATTGATTAAAGTTGTATTTTTTTAAATGAGACTCCTAGTATATTAATGTATTTTCGGTACCTACGGACAAAAGTAACGGTAATTTTATTAAGGTTTATGGCATCTAAGCCGTACCGTTCCTCAGATATTCGTGATTTTGTGAAAATGCAGCATCAAATTAAATGTTTAAAATCTCAGCACTTGGTTTCTTTTCAACCACCAAAATTGGCTGGTGGGCTAATAGTACATTGGAACTGGCCAATCTTTAATGGCAGATATTTTACTTTGGCTAGTTTTAATGCCTTGTTCTGAGATAGTATGCCCCAAGTACTCGACTTGCTTTTAGAACAGGCTGCATTTCTTGTAGTTTAACTTCAGGTGAGCATTCCGTAACTTGTTGAAGATTTCTCTTAAATTCTTCAAATGCTCGTCGAAATCACGTCCCATGACAATTATGTCATCTAAGTATGCCAGGCAAGTTTTCCAAGTCAGCCCCCTCAAGACAAGTTCCATTAGTCGCTCGAAAGTTGATGTAGCATTGCACAATCCAAAAGGCATAACAGTGAATTGGTATAGTCCAGAACCAGTAGAAAATGCAGTCTTTTCTTTGTCTTCGGGAGCAATCTTTACTTGCCAGTACCCACTTTTTAAATCTAGAGTGGAAAACCACTTTGATCCCGATAAAGTTGCTAAGGTGTCATCTATACGTGGCAATGGGTAGCTGTCTTTCTTGGTCACATCATTAAGTTTCCTGTAGTCAACACAGAACCGCGTTGAACCATCTTTCTTCTTAACAAGAACCACAGGCGACGACCATGGACTAGATGATTCTTCTATGACGCCCTCCTTTAACATTTCATTCAGCAAACTGTTAACTTCTTGTTGTTTAGCAAGAGGGACCCTTCGTGGGTGTTGTCGTATTGGCTCGGCATCTCCTGTGTTGATCTTATGGACAACTAAATCAGTTTGACTGTCATTGCTCTTGAAGTTGAACATATCAGATTCATCCATAGCAAATTTTATGGCAGACTGAAGTTGTTCCTTTGACAGGTGACTCCAATGTCGTTTGAAAGCATCAATAACTTCTGGCGAAGCTTGGTTAGAAGATTCAATTTTGGATGTCTCTGCTTCGACACAATTGCATACCCATTGTACAGGCTCATAATTGGCAAGAACTGTTCCTTCTTTGAGCTTGATGGTCTTTTCTCCAATATTGGCAACTCGTACTGGCATAGTCTTCTTCGTGTCGGTCAAAGTTCGTGCTACCATGATTTCAGTCGTCAAATCCAGGTTAGGTTCTATAAGTCCTATGGACCACCCGGGATCATTTTCAGAAGTCACTGTGATAATTTGTTCTGAATTTGGAGGAATTTTCACATCTTCTACCACCAGTAGACGGACACTAGTTTCCACATTTCCATTGGTTAATGCAAACTCCTCATCTCCAAATGTGAGAATATTCCGTTTGTGATCATAGGAGAATCCATGTTTCCTGATGAGATCCATTCCCAAAATAAACTCGTCTTTGATCCTGGCAACCAACACTTTATGCCGAACTTCGAGTCTTTCTCCAATAATGATGGTGACATCGGCTTCTCCGTCTATAGGGCAAGACTCTCCAGTGACTGATTTTAACATAATAGGATTGGGCAATGGTTGTATGGTATATCCGACAAGTTTATCTGGCCTTACAATGGTCACATCTGCTCCTGTATCGATGGTAATCTGGATCTTCTGTTCCTTAATGCGTCCGGCCACTGTGAGACTTTTGCCACCCAAATTATTGACTTTAAAGATCCTGGGGGTCTTAGCGGCCCCGGTCAATTGCCCCCTTGCATTGACCGGAATTAGTTTTCCTGGGACCTAGGGCGGTCTTGGTCGCCGCTTGGTCTTCTAAACGATGGCGACGGACTTCTTGCCCTATTACAGCAGTTACTCTTGATGTGACCCAGTCTGCCGCAGTTAAAACATTTTATGCCCCGATTGTCTGTTGATCGAGGGGTCCTTCCCAATAGGGCTTGTATATTGACTGCCATATCCTTCATCGCTTTATGTAAACTTGCCATGGATTCAGCCATAGACGTATCCTTCTCGTCATTGCAAGTTGCCATTCGCACACGTGGAGAAGAACCAGATGACACTCGTGACGCCTCGAATTCCAGGGCCCGAACTAGTGCCTCGCTAATATCCTTGGGCCTTACTAGACGTAAGTGGTATCTCATGTCACTATCGCGAACTCCCTCAATGAACCTTTCGGCGGCAAATTGCATTTGAAAAGATTCAGGGGCCGATGGATAGGTATATATGGATGGATACGGTAGGTGAATTAGTCTGTCTATGTCCGCCTCAAATTCTTGTAACGATTCACCTGACTTCTGCTGTCTCATCCTCAGCTGGGCCTGGAACACGGTTTCTTTGTGTTCGTGTCCAAATCGTAGTTGCAGAGAGTGTACTGAAGCTGCATAATTACTTTGATCAGCTGCCGACAGAGATTGGAGTAATTCAGCCGCTTTTCCACGAAGCGCTACCAATAGTGATGTAGCTTTCTGGCGCTCGGACCAGCCATTAGCTTTTGCAGCTGCCTCAAATTGGGTTTTATAGATTTCCCAGGCCGTAGTACCGTCATAATCGGGAGGCTTAATTTTAGCGTTGGCTGTGCTAAAACTCTCTGTAGACACGGTGTCGTCCTCAAGTTGTTCCCGGAAATTCTTTTCTAGCTCGAGAACCCTCTGGTTGACAGCTTCGAGTCCTTCGTTAACGGATTCGTTAACGGATTGCATTATTCTTTCTTCCAATTGTTGCTCCCTAACTGCGAGATGTTTCATTAATTCTTCTTTGAATTGTTGATGACGTCGCTCTTGTACTTGTTCACGTTTTTCCTGCTCCTCCTTCTGTTCTTGATAACGTCTTTCCTGCTCCTCTTTCTGTTCTAGATAACGTCTTTCCTGCTCTTCCTTCTGTTGTTGATAACGTTGCTCCTGTACTCGATCACGTCTTTCTTGTTCCTCTTTTTGTTCTAGATAACGGCGCTCCTGTATTTGATCACGTTTTTTCAGCTCTTCCTTCTGTTCGTTATAACGTTTCTCCTGTTCTAGATAACGTCGCTCCTGTACTTGATCACGTTTTTCCTGTTCTTCCCTCTGTTGTTGCATGAGGGACAGCAGGGCGGCAAGTTGATCTTCCATCGCTTGATGCTGGCTTCTGGTCACTGGCATAAACACGTAATGTCCGGCAATGAAGCACTCACTTACAGTTCAGCAATATTAGTCCTCAAATTCCCACTGGAATGCCACTTCTGATTACAATTGTTGCGAACTCGGGGTTCAATAATTCCAGTGTAACGATTTTACACGAAAACACTATTTATTTATTCCACAAATACACACGACTACTAAATAACTCGCTACAATAACACTTTATAGCCTTCTAATATCGCTTCGTAACTTTAGCTTACTTATAGCTCGCTTAAAATAATACTACTCAACCGCCGCTCTATGCGCCTTTTATATACAATCCTAAAATTACAGAAAAACCTAGAAAGTTCTTTATAAGAATTCTTGAATAATCTCACATAAAAAAAAACGGTTGTAAACAACTGCCTTCTAGATTAAGCCAGACGAGCAATAAATCACTCGTGTCAGCCATGACGCAGCGCGGATAGGTCGCGAAGCTCCACCAACCAACACGCTCCCATGCGTTGCCCCGCCTCCCATGCGGCGTTGCTGCGAATCGTAACAATAATAATGAAAATTGTGTCGGTTAAAAGAACCATTGTTATGATAAGTAGGTACACTCATCACTAAATAGAACTGATTCAAAAAAATCTTCTTGTTTTCTAACTTTTTCTTAACACCCACATACAAAAGTCCATTCGTTGGCCAAAATCGTCATCGGAGAGTTCTTGATGTAGTTGTATCTTAAAATCGTGATATTTATGTTTTTGAAGAATCCTTGATACGCTTGCTTGGCTAATATTTAAGTTTTGTGCAATTTCTCGTTGTCCGACATGAGATTTTCAACTACAGAGCCAATAACGGCTAATTCAGTTTCTTGGTTTTCTGTAACTGGTCTCGTTTTGGCAGTCGTTTCATACTGAACACTACCAGTTTGCCTAAATTGAACCAACAGTCTTTCAAAAACGGCTCTATATTCGGTCGAGTTCGGTTAGGAAACCTTTCAGCATAAACCCTTGATGCTAAAAGACAATTTTGCAAGCATTTTCCTAGAATGAAGATCACATCGACTTGTTCTTCTGTTGTGTAAACCAGCATTTTGATTAAATAAAAAACTCCCTGTTAACCACCAATTATAACAGTAAAAAAATATTTAACTTTAAATTAATAAGTGAAAACTAGACATGCCAATAAATTTTGCTTTGTCAAAATCACGTAACACCTGAACAGACCTGAACAGGTAAATTAGATTACTACATTCGTTTATTTCGGCGCAAATTCAGAAAAAATCAATTTTCCAAGAAAATGCAACGACCAAGCTATATGAATGTTTAATAGTTTTTGATAGGAAATTAAATTCTGCATCTAATGATACTAAAAAATACAGGGTGTCTAATTTAAATTAAACGAGTTATTACTGTTTGAAGTTTGCAATAATTTAGTGTTCATTTTTTTACATTTAGTACACAGTAGTTAATATTTAATACATACCGCAAGAAATTCAATGTACTAGTAGCCCACCAGCCAATTTCGGTGGTTGAAAAGAAACCAAGTGCTGAGATTTTAAACATTAAATTTGATGCTGCATTTTCACAAAAACTACCTTTACTTTTGTCCATAGATACCGAAAATACATTAATATACAAGGTGTTTCATTTAAAAAAATAAAACTTTAATCAATTTTATACTTTTGGGATCACCTGTATACAAAGACAATAATTTTAAAATGTACTTCCAATAGACCCTCATCCATTCCATATACAAAACTTTTTTTAAATCTGGAAAAAGCCAAAATGCAAACCTGCCCTAAATAGCAATCATGGTCACAACATAGAGTGTCAACCCTGGACACAGGAATTACGCTACATATTAACTCTCAAGGGCTTTTATCCCACATATTAGAAATTAGACAATTGATCAAAGAGAGGTTACCGTACATAGTATGCATCAGTGAAACGCATATTACACCGGATATAATTGAGAGTGAGTACTGTGTGAGTGGATACATGGCTGTGTCAAGTTTTTCGAACAGTAGACACACGGGAGGAGCAATTATTTATACAAAACAATGTTTTCCATCTTCTGTTGTTTATGTGGACTCCGTGGACTACAACTACTGGGCAGTATGGTTGAAAATAAAGACAATAAATGAAACTATTCTTGTATGCGCTATGTATAGATCGCCAAATGCAGACTGTGCTCAGTTCCTACAATATCTCGAAAGCAGGTTAAATGAGGAAACTATAAATGATAATAAAACATTTATCTTGGGCGATCTAAATATAAATTGGTTACATAAAGAAGGTGATACAAAAAAACTACGACAAATAATACAGGACGCGGGATTCTGCCAAATTGTAAATAGAGAAACCAGAATAACAGAGAAATCATCTTCTCTAATAGATCACATAATAACAAAGAGGTGCCAAGGGACTTTCCAGTTATAACTGATCATGAAATCATTGGAACTGAGTTGCAGGGTAACTATAAGACCAAAAGAGAGGAATATGCCGAGTTCAGGAAGTATAATGATGTAACCAGAGCTAGTCTTATTGAGGAACTGGTGGACGGATGACTATCCAAAAATCTCCGTGCATGACAGGTACAGTTTTAGAAGCTCAAATACAAAGAGATAGATCCTATAAAAAGTTTAAGTTTACTAGGAGACCTGAAGACTCGATAGAGTACAAATCAGCACGGAACACAGCAACTACAGTAATGCGCCAAGAGAAACAATTATATTATAATAAGAATATTGAACAATGTAAAGGGGATAGGAAAAAAATGTGGAGAACACTAAAAGGTTTGATTGGAGGGAAAAAAAAGAACACAGACTTGTCACAAATAGATTTTGGAAATAGCGGAGAGCTGGTTGTAAATAACTTCAATAATTTTGATCGTGATAGTCTTATTGACATTTCTAATAGTATAGAAGATAAACAGTGGAAAAACATGATTCCGGAAGTGGAAACATGTCATCTTGATGGGTTTAAAAACCTTAGATATTACGCAGCTTAAAAAAATAGTCTTTTCCCTAAAAAATAAAGGAACTAGCGACAAATCAATAAATGTTCGGCTGGTAAAAGACTTGTTTTGTGTGATTGGTTACCCGTTGCTAAATCTTATAAATACATCATTGAATACAAGGAAAGTGCCAGAAGACCTAAAAATTAGCATCATAGTGCCAATACCCAAAAATGAGATACCTCAAACGTCAGCTGACTACAGACCCATAAATCTTTTGCACGTAATAGATAAAATACTGGAGGTTGTTGTATGCCAGCAACTTAGGGAAAACTTTGAAACGCGTAAACTTCTCTTTTGCGGCCAGTCAGGATTCAGGAGTGCTTATTCAACTGAGTCTGCAGTGCAGTATGTGTGTGCAAGCTAGAGAAAAGCTATAAACCAGGGAGATGTGGTGCTTGCAGTTTTCGTCGACTTGAAACGAGCGTTTGAAACAATTGACCGCGGGATTTTGGTGAAAAAACTGAGGAATTATGGTGTTGTCGGGAGAGCATTGGAATGGATTGTGGACTATTTGGCGAATAGACATCATAGAACTCGGATAGGAGAAAAGACTACAAACAACCCAGGCGGGAAGGTGACGTCATTTTGTCGTAATTAGTTAGTAAGCATCGGTTACCAAAGACGTCATGGGATGACGACAAAACAACGTCATAATGACGAGCGTAAGTCACAGACTGATGACGTCATTTTGCCACGTGTCATGACGTTACTTTGTGACGTCAAAATCACGTCACTTTGCGCCGCGAGAATGACGTTAGTTTACATTATTTTCTACAAACTGTTTCTCTTCTGAGGTGTATATTTTTGACTACGTCAAAGAGTTAAAAAGCTTCTAGAATCCAAATTTTCTACTACCTTTTTGATTGACTTGGTAACAAGAAATTATAAGCTTTAAAAGTAACACAAAATTTAACAAAATTAACTTTAGTAACAGGAAATTTTTGTCTAAAAATATCAGGAATTTTTTTAATTTTATACAAAATGACGTAATAATACACCATTTTAGTCTCAAAGGAAAACAATTTTTTTTTAACTTTGAATGTAGTAACAGAAAATTGCATCCTAAACGTAACAGAAAAATAAAAAAAAAATTACTTACTGACAAGAAATTTTGATCCGAAAGCAATATTAAATTTTTTAATTTTAACTAGAACTAGTACGGAAATTTAGTCTAAAGCGTAACACGAAATTTTTTATATTTGACTGGGTAACAAAAAAACTTTTGTCTAACAATAACACAAAATTCCCCACAGAAAATTTTAGTTTACACGTAACACAAAATGTTTAAATTTTGATTGCAGTAACACGAAATTTTAGTCTAAGCGAAATTTAAAAATTTCTACTTAGCCATAAGAACTTTTGGTCTGAAATCTCACAATTTTGACTTGCATTGTTAGTCTAAGCGTAGCACGAATTTTTTTTTATTTTCATCTCGTAACAAGACATCTTCGTCTAAAGGTAACAGAAAATTAAAACATTTTGACCTTAGTAACAGGAAATTTTAGTAAAAACGTAACACAAATTTATTGGATTTTGACTGTAGGAACACGAAATTGTAGTCTAAACGGAGCATTCAATTTTTAAGTTTTGACTTTAGTAAGACGAGAATTTATTTTAAAGCGTAACACGAAATTTAAAACTGTTTGCTTAGCAACGAGAAATTTTGGTCTACAAGTAACTAAAATATCAAAATTTTTACTTAAAATGTTAGTCGAAAAATTTACACGTATAACTATTTTTTTAAGTTTTGACTGGGCAACGAAAAATTCCGTTCTAACAGTTACCCAAAATAAAAAAAAAAATCGACATTAGTAATAGTAAGTTTTAATCTGAACGTAACACAATTTTTTTTTAATTTTGACTTAGTAACATGAACTTTTGGTCTAAGTAAGACTGAGTTAAACAAATTTTTTTAGTTTTGACTGTATCAGCACGAAATTGTAGCCTAAACGTAACACAACCATAAAAAACAGTTAGTAACAAGAAATTTTTTTTCGAAAGTAACACATCAAATCTTTAAATTTCGACTTCGGTAACAGGAAATTTTAGCTAAATGCAACACGAAATTTTTGTCTGGAAGTAACACAAGATCTTAAAATATTAACTTGAAAGGTTAGTCTAGACGTAACACAAAATTGTTTAATTTTGACTTGGTAAAAAGAAATTGTGGTCTAAAAGTAACACAAAATTTACAAAATATGAGTTTAGTAACAAGAAATTTTGTTCCGAAAATAACATAAAATTTTTAAATTTTAACAATAGTAATACTGAACTTTAGTCTAAAGCGTAACACGAAATTTTTTATGTTTGACTGGGTAACAAAAAATTTTTGTCTAACAGTAACACAAAATTTCGACATTCGTAACAGGAAATTTTAGTTTAAACGTAACACAAAATTTTGAAATTTTGATTGCAGTAGCACGAAATTTTAGTGTAAACGAAATTTAAAAATTTCCACTTAGCCATGAGAAATTTTGGTCTAAAAGTAACAGAAAATTAAAAACTTTTGACTTTACAAACAGGAAATTTTTTGTCTAAACGTAACACACACTTATTGAATTTTAACTGTAGAAACACGAAATCATACTTGGTAACAAGAAATTTTGATTCGAAAGTAGCAACAGATTTAAAGAAATTTATAACTGTTTGCCTATCAACGAAAAATTTTGTTCTAACAGTTAGTCAAAATAAAAAAATTTCGACGTTAGTAGCAAGAAATTTTCGTCTAAACGTAACACAACGTTCTTTAAATTTTGACTGTATCAACACGAACGAAATTGTAGTCTAAACGTAACACAAATATAAAACAATTTTTTTAGTAACAAGTAGCTTTGTTCCAAAAAATAACATCAAATCTTTAAGTTTCGACTTTGGTAACAGGAAATTTTAGCTAAATGTAACATGAAATTTTGGTCTGGAAGTAACACAAAATCTTAAAATTTTAACTTGAAATGTTAATCTAGACGTAACACAAAATTGTTCAATTTTGACTTGGTAACAAGAAATTGTGATCTAAAAGTAACTCAAAATTTACAAAATTTGACTTTAGTAACAGGAAATTTTAATCTAAACGTTTCACGATAATTTGGTCTGGAAATGAGACAAATTCTCAAAAGTTTGATTTGAAATGTTAGCAACACGAACTTATTTGATTTTGAGTTAATGACAAGAAATTGTGGTCTAAAAGTAACACAAAGAAATTTTTACATTACTAACAAGAAATTTTAGCCTAAATGTAACACGAAATTTAAAAATTTCGACTGTAGTAACATAAAATTGTAGTCTGAACGTAACACAAAATTAAAAAAAATTAATTTATAAACCAGAAATACTTCCATTCCATTGATCTAAAAGTAATACAAAATTTAAAAATCTTGATTTTGGTAACAGAAATTTTTAGTCGACGTAACAAAAAATTAAAAATGTTAACGTAGTAACACGAAATTTCGATCCGAAAGTAACGTTAATATGACGTCACTATAAGCAGTCGTCTTTCTCACGTCGAAATATCGACGTCACTTATTTGTCATTTTTTCATCAGGTGACGTCGAATAACGAATGATCACCAAAAGTTGACGTTATAATGACGTCACGTTTCCGCCTGGGAAAGTGATTAGTAAATATGGTGTACCACAAGGTAGTGTATTAGGACCCCTATTATTTATTATATACATAAATGATCTAAATGTGATTTTTAAGAGTGCTTTTGTAAATCTTTTTGCGGATGACACCCTGATTCGTGTAACTGGAAAGGAGTATCAGGACATAACCAATACTATGAACTTGGAATTGCAAACATTATATAACTGGCTATGTCAAAATAGATTAAAACTAAACACATCAAAAACAAAATGCATGGTTGTCGGATCAAGACATAACTGCAAAAAATATCGAGATCTAGGTTTAAACTTGTCCATGACTGGCTGCAATATTGAATTTGCTGCTGAAATTAAATATCTAGGTGTCACACTGGATCCGCAGCTAGGGTTTTCAGTTCATATTGACTATATTTGCAAAAAGTTAGGTAAAAAAATTGGTTTCTTTAGACGTGTCTCCTCCCATCTTTCTTATAGTACCAAGCTACTAATATATAATACAATTGTCTTGCCTCACTTTACCTATTGTTCGGCATTGTTAATGTCATGTGCACAGAGAGATATTACCAGGCTTCAGAGACAACAGAACAGGGCTATGCGTGTAATTCTTGGATGTAACATTTATACCCCTGTTAAAATCATGTTAAATGCACTCTGCGGCTTTCTGTGCAACGGAATATTAAGAGGGCAAATCTTCAGATAATTTATAAAATAGAGCATGGTCTGTTGCCCCAATATCTAAAAAGTTTTATAGAACTCAGATCAAATTTACATAATTACAATGTAAGATCTAGTTCAGATTACAACATTGCCTTAGTACGGACATCACTTTTGCAAAGGTCATTGTTTTACGAGGGACTGCAAATGTACAATTCTCTCCCTACTGTTATAAAGTGTTCTAGTAGCCTAATAGAGTTTAATTATAAAGTTTTCAATTATTTAAAAAATAAATTGGACTTAAGTGTTTAATCTAGGATAAGATTAGAATTTAAACACTTGTATTATGTTTACAAAACTTTGTATCATTGCATATTGTTCTATACTAGCCAGGTGCTAAATAAACAACAATTATTATTATTATTATTATTATTATACATCTAAAAGTTTAGCCATAATCTTCGGTGTCGAATAACATGAATCACCCTGTATTTAAAACGGTTTTTCTTTCGAAAACAGTTAAAAATCCGAATATGGTATGATGCATGAAATATTATTGGAATTCAAAGGCGAATCAAAAGTAATATTTATAGCAATCTACTTATCCTACTCAAATTAAAGATATCAAATCTTAAAATAATTTTGAAATAGAACCAATTTTCGTGTAAAGAAAACAATGAATTTTCGACACATAATCAAAGTGGATAGACTTTTTTTCCGTCGTCCTTTTGAGCTTTCAGAGGCAACTAGAAGATTTTTTTATGTGAAGTGAGTGACTACTTTTTAAATGAAGACCCTATACAATAATAAATAACATGCTGCATGCTATTACGCGACATCTACCGTTAGACTTTCAAGAAGGTGTCTTGCGTCAAACGAAATAAAATAGAATTCATTTCTAAATTATGCTTCCGACCGATAGATGTCGCAACATATGACGTTATTGAATACAAAATACCAATGAGAGGGAGAAAATAACCTCACTTTAACTTTGATAGCTGGCTAGAAATTTAAACAAATTTATTATATTATGGATACCTATCTTATAAGAGTGGAAAGACGACATGTCAAGTATGTATTATCAAAAAGGGATTAATTACCATTGTAGTTCCAGTGTTCTCACTTCCGTTTCCACGAAAACAATAACCATGCAGTGATAATCAAATTGCATTTGTATAGCCGAGGTTTGAGTCATGCGCTCAAACGATAACGAACACTACACTGTTTAAAGTTAGGCTATGTTTTTATTTCATGTTGTAGGTATAAACTCTTCACTTATTATTGGCATCAAGTAGTACCTAGGCGTCGCAAATCTGACTTTGGCATTTTTATTGTATCCTCTCAACATTTGCTGAAACAAAATTAATATAAATTAAGGTTTCAAAGGTAATAACCAAGTGATAATAATTGATTGTGACATATGTTTCATATGTTGTTTCTAGCAGTGGCATAACCAATAATGCCTGCCATCTTTGCCTCCAAAAACTTTAAATCAGTTTAGTGTGTCTAAAATTGAAGAATTTCTCATTTTGCAGGTTCTGCTTTGCTTAACTATGAAGAGGACACTTAATGAAACCAATTTTAATCAAAACAGAAATTTTGATGCAAAATAGACTTGAATGCTGTAATGTGTGCGTGAATAGAATGCTGAAAAAATCTCGTCTTAATACTCACCTAAAAGATCAAAAATGGTTTTATAGAATAGGAAAAAATATGTATTTACAACCAATAGTAATGTTATCATTACAAACTAGAATCCATTTCAAATAGATATTCATCTAGTAAGCATATAGAAATTGACATATAAATGACACATTTACATGGATGGAATAGGACGAATCTGTCAATTCCTCAGGCTGCTAGATGAATATCTATTTGAAATGGACCATAAACAAACCTCAAAGGGTATAGTTTGTAATGATAGTGGAAACTACATACCCCCAGTGGAAAATAACCTATTTTTTAATGATAAAGTGTACAGCGTCCTACCAGCAGTACGAAAACTACTCAAACGAGTACGCAAGAAATCGCAATTTTTCAGGCTGTTCCGTGATGCTGGAAGGACTTTTAGACCTACCCTTCGATTCAGAAAATTAAGACCGTTAAGCGCATGTTTTTATCTGGGTAGTAGGTTTTTTGGTTTTCAAGTTACAGCCAAAACAATGCAAGGGCAATTCAGTCGCAAACATGATGCGTGTGGGTCAGCGCGTCTGGGTCCCCGCCACCGTTTTTGACGGAAAAAACACGCATGCTTGGAGTAGTCAACAATTGGGAGATCAGTGGCGTTCAGCACGATGTTTTGGGACAATAAAAAATATCATCAAATCAATACAATATTACAAAAATAGCCGTTAGTGCATTGACAGTTGAAATCCCAATTAATGGCAATTTACCAGGTCAGTTCTTAAAAAAGTCCGGTAGATATAGTTTTACAGTTGGAGTAAGATGTTTCCGGACGAGGCGTGAGCCGAGTCAGGAATTTCGAAACGACTACTGTAACACGTTACCGGACGTATGATGTACAACATTTTATTTCATACTTATTAAAAACAGGAAAAAATTAACTTTATGCGCAGCCAGTATATATTTGACGCCAAATTGACAAATAGTTTCATTACGGTATCCTGTACCGGTACCGGTACAGGTTCCCATGGATACAATGGATTTATAAATGTGCCGGTACTCAACGCTGTAAAATTTCTTTACGATATCCAATCCTGTAAAAAGATATTTACCGGATTAAAATCAAGTACGTAAAAGTGTTCTAAATGATACAAAGTGAAGTAAAACATTTTAGTACATTTGGCAATAAAAATTTTAAAAAAAGTGTAGAAACTAGACAATCAATATTATAAGCGCGGTGGTGTCTATTCCAAATTTTGTAACGAAACAAGAAATTTTTTTTTTCAGAATCATCAGGACGACTCATTGCAAATCAGGTGCAAGAAGAATGTCATGGCAGATTTACGGCTTTGGAACAAAATGATTCACCCATTAGTAGTGACCGTTCGTCATCGTCATTCTCTTCCGATGAAAATAAGGAAAATATTTTACAACCCCTTGTCGATTCTCATAATGAAGCAGAATTTATCGAGCCGGATAAAGATGAAGTAATTAGCCACGACACTACATGGCACTTAAATAGAACAGTAACAATCAATCCTTTTAAAGATTCTCGATTTAAGCCACAACTTCACGTACAGAATTTGCATAATATGACAGAACTGGATTTTTGGTTGTGTTTTTTCCCAAGTGAAGAAATTGATTTCATTATTAGATGCACAAATGCAAAATTACGCCTAAGACGCAAGTCTATTACAAAGGAGGAATTTTATAAAGCAATTGGCATAATGTATACGATGACTCAAACTCAAAGAACCATAGCTGAAAAATTGGGAAATATAGACACAAAGGATGTAGAAGGCTTGAATGACACAATACTGAAATCGTTACGAGAAGCTCAGCAAATACATTGTACCCAAAGGAGTGATAAAGAAGAAAGACTATCGGGGAACACCCGCCACCTTATGAAAGAAAGGCGAGAAATGATACACAAACAATCAATCAACAGAGACCAGTTGAGAATATTGAATAGGAATATATCGAGAGCCGCACGGAAAGATATCAGAGATTACAACACAAGATGGGTAACGAGGGTCATAGAGGAAAACAAGAGCATGAAAGTACTCAGAAATAAACTCGCTTTGGGGAGGACAGAAATCATTAAACTGGAAAACGCAGATGGACAAATAGTCACAAATAAACAAGAGATTCTAGAAACTGTGAAAGATTTCTATGCAAATTTATATTGCAATAATGAACAGCCGAGATGCACAGAGGACATCCCTCGAGTTTTAAACCAGAGATCGGAGGAAATGCCTGACATAACAGAGGAGGAAGTCCTAAAATCAATGTCGGAAATGAAAAACAATGAGGCTCCAGGTGATGACGACATCGTGATTGAGGCAGTTAGGGAAGGTGGAGAACAACTGTTAAAGGCCATCACAAAATTATTCAACAAATGTCGTGTGGAAACCACAACACCTACAAAATGGAACAATGCAATCATAATCATCATGCATAAGAAGGGCAACATTGCCGACCTGAAGAACTATAGACCAATTAGCCTGCTTTCTCATCTCTATAAATTGTTCACCAAAATTCTAACTAAGCGTCTAACATCGAAATTGGACTTCTACCAGCCTACAGAACAGGCAGGTTTCCGATCCGGATACGGAACAAACGACCATCTGCAAGTTATTAAGACATTGATCGAGAAGTCCGTTGAATACAACAAGCCACTCGTGTTAATATTTGTGGACTACGAAAAGGCGTTTGATTCCATCAAGCACAGCGAGATGTTTAAAGCGCTTGCCGACTGCCGAGTAGACCACAGATACTCTGCTATACTGCAACATATATACGAAAATGCAACAGCGAGCGTAAGACTCCATGAAGAGACAGATAGATTCAGAGTGCAGCGCGGTGTACGACAGGGCGACACAATCTCCCCTAGACTATTTACCACTTTGTTGGAGTATATGTTCAAGAGTGTCGAGTTGGAGAATATGGGTATAAATATTAACGGTGAAAATCTCAGTCACCTTCGGTTCGCTGACGATATTGTACTGATTTCAGATAGCTTGGATAAGGCAGAGAAACTGCTTATGAGACTAACATATGCTTCACATAAAGCTGGGCTTAAAATCAATCCATCGAAAACAAATTTCATGACAAATCTAGTCCCAAGCCGAAACTACTTAGTAGAAGGAAAAGAAATTTTCCAAGTTACATCCTACAGATATCTCGGCCATAATATTACGATTGGCAGGGACAATCAAACCTGCGAAATCAAAAGAAGGATAGGACTAACGTGGGCCGCCTATGGGAAGCTGAAGCACATTTTCAAGTCCGAAACCCCCATATGCCTTAAGCGGAAAGTGTTTGATCAGTGTGTTCTGCCAGTTCTGACTTATGGTTCGGAGACCTTAACTCTAACACGAAAATCGGTAAATAAAGTAAGAGTGGCCCAGCGAGCCATGGAACGCTCCATGTTGGGAGTCACGCTGAGAGACAGGATTCCGAATGATCGGATACGTCAGAGAACAGGGGTTACCGATGCAATCCAGCGAATAACATATTTAAAGTGGAACTGGGCTGGACATGTCGCAAGAATGACCAACGAAAGATGGACCAAAAGATCATAGAGTGGAGACCTAGGCAGGATGCGTTCAGGAACAGAGGTCGTCCGCCGACCCGGTGGACGGATGACATAAAAAGAATAACACCAAATTGGATCCAGGATGCCCAGGATCGGAACAGATGGAGATCGTTAACGGAGGCCTATGTTCAGCAGTGGACGAGACAAGCTGTTTGATGATGATGATGATGCGATGACTCTTAGTATCAGTCACACTCGAAGGAATTATTAGTCAACAGAATCGGGATTATTTCCAGCTCCTGCTTTCGGACAAAGGTTCGGACTAGGTTTACATCGTTTCGAAGAAATTTTAAATTGCATGTCGTTTTCGAATTTGAGTAACGAAACCGAAGACAAGTGGTAAGTTCGTCCGTTCTTTGATATGGCTATTTCAAAATGGAATGACATCTTTACTCCCGGTTACAAACTCACAGTCGACGAGTCTATGTTTGCATGGTACGGCAAGGGTTTATACAAAGAGGAGGGAGGAATGCCAGCCGTTATCAAACTAAAACGGAAACCAAAAGGTGTTGGATGTGAGGCAAGACAATCGCTGACGTTGTGTCTGGGGTTATGATAGGACTGGAAATTAATGAAGGAAAAACGGCAATGCAAGAAAAAGAGTGGCAAAGGGAGTTGGGAGCTGGCACAGCCACTACCTTACGACTTACACGTCCTTGGTACGGAAGTGGAAGAATTGTAGTTGGAGATTCCTGGTTTTCTTCAGTAAAAACTGCTGTGGAATTAAGGGCCAGAGGATTATATTATATCGGTATTGTTAAAACTGCAACCAGAAATTACCCTATAAAAGAAGCCAGAAGTCGCTGTTCAGAAGATCGAGGAAAATTTGCACTAGCAATCAGTTCACCTAAATCAACTAACCACCCGAATAATGATTTGGTCTGTTTGGCCTGGAGAGACAAAACCATACATACTTTTTTCTAATTTTGACATATAAAGTGACACTTTTCAATACTGATGACAATGACGGAACGTCCTACTTTTCGTAACTAGTTACAAAAAGTAAAATCTTTCGTAACTAGTGATGAAAAGTTGGTGTCACCACCAGTTGCAGGTTTCGGCTGTGGCACACCGTTGCTATAGTTTTACGGTATTAAGTAGATACAAAGTGGTTTAAAAGTAAATATTGCAGTTTAATAATAATAATTCTCTCTCTAAGTAGGTATTTGTAATCAAAATTAGAAAAAATCTTGTATGAAACACGTCCCGAAAAACCTTTTTTGTGTATCTCATTCAAATTGCGGAAACTCGCTGCGCTCGTCCCGCAAACATTCATTCGTTACACAAAATCGGACTTTACATAAATAGCTATTATTGGGACCTGTGGGACTTCCCTCGATGGAACTCCAGTTAAGAAAAAAAGGCTCGATGAAAATGGCCAAACTGTTGTCAAAGAAGTTCCCAGGCCCCAACTAGTGAACGAATATTTTCATGGGGCGCCGTCCGTAGATATCCACAATCACATAAGGCAAAGCGGATTGGCATTGGAGGAAGTGTGGAATACTCAACGCTGGGAACACCGAATGTTTGCCAGCATGTTTGGGATTATAGAAGCCAATGCTTTTTTAGCTTACAAATATTTTAAACGGGATACAACCACAAAACATTCGAGTTTTACAGAAGCCTTGGCCCTTCAACTGATAAAGAAGAAATGGAATAATGACAATCAAAGTACCACAATTGAAAATGTTGTTCATGGCAATCTTGGACGGCAACAAGAACAATTATTGCCAGCAGCAGACGTAGAAGAAGTACCAATACAACCAATACCATACCTGACCGACCAATACATATTGGAGGAAACCACACTCTTGTTTCATTGAGTTTTGATAATGATATGCAGAGGGTGCAAAGAAAATGCATTATTTGTAGCAGTATTAGACATGTACAACAAAAGGCTAGCTACCGGTGAAATGAATGCGGAATACGGGCTGTTATGTGTTCTCCCACTACAGGAAGAAACTGTTTTGCCTTCCATATTCTACATGGCATTCCTGCCTAATATAATCGCATGTTTTTTTAGATGCATTACTAGTTTTATTTGTTTTTGTCATATTTGTTATTATAAATATTCTATTTACTAGCTTAGTTACAGCTTTAGGTGATGACAAAAAGTTCCTATCTGACTATCAAACTCAATAGGTTTAATATTCCTAATCTTAAGCAAGGAGATGTTTTGGGTCAGTTTGTATTTTTTACAATGTTTACATGTTTTATACGATCAAGATCATGGTTTAAAACATAAGTATAAAATAGTGTTTTTGTTATCCTTTCTTTTTTTGTCTACGTTACTGAACTCCCTCAAAAACAACTTTTACTATATTGCTGCTAATAATACATTTCTAGATACTGCCAGTAGGACGCCAGCGGTCCTCTTGGAAGGACGAGCTTACGTGCGCTAAATCGTCCTGCTGGCAGTACCAAGGGTCTGTACAAAAGTACTTCAGGAAGCGCTTCCGGCAGGACAAGTGCTTGTACACTCAATCATTAAAGGAAACCCACATATATTTAGCTATAGGTAATCTAATAGAGCTAAAGAAACAGTGTACATAAATATACAACTCCGCATGTCTACCTCTAGGCGTCTCCATTATGGAGTGTGGTAGATTGGTTCAATTAAAAAAAAACAAAAAAAAATAAGTTGTTCACTCGATTAGCAGGGTTCCTGTTATATTTCTTAAAATTAAAAAGAAGTGTTCAACCATATTTCTTCTTAACAAGAATCACAGGCGAAGGCCATCGACTATTTGAAGGAAATTCGCCAAAAGTTTGGAATTGGAAGTTTTTGGCAATGGGAAACACGGAGTTTGAAGGGGTCAGCTAGTTGGCGCTAGGTTTGTTGCTGGGATATTTCTCATCAAAACATTTTGACGAAATGCTCTATCGAAATTTTGAATATCACAGTAGATAGCGTAGTTAATTATTTTTAAGAAAAAACGGTTTCTTGCTTGAGGTCGGTGACCCAAACAATTTTCAAAATATTTTTGGTTTTTTTTACATCAATAAATTACATAGTAATTTCAGTTTAATCAGTAATTATTTTCTATTTTTATTTTAACTCCCTGCATATCAGAGCGGAACAACATTTTATTAAGGCATGTTTGCCGAATAGATATTTATTTTATTAGGAGTATAAGTAGTTTGCTTTGTAACTCCTAATTTTAGTTTGCTTTGTAATAATAACTACCGTGTACCTAACACCAGCTGACAGTGATGTCTAAAGTAAATTTGATGACAAGATATGTTTGTCAGGTTTTCGTTTTTGTAAAGGTGTTTTAAATTAAGTTCGAAGCCGATTAAATAGCAATATGTCAGATATAGAAGAAACAAGTTTACCAACTACGCCACCGAGAGTGGCTGCAGCGGCAAAATTAGCAGTTTATTTTTCATATTTTCCCTTGAGCGGCGTATAAGTGTTATACTAAAGACATCACTAAAACAAAAACGTCACTAGAGTTGTGGTTATATGACGTTTGAAAATAAATCATATTATTTTTACATACAGAATTTAATTGTCTCTTGAGAAATCTAAGTAACCCGATGTTCGGATAACATTTCCTTGAACACCGTAAAATCAAAATTCGTATAAAAACTGGGTAATTCTATATTCGAAAAAAAAAATGCTGCCATTCCGAAAAATATTTTTGCTAGGTTGCTCCCATCGACTCTAGTACAATACCGAATTTTCAGATACTTTGGTATGACTAGTTTTTCCGTAATCGATCGATACAGTTCCCGGTGGACCACCCAGTATACAGTCTAAAGTATTTTTTGGGCTTTGAAGCCTTGATCTAACGCAAATTTTTCCTTCCGTTTCGTTTACAGCTGCGGCAGACATTATTTAAGACGACGAGGCAATGGGCCAAGTGATCTCCCGTGCTTCCCGACGTTTACTGACTCAACTGTGGTGAGCTCCGTGGTATTTATTCCCCTGCCGGCGCCGTCGCGCTGTAGTGGAGGGACTGAGGTGTTGGAGTTGTGGCGCGGAGTTTCGGCGCACTTGAAATGTGTCGTAGAACTCTCTTCCGGTACGCATTTAGAAACGTAATTTCCTCCTTCCTGCTGAAATTGTTGTCGTGTTTAAAGATCCCAATGGCCTCTCTTGTTAGTCTCGGATAGAAACGCTGGGATTGATATAAGATATCCACCTCGTTGAGAGGAGTGTCGTGGCCTTTGGAGAGAGCTTGTTCTGCTAGTGCTGACTTGCGTGTTACTCCCAGCCTGCAACTCCTCTTGTGTTCCGTAATCCTCGTGTTGATACTGCGTTTTGTGGTCTAGTGTATAGCGAGCCACAGCTGCATGGAACTCGGTAAACTCCGCGGCCGATCTCAAGCTTTATTGTATAGTACGAGTGCATTTAAAGATAGTTTTAACATTGTGCTTTTCGACGGGCGGCCCTATCGAACTCGTGCTTGCTGTATCCAATCCAACCAAAGGCTCTTTCCAGATGCTTCATTTCCCGTTCCAAATCAGCCGGCTCACAAATTCTCTTTGCTCTTAAAGACAGAATATTTATAACTCACCTTTTCTGTCTGCGATAATGATTTGATCCGTTATAGGGTAGTTTTGAAGTTCGGTTTGGCGTCTTATTTGCCGTTTCCAACGCCTTGGCCCTTAAAATTTCCATAAAATAGTTGGCTATTACTGGACTAAGGGGGCTGCCCATAGCTACATCATCAGTTTGTTCGTAGAAATTTTCCTTCCTTTGAAAATATGTAGTGGTTAGGCAGTCTTGGAACAACTTGGTAATATCTTGTGGAAATTTCTGGTTAATATGTACCTACCATGGCTTATTTAATGGATACCGTCGTGAGGAGCGAAACAAAATTGCAGCTAACGAGAATTTCTCCTGGAGAAAGAGTCAAAGAATGCATTTTTTTCAACGAAATGAGTGGAGTCTTCTATAAAGTTGTCAGAATTTCCTATTTTAGGTTGCAGGAGTTTTGTGAGGTGTTTCGCGATTTCGTAGGTCGGGCTTCCTATGGTGGTCACGATGGGCCTCAGTGACACATCCGGTTTGTGAATCTTTGGCAAACCATACAGCCTTGGTAGCAAGGCTTCTGATTTTTCAAACGTAGTAATTTTATCCGATGCCACGTCCTTGATTAAATTGTTGGTGGCCCTCAGAATCCGGGCGGTTGGATCACGAGTTTGCTTCTTGCAAATGGTGGGATCTAACAGTGTCTGATTTTTCCTTCGTAATCCGATGTTGACATTACTACTGTTACGTTTGCTTTATCTGCTGGTAAAAAGAGAATATTCTTGTCTTCGTTCAAGGTTTTCAGAGCTTTCCTTTCTGCAAAGGTGAGATTGCTTTTTGGTGGTTTTGCGCGTAGTAGAATTCGTGAGGTCTCCATCCTTACTTGTTCAGCCGTCTGAATTGGCAGCTGCCGGATTTCGCTCTCCGCGTTTGCTATGATATCTTCCATAGGTATCCTGGCTGGTGTTATGGCAAAATTTCCTCCCTTGTTCAGAACGATCAGCTCGTCTGTTGACAGTGCTTTGTCGGTTAAATTACCTACAACCTTGCGTTGACTCTCTCATGCTGTGATGTTTAATGTGTCTGGCTAATTGTTGGTGGCACTTAGTGCGTCAAATCTCTTCCTCTGTCAGTTGATTGCGTCGGCTTGGGCTGCAATTTTCCGTTCATGTGTCAATCGATCCACCTTTTCCTCCTGAAGGTGCTTTTTATCCTCAGCAAGTTTGGGATATTCTTGCTGGTACGGATCGTAGTAGAAATGCCAATGAACTCAGGAGTTGTGCTCCAGTTGTAGATTCAGTCTTGATATATCCTCTCAAAAATTCATATCTCTAGATAGAAAAGGAAGAAGCTTCCGCACACAGTTAACCTCGATAACTCAATCATCTGGTATCTGGGTTCAAATCATCATCCCAGATAGAAAAGGGGAGTCACAAAGACTCTGAGAATTGAGCCAAGAGAATTTGCCAGCCGGCTGAATTAGCACGAGAAATGAAGCATCTGGAAAGGGCCTTTGGTTGGAATGGATACAGCAAGCACGAGTTCGATACGGCCGTCCGTCCAAGGAATGTAGAGCGCCAGGAAGGAACAACGGGAGAAGATGATGAAAAGCGCGTATAGACTACTCTACCATACATCCACAAAGTAACAGACATTATCGGCATGCTACTGGAAAAGCACAATGTTAAAAGTGTCTTTAAACCCACTCGTACAATACAAAAAAACTTGAGATCGGCCAAATACCGCAGAGATCCCCTATCGGCATCCGGAATTTATCGAGTTCTATGCAGCTGTGGTTCGGTTTATATTGGCACCACAAAACGCCGTGTCAACACGAGGACAAACACACAAGTTAGCAGAAGGAGAGCACGCTCTCTTCAAAGGCCACGACATTCTTTTCAACAAGGGGAATATCTTGTATCAATCGCAGCCTTTCTATCCGAGACTAACGAGAGAGGCCATTTGAATCTTCAAACGCGACAACAATTTTAACAGCAAGGAGAAAATTCCGTTTCTAAATGCAGACTGGAAAAGAGTTCTACGACACACTTTAAGTGCGCCGAAACCCCGCGCCTCCAACTACTCTCACCCCAGTCCCTCCGCTGCAGCTCGACGGCGCAGGAATAAATACCACACAGCTCATCACAGTCGAATCCGTCAACGTCGGGAAGCACGGGAGATCAGTTGGTGCATTGCCTCATCGCCTTTGATAATGTCTGCCGCAGCTGTATACGCAACGTCAGGAAAGAATTCCATTGGACCACGGCTTTAAAGCCCGGAAAACACTTTATTGAACGACTTGAATGTTGACCGGCCATGAAAGCCTTCACAGTCCACCCAGTATAGTATAAAGAATGTTTCAGAAAGGGGGCTACCAAGCTTTGCGAGGTTACACAAATCCAAAAGTTATATAGATTTACAACCGTTTTTGAGATACAGGGTATCTAAGAAAGACGACATACATCATCAAACGGACAATGAGATCCTTGATTGTAGTTTTGACGCGTGTGCAAAGTCCAATTTGCACCCCCCCCCTCCCCCCCCCCCCGAGCTTTGCGAAGGGCTGCAGAAGGGAATAAGGGAATAATAGGCGACGCATAGCTAGCAAAACACATTTTTTTAAGAAACACGTTATTATTTTTACAGCATACCAGGCTAATTATATTTGTAAAAATCTCTCAATTTTATGACTGGCCCACTTTGAACCGAAACCAATAATTTATACACCATGTCAATGATAACTGTTACTCGGACGAATTCGGGTTAGGTACTTCTAGAAATTTTATTTTGTTCCCAGTTGCCAGGTTCAAATTCCGACATCTGGTCCAGAGAAAGTGCCTGAAAAAATTGTGAAGAACTGTCCCTATTTTTTGGGCTATTGCTTTTTTAACTTCAGCACCGGTTTCGTTAATCAATAAATCCTCTGTCTTTCGTCTTTTATTTAGTTCGTTTCTTTTCTAATGTGTAGTTGTTCTGCTCAACCTTGTTTGTTCGTTTTTTCGGCGCAAAACAATACATTTCATCATCATGTGTTTCACAGACTTGTAGTGTTAAACTTCGTGTCTTATGTTCATATTTTCATAATGGCAAGTTCAAGTAATTACTAAAAAATAGACAGTTTTTTTTTACACCTTTGCCAAAAAAAAAGCAAAAACCGAAGTGGATGTTGTATCAGTGGACAGTACAAGGAACAGTAATATGGTTGTGCGTCCAGAATGCTCATCATCGAATTGCAATTAGGTAACAAAAATATAGACATTTTTTTAAAAAGGAATATAATTTTTCTACGACTATTGAATAACACATTAATTATTATTTTGATGTTAGAATAGTAATAATCTCTATTACCCATTCTAAACCGTGAGTAATAATTACTCACTGCTGTGTGGACCAATAAGATCAATTTTAGGTTCAACCACCATATTAATTATAGGACCAATCGACATATTCTTTTAAGCCGATTCTACATCTGTAAAACATACAACTGTTGCTCAAATTCATTTTCTGCCCGAGAACATCCAGACTTACATAAGTGTATGTAGTTGTGCAGGCATATAGACTTAATTTTTTTGTTTTGCACAAAAATATTGACATTAAATGTCTTTTTTGACGATATTATTATTGTAATTGTGAAGCCTAAATTTGGCTTTACGTTTATTAAATGGCGCATCCGCTGTGCGTTGTCATGGAAACCGGTGGCAACAGACAGATAAACAAGCGGTTGAAACAAATCCGTCACATATGATTATTGACAATTAGTGCAAGCGTATTTTAAAAAATTAACCACAATGTTGAATTCAACTTCATCTCAAGCACAGGAAATCCTCTCAAGCGATGCTGACGAAGAAATCGGGGGAACACCACCAAGTATTAAGGAAGCTGCTAAATTAACAAGACTAAACTTGCTGCCTGAAAAATCCCGCCACAAATATGAGATGGTATACTCAAATTTCATGGACTGGAGGAGCAAAAATAATGCCAGATCGTTTTCAGAAGACGTTGTGTTAGTGTATTTTCAAGAACTGTCGCAGAAACACAAATCCTCTTCCTTATGGGCGCGATACTCGATGCTGAGAAGCACACTCGCACTGAACAATGAAATAATATTGAAGGATATTGTAGGCTTCATGCATTTTTAAAACGCAAGTTTGAGGGATACTTTCCAAAAAAAGGCCAAAACTTTGACGGCTTTGAACATTAACAAATTTATTGAAGAAGCTCCTGATGATATACACCTTGCAACAAAGGTAATTTGAATTAGTTGATGTATCTATAATTTTTTTACGAATTTAATTTGACGTTGTAATGTTTATGAATTATTGTAAGTAATTCAGTTAAAAAATAAAATTCATTCAAGAACTCGTAAATTTGACAACGTTTGTAATGTAGATCATGTGTTGATGATGACTCAACAATCCAAGTGATATCTCGTTTGGTTCTCCAGATATGTCTAAGGGACCATCGACTATGAATCGCCCTGTATAGTATGGTCGTAGAAAAAGTATGATATTTGACTCGCATATAATGGCTATTACTCACTCGATATATTACTACACTCGCCTTCGGCTCGTGTAGCAAACTTTATCTTCGTGAGTAATAGCCAGCATTATATGCTCATTAAATAATATACTATTATACCGCGTCCATTAACTTAACGAATCATTTTGAATAAGATAACGATTCATAAATGTCACGTGTTCCGATATTCTTCATTTTTCTCAAATATTCTTTATTATGTCTCTTTCAGAACAAAAAGAAGAGCATATTGGTGTATTATCTATTATCAGTACCATCAAAAATGATGTAGGGTATTATGTGGGCAAAGCAGTGGACGATTACAATAAAGAGATTTTGCTTGAAAATCCATGGATTCCAGGGAACGATTATACATATCCTTTTTCAATACATTCAAAAGGAGAGGGAAAAACCGTCAAAAGGTATCTCTCTAAACAGCACCTAGGTAAGTGTCACTGGTTGGTTTGTTCTCACTTAAAACAAGGACTTTTCTGTAAGTACTGTTTTTCGTTTGCTGAAGAAACTGCTGGCCGCAACAAAGATGTTAAGCTGCAGAAACTTGTGAGTGAGCCTTTGACAATATTTAAAGATTTAACTTGTAAGGAGGGTTATCTTCAAGTTGACGATAAGAACAATTACCATACAAAATGTGTAACTTTAGGAGAATTTTTTTTAAAAGCTTATCATGAACTACAAAGGGATATTTTGAATATAATGTCGTTGCAAAGATTAAAACAATTTGAAGAAAATCGCACTAGACTTCGTCCAATTATAGAAAGCATAATTTTTCTAGGAAGGCAAAATATTCCTTTTCGTGGGTGTAAAGATGATGGCGAATTACTATCAGAAACAGATAATTCAGAAATAGAAAATAACGGTAATTTTCAGTTTACTAAATTTTAGAATTCAATCGGGAGATAAAGCATTAGAAAATCACTTAAAAGCAACATCCAGTCGAGCAACCTATATCAGCAAAACAACTCAAAATTGCGTTATTAAATGTTGCGGCGAAGAAATTATGTTCAGTATAATTGAAAAAGTAAAATCGCAGTATTGTTCTGTACTTTTTGATGAGACTGCAGACTTAGCAACAATTGAGCAAGTTGTAATAGTTTGAAGATATTTAGATGATAATAATTTAATCAGAGAAGACTTAAAAAAAAATTGTGGATGGGTACGAATCTTTACCAAGAACAGCAGTTGACAATTTTTTGACGCCTTTATCTTCAACAGTTTTAATCACGCCAGATGAGCCATCAACAACGGAATTGAAACTAACAGGAGTTACTTCGGCAGGAATTGTGATGAGAACTCTTAGAGACCTTGGACTCGATTTTAGGTATTGTGTTGGAATAGGTACTGATGGGTGTTCTGTAATGACATCGAGCAATAGAGGTGCAGTAGCAGAAATACTTAAAGTTGCAAAAAATGCCAAGCATGAGTTATGTTATAACCATGATCTAAACAATTCAATTTCGACTTCCTCTAAAGTACAAAGTATTCGCAATGCTGTAGGAGTGGTAAAAGAGGTAGCGTCTTTTTTTAAACAATCTGCAAAAAGAAACATTGTTCTTACATCTATCTTCTTCTTCTTGAAGTGCCTTCTCCATTCAATGAAGATCGGCAACAATTCTGGCAAATTCGGCTCTGTCCTGGGCTCTTCTCAGCAGGGAGTTTGAGTCTAAGCCTGTCTAATCCCTTATGTTTTTCAGCCGAGAGCACTGTCTACGTCCAGGACCACGCTTTCCCTCAATCTTGCCCTCCATAATCAGTTGTAGGAATCTGTATTTGTCCTGTCTCATGACATGGCCAAGGTAAGCGGTCTTTCGCTTTTTTATGGTCTCGAGGATTGTTCGGTCTTTGTTCATCCTATGTAAGACCTCTTGATTAGTGGTACGATCGGTCCATGGAATACGCAGCATTCTGCGGTACACCCACATCTCAAATGCTTCCAGTTTATTAATGCCGCTGATTTTCAGCGTCCAGGCCTCGACTCCATACAGTAACGTGGAATACACATAACATCTAACGAAGTTAAATCTTATGTTTAAGTTGAGTGTTCTGTCCGTTAACCGCATCTTAATAAAGTTAATTCTCGCTTGCTCTATGCGGGATCTTATTTCTATCTCAGGATCCAGGTCCTCGCTGATCCAACTTCCCAGATATTTAAATTTAGTGACCTGCTCTATAGGTGTTCTGTATATATTTATGTTGGGATGGTTGTTTGGGTTGCGGCTTATTTGCATGATCTTCGTTTTTGAGATATTAATCTTCAGTCCCATTTCGTCCCCGGAAACCGATATGCTGTCGATTAGGCGTTGCAATCCTTCAGGACTGTCCGTAATTATAACTGTATCGTCAGCATATCTTAGATTGTTTATGAGTTTCCCATTGACTTTCAGACCGTCCACCGCCTCGTCCAGAGCGTTTTGGAAAATGATTTCTGAATACATATTAAAAAGCATGGGGCTAAGTACGCACCCTTGTCTGACTCCACACCTTATGGGTACAGTGCTTGTTTCGGTGTTTTCCAGTTTAACAGATGCTATTTGCTGTTCATAGAGATTCTGTACGATCTTTAAATCCTGGGCATCGACACCCTTTCTTTCCAGTAGTTCCAATAATTTGGTGTGATCTATACAGTCAAAGGCCCTTGTGTAATCTATAAAGCACAGGTACACTTCCTTTCGCTGGTCTTTGCATTTTTGTAGTAGGACAGAGAGTGCAAACAAGGCCTCTCTGGTACCCATTCCTTCGCGGAAACCCATTTGCACTTCGCTTACATCCTGTTCGCATTTTGCACGTATGCGCCTATGGATGATTTTCAAGAACACCTTTAACACCTGGCTCATCAGGCTGATCAATCGGAATTCTGCACACTTCCGTGCTCCGGGTTTTTTAGGAATAGGTATGAAGATTGATTTCAGCCAATCTCGGGGGATGTATCCCGATTTATAGACATCGTTAAAAAGTTGAACCAGGATGTGTATGTTTTCCTCTACTATAAGTTTTAGGATCTCTGGGCAAATGTCATCTGGGCCTGCTGCTTTCTTAGTTTTTATCTCTCTTAGTGCTTTTTGGACCTCCGATTGAAGTATTTCCGGTGTCGGCTCCGTCGGATCTTGACTGTGAAAAGGAGGGCTATTGCTTTCAAATGTATTTGCCACATATTCTGCCCATACCCTTTTAAGTTTGCCGTCATCTGTGATTATTTTGTTGTCCTGGTTAACTATATGGGACAAGGCTGGGTATTTTCGACTACTTGTAATTTCCTTGACCTTCCTATGTAAATTGAAGAGGTTGTGTTTTTTGTATAGTTCTTCTACTTCTTGGCACCTTTCTTCCATCCACTTTTCCTTGGCTTCTCTGATTTTTCTTCTGATATGTTTTTGGGTTTCCCTATATTTTTCTGCGCTCGTGTTCTTGAAGCTACGTCTCTGTTCCATCAGCATGAGTATTTCTTGGGTCATCCATTCCTTATGTTGTTTCGTTCTGTTTGGTGTTACTAGCGGTTTTTTTTGGGTCTAATATAGCTTTCTTGAATGAATTCCAGGTGTCCTCGATCCTGTCAGGGCTCTCGGTATCAGGAATCATTTCGTTCTTTGGTATAACCATTTTGAGCTCATTGTTGAGTTTGTCAGTGATTGTTTGACGTTCGGGTTCATTCTGTAGTAGTGCTACGTTTGGTTTGTTGGACTGCGTTCTTTTAAGTTTCTTAAGTCTAATACGAAAGCGTGCCACTACGGGAACATGGTCTGACTCGACATCTGCTCCTGGATATGTCCTAACACCAAGCACTCCATTTCTATATCTTTTTGGAACCAGTATATAATCAATTTGATTCCTGACCGGATGCTCTGTGGTGTCCTGTGGGGATTTCCATGTGTAGAGGCGACGTACAGGTAGCTTAAACCATGTGTTGGAAACCATCAATTTTTCTTCTTGGCAGAACTGGACCAGGGTATCGCCTCTTTCGTTTCTAATTCCCAGACCGTATTCACCCACGGTATCCCCACTTTTTCCTCTACCTATCTTGGCATTGAAATCCCCGAGGATAAGGGTGATGTCTTCTTTATTTGTGGCGGCTATTAATTGTTTGACTTCTGTATACCATGCCTCCAACTCTGCCTGAGGTTTCTCGGCTGTTGGGGCATATGTTTGAATGATGTTTAGGTTTTTTAGGTGTGGCCCTTAGTTGTATCATCATTGCTCTATCAGAGAGTGATATGAAGTTAATGATAGAACCGCTGGTGTCCAGGTCCACCATAATGCCTACTCCGTTATAGTGGTGGGTGTCTTCGTTTCCGGAATAAAACAACACTGCGTTCTTCAGTCTGATTTTTCCACGACCGGGCCATCTTGTCTCACTTATTCCCAAGATGTTCACTCCCAGTCTTTTCATTTCCTGCTCTATATTATTGGTTTTCCCTGGCATATACATGCTGTGAACATTCCAAGTGCCAAGTCGAAGTGCTTCCTTAAGTTCCGTCTTTATTACATTAGTGTTTTTCAACGTGGGGATTCTTCGCACCCCTTGACCATCTAAGGTCTGCCACGGACTACGGGTCATTTGATTATCTTGTGTTGCCATTATTGTTTGTCTTGGAAAATCCCTAAGGATCCTTAATGCAGTGGTTTCCCGTTGCCTTCTGCATCTCCATGCCGTTGAACTTGTAGCAGTTTCATCCGCCTTTAGGGAGAATTTCTTCTTCCAAGGGCAAGAAGGTGCCCTATCTCTTGTCAGCTCCTCCACCCTCAGCTGTTGGCAGACAAGAGGGGATTACTTATACCGGTAACCACTCGGTCGACAGTGCCTCGTCAGTTTTTCTAGCAGGGTGCACCACGTGGGTGCACCACTCACACCCCACATCTATCTTAAAAAGACAATTGATAAGCCTATGTGAAACTAGATGGGTCGAAAGACACGATTCGTTAATACTTATTTGTGAGTCTTTGCCCAAAATAGTTAAAGCTTTAACGGAAATAACTAGTTGGGAACTTGCGAAGAAAGCAATTCCAGTAAAACTGCAAACATCTTAATTAATACTTTATGCACGACACAATTTATCACGGCTATAAAGGTTTTAACGGACGTTTTGAAAATTACACTGCCTTTAAGCAGACACCTACTTCGGATTTAAAATGCGCTTCTGAAGCAGTAACTAATACTTTAGTTGTACTTAAAAGTCGAAGGCAAAATTGCGACAAATACTTTTCAGAGGTATATACCAAAATTTTATCTATCGCTTCGGAATTAGAATTTGAGTTAATAATACCACGTACTACTAACAAACAAGTTAATAGAGATTTATGAGGCAGTTATGAGGCAGATAATATAGAAATGTATTATAGAAGAGCTCTGTATATTTCTTTATTGGAAAAAAGTTTAAAATGTTACGATCTTCGACTTATTTTACCAAATTGTATATTGAACTACGATAACTGCGACTAACCTGAACTAACCTGAACCAGGTTAGTTCAGGTTGAAAACAGATGAAAGTTATTCGTCGGTTTTTTCACAGGAGCTAATTAGCGGTTTTGAGGGAGAATTGGCTTCTCTGGTGAGCTAAATGGCAATAAGAAAAGAATGATGTACCGGGAGACCCGTTTTCAACACTGTTGTTGTGCGACAAAGAAATATTTCCTGCTGTTCACATTCTATTAAAAATACTTTTAACTTTACCCGTAAGTGTAGCAAGTGCTGAGCGTTCATTTAGTAGTCTAAAACGAGCCAAAACTTGGCTACGTTCTAGAATGGGCGAAGAAAGATTAAATGCCTTGTGCTTGTTGTTCTCACATCGAGAAATCAATATTGATATTGAAAAGGTTATAGAGAGGTATGCAAAAAAAAGGTAACCATAGATTAGATTTTATTATTTATTGTAGTTTTGTTCAAGATCAGTTCATTTCTGCTGTTTATTTTAGTTAAATAATTATATTATTAATCTTCTTGTTAAGTATTTGTATTGTATAGTTATGATATGTTTTGACTAGACCTATATTGTCCTCCCTTTAGGTTTCGTTAGAAATAAAATAATTGTACAGAAATCTGCTCTGCATAAAAAAAACGGCTTATTTAAAAATAATTCTTGGATAAGAGTGCCACCCCCAAGCAACTCTCCTGGATCCGCCACTGCACAATATACTATTTGCAGTGCGTCTGTCCGACATACACTCGAATGCGGATCGCACATTAACCAGTAAGCATACAGAGGCTTAACTTAACTGAAAGTCAAAATAAAGATATGCAAAAATTAATGTTTCCAGAGAAGAAATGCGCCTCTCCTCACCTCGCCCCCCCTCACCTCTGTTATTATCAAATCGATGTAAATTATTCCTTTGTCCATTCCATTCATGACCGCTTTTCCAGAAGTTGAATCAATTGGAATAAAATAGCTTTCGCAATCCTTTATAACCCCACAATTAACTGATCTCATTTGATAAAAAATTATGACGCTTTGCTTGCCTTATAGTGTTTGTAAACAAACTATAGAAGAGTATAATATAACCTAAACTATCGGCGATACGCAAAATGCGTTAAGTAATAGCTCTCATCTAAACACGTATCAAAGTTTTGGAAAATTTCCATTAGATACCACCAGCCTACAAAATCTGCCGAAACAATAATGACTCTCTATATTTGGCATAATCCGTGTCCATTTTAATCAAGTACCTACCTACCACAACCTTGACATTTTTAAACTTGTTTTATTGTCGAACCGTCTGAGTTTTTTTGTTGCATATTACGAAATGCATTGTAAATCTGCCATCTTCCAAAAACAAAAAAAAACAATGCAAGGTTAACTATAATGGATTGGGTATAAAAATGCAAATCACATTTGTTGTTTGACTCCCTTAGTGTTTTAATGGACCATATTACCTATTTATTCAAATTTCAAATGTCTTTCGATTTCGAGGTTATGCATATTATGCAACATTATAATAAAATAATTAATTTTTCATATACTTGTTTGCGTATTTTTTCCAACTTTAATAGAATTCCTTAATTCTGTACTACAAATACGGATATAAATTAATATATTTACATATAACTATTTTAACTCATAAATTATACGTAATTTTAATCTATACAACTATTTATGTATGTATGCTCTGATCCAAGGTTACAAGGCATATTTTATTAGGTCGTTAACTTATCTGAAATCTGAATGACAACATTTATGGTGCGCAGTGCTAAAGGTTCCTTTTAGTAATTTGCATTAGATTTCGTGCACAAATAAGACGATAAAGACGAAGGACAATAATGACAATCAGGTTCTAATTTGGGTGCTTGAGTTCTGCAAAGACTAAACACATGAAATCCTAGTTTATGGCAATCGATAAAAAAATTCGAAGAAGTGTTGTACCCGATCGTCTGCTTGCTCTGTTGTGTTTTTATTCTCCCACTCATTGAGCGGTCGAATAGAAGGTCATCATCAGCTACTCAAAATACTTTGTAAGGTAAGCAAGCCTTAATAGAGGGTGTTCATTTGAAAACGTCATCTAGTCGACTGTGAAATGTCAAAAGAAAAGGATGAAAGTACAAAAGTCCATCCGCTTTGATTGTGTGGTCCTTTTCTATCAAAAATTCATAACTTTCTAGATAACGTTTTCTGATAAACACGGGGTATTGTATACTTCTAGATAAATAGTATACTGTCCAATACTGTCGAAAATTGCAGTTTTCACACGAGTGTGACGGTTTGGACACGAGCCGTAGGCGAGTGATACAACGTCACAAGAGTGTAAAGAGTGACTTTTGGCACGTGTTGCACACTATACTTTTCCTATGACTGGGATTTTGCTTCATAAATGGTCATTCGTATTATAAAATATATGCAAGGCGTGTGCAAAACAATCAGAAGCGTGTGCAAAGTGGGCTTTGGGGGACCGTGTGCAATGTGCACTTTGTGCCCCCTGTTTGCCATATGCAATTTTCAGCGGTAGTTAGTAGTGCGCATGAGTTAATTTTCGAGCCAGTCGTAGAAAATTGTCTATTGTGCAACTAGTGTCAAAACCTGCACCTTTCACCCGAGTGTGACGATTTGGACACGAACCGTAGGCGAGTAATCCAACGTCATAAAAGTGTGAAGAATGATTTTCGTACGTGTGCACTATACTTTTTCTGCGACTCCGATTTTGCATCATAAATGATCATTCGTATTACAAAAAAATATGCAAGGCCTGTGCAAAGTTGACTTCGCACATGCTTCTGTGTGGAAGCGTGCGCAATGCGCACGCTGTTTGCGATATGCAATTTTTAATGCTAGTTAGTAATGCGCATTCGTTCATTTTCAAGCCAGTCGTAGGAAATAGTATATTGTGCAACTAATGTCGAAAATTGCAGCATTTTTTACACGAGTGTGACGGTTTGGACGCGAGCCGTAGGCGAGTGATACATCACAAGAGAGTGAAGAGTGATTTTCGTACGTGCTGCACACTATAGTTTTTCTACGACTGCGATTTTGGTTAATAACTGATCATTTGTATTATAACATATATGCAAGGCGTGTGCAAAACAATCAGAAGGTGACACGCTGGTTGATGCAATTTTCAGCGGTAGTTAGTAATGCGCATTTGTTCATTTTCGAGCCAGTCGTAGAAACTAGTTATTTTCCTAACAGGTGCGGAAAGTGATACTTTTCGATGTGCCGCTCGTATGTGTGGTCATGGCCGAATTCCGTTACGCGTCGTACGGCCAACTGCAGTCGCGTGCGGAAAAGATACTTTCCACAAATGTTAGGAACAATATTTTTTCTACGAGTAAGGACGACCTTTACAACTGTCAGTAAAACTTCAGTTTGAAGTTAAAACACCAGCTATGACGTACATTGCATTGTTTTTCTGTCAAGTAACAATGTTTTTCTACGAGCATGTAAAAATAAACAACTTTCGTCATACTTTGCCCTAGCCGAAAACGTAACTTTCGTCTCTAGTGATAGAAAATACCATAACGTTAACTTTCGTCTCTAGTGACGAAAGTAAGTTGTTCTAATTTCGCCTGTATATCGCTAATTAAGTGCGATTTAACTGTTCTAATCTTATAAAACACCATGGAAAAAGGTGATATCATACAAAAGCATGTATATTTTGCCTGCCCGGACCTCAGAAAAGTGAATCAAAGTGTTGAAATTTGACCAAACTGACAATCGAGGTGTCACGTTGACAATGACGCGCCTTAATTTTTGAAAGAAATACTCTATAGAGATTGTTTTTAAAGTTAATGTAGACTTAATTTTAGCATAGTCGAAGAAAAAGTATAGTGTTTTACTCGTCAAAAAAGCATTTTCTATCGCTCGAGAACATTACCAAACTCGGCTTCGCCTCGGTTGGTAAATTGTTCTCTTGCGAGAGAAAATGCTATTTTCGTCACTCGTTAAACAATATACTATTACGTATCAATGTTTACTTGACAGATAAACAATGCAATTAATCATATCTGGTATTTTAACTTTAAACTGAAGTTTTACACATAGTTGTAAAAGTCGTCCTAAAACTCTGTCAATATATTGGTATTTATTGCCTCAACTGCGAGATGAAGGGTGTTTGTTTACTTTTATCGCACATAGCAATAATTAAAGAAATCAACATTTTCATTTAAAAAATGTTGAGATCGATATCCTGCCTTTTTTGCAACACTAAAATTAAAAATTCGGGAATCTCCCAGAGATTGGGAAGAAACTATTTTAACAGCTAGAGTAAAGCCAATCCCATTTACTGTAATTTTGATAGAACAGAGTTATGTTAAGAAGTGGGCCGAGTTTTTCTCCAAAAAATATGCAAAAAAGTGTCCATTCCCGATTCAAAAAATGAGGGAGTTTAAGGCGACTAATGTGCATGTACGACTTATATCACATCGTGACACCTACAATGAAGCGATCTTAGAATCTCCCGTCCTCTCTGTAGAACAGTGTAATAAACTTATCCCCAAACTCAACCCAAGCAGCACACGTTTTGAGTTTAAATTGCCTTCCCAATCTTATTTCGAACTGATACCTATAGATACAAAAAAACAAAGACATCATCTCATAATTGAAATTTTGCCAGTGTGAGGAAGTAAAACAACTTTATGCCTGTCTCCCACATGCTGAAAAACAAATAAGAAAAGTTGTTAATCAAGCAGCTTCCTCTCAGGAACATGTAGACCAACTTTGTGCCAGTATTCCAGATCATGAAACAATATCAAATCAAAGACTAACAAGAAGATCTGTTAATGTAGATTGTGCAGGCCCATCTCATGAACAAGAAAAAACAACTTTGTGCTTCTGTTCCATATGCTGCAAAATCGTCGTCATGCGGTCGTAAACGTACAGGAAATTCTGTCAATCGTGTACGTATGTCTAATAATCAAACTGAAATTGGTCCAAGAAAGAAACTGAGAAAATGTACATTCAAGAAGAAGCTTACCACCCAAGAAATTTCTTAGGTAAAAAAAAGCGAAAAAATGATAAATAAATTCTGGTCTTTATCTAATAGTCAAATACACTGGAAAATGCTTTCTACTTAAGCATGAGACAGTACAAAAATAAATGCTCAAACTCTAAGATTGATAACATATTATTTCCTTATTACAGATACATACGATGGACAGTCCCCGTTTTCACGCAAAAAAGGCAGACGTTACTCTCTAAAATACAGCTTTTTTGACAGAAGTTTTATGTTTTAGTTTATTTTTCATTTTATATTCACTGACATTTATATTTTTTCATTATATATATTTCATAAAAAGCCAGAGTTCAAGGTGAGAAAAACATGAAACCGTAATAACTAGCTTGTAGGCTAATATTAGTAAGCAGATACTTAAACATATCATCTCGATTTTACGACAATAATTATTACATAATCGATTAGAATATTTCTAATGTCCTTTACTTTAGTTGACTACGTACTTTCCATTGCCATCTAAAAGCCTGTATTGTTTTCTATATCGTAAATTATTACAACATCGTAATAACTCGAGTTCAAGTTAGATAAAATTACAGAAAAATGCAAGTATTGCTTAATTTATTGAAATATTAATCAGACGCATTGTTATCCCTTTTGACAAATTCTTAGATATTATGTTTATGAGTAGGTTTAACGAACTTTACTACTACGAGGCGGGAATTTTTATATATTGCATTTACTTTTATTTTACAAGGGTTGTGTTGCGGTATGCCAGAATTTTTTTGACATTTTATAAATTGATATAAAGCTTTTCATTCAAGTTTTTCGACACAGGTGGCCATAGAAATCTGATAATTTGCCCCCTGTAAAAGGAAGTGATTATAAATGCCAATAATAATTTCACACATGTAGTTTGACACTGAGTAAATCAAATTAACTTTCTCAAATAAATTGTTTCCACTCAAATGCCCAAAAAATATTCCGGGCAAAACCAAAAAAAAATAAATAAAAATTGCCATAACAATTACATACTTTTTGGAATGCGTGTTCTTTAATAAATTATCTGATATATTTGTGGGATCTGGAGTAGCTAATTAGTTTAGTTAGGATTGCACAGCTTATCACAATAATAAAACGGTATAGATTGTTTTCTATTTCGGTTTTAATATGCTGGTTTTTTCCGCACTCTCATGACTTCAAAACGGTATCGAAATGAACACATTTTCTACACCTTTTGTGCTTTTCACTTTTGGTAGCAATGACCAATCAATGACAACTTTATGTTACAAGATTCATAAGGAATTATTATAATTAATAGACATATAATATATTATTATTATACGTCTATTAATCACAAGTCCATTGGAGACTTGTACTGGTGCAGCAACATCTTATAAACGTGTATCTCATACTATCTATATCATCTCTCATACTACTAAGTTCATCAAAACCTTGCTCCACCACTACCCCTATCCCAGTCCCTCCACTGCAACGCGACGGCGGGTTTAATAAATACCACGGACCTCCCCACAGTCAACGTCGGAAAGCACAGGAGATCACTTTGCCCACTGGCTCATCGCCTTTGATAATGTCTGCCGCAGCTGTAGACGAAACGCAGGAAGAAATTCCATTAAACCACTGCTTCAAAGCCCTGAAAACAATTTGCAGATTTGTTTTTATGAATTTTCCGAAGAACGGTCTGTTTGTGACTTCTCCAGTTCGACATCTTGATCATTATTAACATCTTCATTTTATTAATGACAATTAAATTGTAATAAAATATTACTTATTGTCACGTATTTACCTCTTTTTGGATTTTTTAACATCTGTTTTGTCCTAAAATTGAGTTTCTCCAAAAACATCCAAAATCAGCATTTTTAGAATATGTGAATTATTTATTTTCAATCAATTGTAGCCCTAATTCTAAGTTAAATATGTCTTCAGAAATTTTAAATTTGTATTTTTAGATACTTTACATAATTTTTTAACCGATTTTGGCCCTAATACTGATTTAAATTTTCCAACTATTTTTTACACGCTTTGGGTAATTTTTTAACCTAATAGTGTTTGACAGAACTTTCTCAAAAAACACCAGGTTTTTATTTTAATAATTTTACCTACTCTGATCCAAAAATTAATGTTACCAAAACAAATCAGAAGATTTGATTTTCTTCAAAAACATCAATATATGCATTTCTAGATCATGCGTTTTAGCCCTGATTCTAACCTCTATTTCTCCTAAAACTTCAATTTTCCGTAATTTCTTTAAAAAAAATATATTTTGCATTTTTAGTAGCTCTGAGTAACTTTTAGAGGATTTTTCTCCTAATCTTAATCTGCGTTTTTCCAAAAATTTGAAAGTTGGCGTTTATGGACGCTTTAGGTATTTTTAACCGATCTTAGCCCTTATCATAACCTGATTTTCTTCGAATACATTTAATTTGCACTCTTAAACGCTTTAAGTCATTTTTAACCGATTTTTGCCCTAATTGTGGTTTACATTTTTCCAACAACTTCAAGTTGAATTTTTAAACGCTTTGAGTAATTTTTAATGATGTTTGGACTTAATCTTAACACGACTCTCAGAAAACATCACCTTTTTATTTTTGAAGTATTTTTAGTCAAATTTCACATATTCTGATCAAAAATGAATACCAAAAAACAACAATCAAGTGTTGAAACAAAGTTTTAGCCCTTATTCTAACCTGTTTTTTTATATAATTTGTTTCATGATTTTGAATTTTCCGTCCTTCGTGAAATTTTTCAACGATTGTGACCCTAAGCCTAACCTGAATTTTTCTTCGAACACCAAATTTGCATTTTTAGTAGCTTTGAGTAATTTTCAAACAATTTTGGCCATATATTTAACATGAATTTTTCCAAAACGGTCCAAATTTGTGTTTTTACACTATTTGAGTAATTTTTCACTGATATTAGCACTGACCTTAACCTGGCTTTCTCAAAAAAGACCAAATTTGCATTTTGCAGGGATTTTGATTCAAGTTTCACTTATTTTGGTCCAAAAATGTGGTTTGATCATTTATTTGAATTAGTTTTGCCCGTATTTATTCTGAAACCGAGTTTCTACAAAACATAAATATTACACGTGTGGGTCACTTTAAATCAATTTTAGTCTTAATTCTAAGCTAAATTTCTTTCAAAATCTCACATTTGCATTTTTAGAGGGTTTGAGATATTTTTAACTGAATTTGGCCTTAATTATATTCTGATTTTTTTCAAAAACTTAATTAATATTTTTAGATTCTTTGAGCTATTTTTAGCGAATTTTTATCCTATTCTTAATCTGTATTTTTCCAAAAATTGATTTGCGTTTCTGGACGCTTTAGGTATTTTTAACCGATATTGAACTTTATTCAAACTGAATATTCTCAAAGACATTTTTTTTTATTCTTAAATGCTTTGGTTTGTTTTTAACCGATTTTGGCAATAATCATACAATAGTCTTCTCCAAACACTCCAAATTTTTATTTTTAAATTGCTGCACTAGATTTTACACTATTTTGGCTTTAATGCTCAACTGACTTTCTCGAAAAAGACCAAATTTGCAATTTGAAGTTATTGAGTTTATTTCTATTTATTTTAGTCCAAAAGTGTAAATTTACCAAAAACAATAAACCTAACGTGCTTTTTACTAATTATCAAAAATTAAAAATTTGCATTATTAGATATTTTAAGTAATACTTTAACCAATTTTGGCTTTAATCATAATCCATTTATTTGGAAAAATTAAAGATTTAGATTTTTACAGGCTCTGAGTCATTTTCAATGACCATCGGATCTATTGCTGACTGCAGATTTACAAGTGCGGAAAAAGCCCGGACCGGGAGAAAAGGTTTTTTTTTCGTTTTTTACAAGTTATTGTTGGAAAAAACATATATATTTTACATAATATTGAATTAAAAACAAAATCTCTTCTGTTAAAAAAAAAAATGAAAACATTGCAAGAAAAAAAAATTAATTCTTATAATCTAGTACAGAAAGAAAATCAGTAAGTTAAATAACTATTCAAAGGTACATCTGAGTGGGAATCTGAATGTCTCTTTGATTTTCTAAAGAAAAGTCTGTTTTTGACTTCTCCAATTCGGATCATTATCTTTGATCATTATTAATATCTTCATTTTGTTAATGACTATTATACTCTAATAAAACTCCAAAATCACCATTTTTAGAGAAAGTGGATTATTTGAAATCAATTTTGGCCCTTAGACTAAGCTGCATTTTTCAGAAATTTTAAATTTGTATATTTAAACGCTTTAAGTCATTTTTTAACCGAGTTCTCGCCCTAATTGTGATTTACATTTTTCCAACAACTTCAAGCTGAAAGTTTAGAAGCTTTGAGTCACTTTTAATGATTTTTGGACCTAATCCTGACACGACTTTCTCAAAAATTATCTCAAAGATTTTTATTTTTGAGGTATTTTTAGTAAAATTTTACATATTCTGATCCAAAAATTAATTTGACCATAAACAACGAATTAGAAGATATAATATTTTTCAAAAACATCAAAATCTACATTTTTAGACCATGTGCTGTAAAAAATTTTAGCACTAATTCTAACCTCTATTTCTCTAAAAGCTTTAATTTTGAATTTTCCGTCCTTCGAGAATTTTAGAACGATTGTGACCCTAAGCCTCACCTGAATTTTTCTTCAAACCCAAGATTTGCATTTTTGGTAGCTTTGAGTAATGTTCAACCGATTTTGGCCATATACTTAATATGAGTTTCTCCCATCCGTCCAAATTTGTGTTTTTACCCTATTTGAGTAATTTTTCAATGATATTTGCCCTGATCTTAACCTAACTTTCTCGAAAAACACCAAATTTGCGTTTTGCAGGGATTTTCACTTAGGTTTCACTTATCTTGGTACAAAAATGTGGTTTTATCATTTATTTCAAGTAGTTTAGCCTATATTTATTCTAAAACCAAGTTTCTACAAAACATCAAAATTTGCATTTTAAGACACGTGGGTCACTTTAAATCAATTTTAGTCTTAATTCTAGGCTAAATTTCTTTCAAATTCTCACATTTGCATTTTTAGAGGCTTTGAGATATTTTTAACTGAATTTAGCCTTAATTATAATCTGATTTTTTTCAAAAACTTAATTAAAATTTTTAGATTCTTTAAGCTATTTTTAGCGATTTTTTTCCTATTCTTAATCTGTATTTTTCCAAAAATTGATTTGCGTTTCTGGACGCTTTAGGTATTTTTAACCGATATTGAACTTTATTCAACCTGAATATTCTCAAAGACATATTTTTTTCATTCTTAAATTATTTGGTTTGTTTTTAACCGATTTTAGCAATAATCATACAATAGTCTTCTCCAAACACTCCAAATTTTTATTTTTAAATTGCTTAGCTAGTTTTTACACGATTTTGGCTTTAATGCTCAACTAACTTTATCGAAAAAGACCCAATTTGCAATTTGAATTTATTGAGTTTGTTTTTATTTATTTTAGTCCAAAAGTGTAAATTTACCAAAAACAATAAACCTAACGTGCTTTTTACTAATTATCAAAAATTTCAAATTTGCGTTTTTAGATATTTTAAGTAATATTTTAACCAATTTTGGTTTTAATCATAATCCATTTATTTGGAAAAATTAAAGATTTAGATTTTTACAGGCTCTGAGTCATTTTCAATGACCATCGGATCTATTGCTGACTGGAGGTTTACATGATTTTGTTGTAAAAAACATATATATTTTACATAATATTGAATTAAAAATAAAATCTCTTCTGTTAAAAAAAAAATGAAAACATTACAAAAAAAAATTGTGCAGAAAAAAAAACAGTAAGTTAAATAAGTATTCAAAGGTACATCTAAGTGGGAGTCTGAATGCCTTGAAATTTGATTTTCTGAAGAAAAGTCTGTTTTCGACTTCTCCAATTCGGATCATTATCTTTGATCATTATTAATACCTTCATTTTGTTAATGACTATTATACTCTAATAAAACTCCAAAAATGTCAAAATCACCATTTTTAGAGAAAGTGGATTATTTGAAATCAATTTTGGCCCTTACACTAAGCTGCATTTTTCAGAAATTTTAAATTTGTATATTTAAACTCTTTAAGTCATTTTTTAACCGATTTTTCGCCCTAATTGTAATTTACATTTTTCCAACAACTTCAAGTTGAAAGTTTAGACGCTTTGAGTCACTTTTAATGAGTTTTGGACCTAATCCTGACATGACTTTCTCAAAAATTATCTCAAAGGTTTTTATTTTTGAGGTAATTTTAGTAAAATTTTACATATTCTGATCCAAAAATTAATTTTACCAAAAACAACGAATTAGAAGATATAATATTCTTCAAAAACATCAAAATCTACATTTTTAGACCATGTGCTGTAAAAAATTTTAGCACTAATTCTAACCTCTATTTCTCTAAAAGCTTTAATTTTGAATTTTCCGTCCTTCGAGAATTTTTTCAACGATTGTGACCCTAAGCCTCACCTGAATTTTTCTTCAAACCCAAAATTTGCATTTTTGGTAGCTTTGAGTAATGTTCAACCAATTTTGGCCATATGCTTAATATGAGTTTGTCCCATCCGTCCAAATTTGTGTTTTTACTCTATTTGAGTAATTTTTCAATGATATTGGCCCTGATCTTAACCTAACTTTCTCGAAAAACGCCAAATTTGCGTTTTGCAGGGATTTTCACTTAGGTTTCACTTATTTTGGTACAAAAATGTGGTTTTATCGTTTATTTCAAGTAGTTTAGCCTATATTTATTCTAAAACCAAGTTTCTACAAAACATCAAAATTTGCATTTTAAGACACGTGGGTCACTTTAAATCAATTTTAGTCTTAATTCTACGCTAAATTTCTTTCAAATTCTCACATTTGCATTTTTAGAGGCTTTGAGATATTTTTAACTGAATTTAGCCTTAATTATAATCTGATTTTTTTCAAAAACTTAATTAAAATTTTTAGATATTTTAAGCTATTTTTAGCGAATTTTTATCCTATCTTAATCTGTATTTTTCCAAAAATTGATTTGTGTTTCTGGACGTTTTAGGTATTTTTAACTGATATTGAACTTTATTCAACCTGAATATTCTCAAAGACATATTTTCTCATTCTTAAATTATTTGGTTTGTTTTTAACCGATTTTAGCAATAATCATACAATAATCTTCTCCAAACACTCCAAATTTTTATTTTTAAATTGCTTAGCTAGTTTTTACACGATTTTGGCTTAATGCTCAACTAACTTTCTCGAAAAAGACCCAATTTGCAATTTGAAGTTATTGAGTTTATTTTTATTTATTTTCCAAAAGTGTAAATTTACCAAAAACAATAAACCTAACGTGCTTTTTACTAATTATCAAAAATTTCAAATTTGCATTTTTAGATATTTTAAGTAATACTTTAATCAATTTTGGTTTTAATCATAATCCATTTATTTGGAAAAATTAAAGATTTAGATTTTTACAGGCTCTGAGTCATTTTCAATGACCATCGGATCTATTGCTGACTGAAGATTTACAAGTGCGGAAAAAGCCTGGACCGGGAGAAACGTTTTTTTTTCGTTTTTTTACATATTTTTGTTGTAAAAACATACATATTTGACATAATATTGAATTATAAATAAAATCTCTTCTGTTAAAAAAAAAGGAAAACATTACAAAAAAAGAAAAATTATAACCTAGTACAGAAAAAAAAATCAGTAAGTTAAATAAGTGTTCAAAGGTACATCTGAGTGGGAATCTGAATGTCTTGAAATTTGATTTTCTGAAGAAAAGTTTGTTTTTGACTTCTCCAATTCGGATCATTATCTTTGTTCATTATTAATATCTTCATTTTGTTAATGACTATTACACTCTAATAAAACTTCAAAAACATCAAAATCATCATTTTTGGAGAAAGTGGATCATTTGAAATCAATTTTGGCCCTTACACTAAGCTGCATTTTTAAGAAATTTTAAATTTATATATTTAAACGCTTTAAGTCATTTTTTAACCGATTTTTCGCCCTAATTGTGATTTACATTTTTCCAACAACTTCAAGCTGAAAGTTTAGACGCTTTGAGTCACTTTTAATGATTTTTGGACCTAATCCTGACACGACTTTCTCAAAAATTACCTCAAAGGTTTTTATTTTTGAGGTCATTTTCGTAAAACTTTACATATTCTGATCCAAAAATTTATTTAACCAAAAACCACAATTTATAAGATATAACATTCTTCAAAAACATCAAAATCTGCATTTTTAGACCATGTGCTGTAAAAAATTTTAGCCCCAATTCTAACCTCTATTTCTCTAAAAGCTACAATTTTGAATTTTACGTCCTTTAATGACAAATGTTTAAACGATTGTGACCTTAAGCCTCACCTGAATTTGTCTTCAAACTCAAAATTTGCATTTTTGGTATCTTTGAGTAATTTTCCACCGATTTTGGCCATATACTTAATATGAACTTCTCCCAACCGTTCAAATTTGTGTTTTTACTCTATTTGAGTAATTTTTCAATGATATTGGCTCTGACCTTAACCTAACTTTCTCGAAAAACACCAAATTTGCATTTTGCAGGGATTTTGATTCGAGTTTTATTCATTTTGGTCCAAAAATGGGGTTTTGTCATTCACTTGAATTAGTTTTGCCTGTTTTAATACAAAATCGAATTTCTACTAAAATATCAAAATTTGCATTTTCAGACGCGTTGGTCACTTAAATCAATTTTAGTCTTAATTCTAAGCTAAATTTCTTTCAAAATCTCACATTTGCATTTTTAGTGGCTTTGAGATATTTTTAACTGAATTTGGCCTTAATTATAATCTGTTTTTTTTTCAAAAACTGTTAATTGGAATTTTTAGATTCTTTGAGTTATTTTTACGAATTTTTATCCTATTCTTAATCTGCATTTTTCCAAAAATTGATTTGTTTCTGGACGCTTTAGTTATTTCCAACCGCTATTGACCTTTATTCAACTTGAATTTTCTCGAAGACATTTTTTTGTATTGTTAAATACTTTGGTTCATTTTTAACCGATTTTGGCAATTGTCATACAATGTCTTCTTCTCCAAACATTCCAAATTTGTATTTTTATATTGCTGAACTCGATTTACAAGATTTGCAAATTTGCAATTTGAAGTTATTGAGTCTAATTTTATTTATTTTAGTCCAAAAGTGTAAATTTACCAAAAACAAATCTAACGTGCATTTTATTAATTATCAATGATTTCAAATTTACATTTTTTTGATGTTTTAAGTAATTTTAAAACCAATTTTGGCATTAATCATAATCCAATGATTTAAAAAAAAATTAAATTTGCATTTTTACAGTCTCTGAGTAATTTTCAACGACTCTTGGACTTATTGCTGACGAGAAATTTAATAGTTCGGAAAAAGCCCTGACCGGGAGAAACGTTTTTTTTTTTCGTTTTTTCCCAAGTGATAAAATATACGGCAAATTGAAAACTAAACAATAAGATAATATGAATGTATTTAATATATCAATTAGTTTTGCCCGTATTTGTTCTATACTCAAATTTCTACAAAAACACCAAAATTTTCATTTTTAGATGCGTGGGTCACTCTAAATCAGTTTTGTTTTAATTCTAAGCCAAACTTCTCTTAACATTTTCTTTTACATTTTTACAGAGATTGAGATATTTTGATTGTTGAGATTTTGGCAATAGAAATAAAATAATAATCTCCAAATACTCCAAGTTCTTATTTTTACACTGCTGGAGTCGTTTTTAATCGACTTGGCTTTAATGCTAAATTGACTTTCTCGAAAAACACTAAATTAGCAATTTGAGGTGTTTTGAGTCTGATTCGTTTTGTTTTAGTCCAAAAAGTTAAATTTACAAAAAACCATAAATCTAATAGGTTTTTCAAAAATTTATAACCGATTTTAGCTTTAATTATAATCAATTTTTTTTTTCAAATACTTCAAATTTATATTTTTACTCTGAGTCATTTTCAATGATGTTTGAACCTACTGCTGACTAGTGCTTTTAGAGTTCGGAAAAAAAACGGACCGGGAGAAACGGTTTTTTAATTTCTAACTTTCTTTAACTTCTAAAATTGAGTTTTTTCTAAAATCACAAAAGTCAGTATTTTCAGAGGATGTGATTATTTTAAATCAATTTTAGCCCTAATTGTAAGCTGAATTTTTCAGAAATTTTAAGTTTTCAATTTTAGACGCTTTTTTAACCGACTGTGGCCCTAATCATGATCAAAATTTTTCCAACAACCACAAACTTTTGGATGCTTCGAGTCATTTTTAATGGACTTAATTCAACAACGATTTTCTCAAAAAACAATACTATTTTATTTTTGCGGAATTTTTAGATAAATTTTACAAATTCTCATCCAAAAGTTTACCAAAAAATATAAATTAGAAGATTTGAATTTCTCCAGAAATATTAAAATTTGCATTTTTAGAACATGTGTTGTGACAAAATCTCAGCCCTAATTCTAGCCTCAACTTCTGCAAAGGCTACATTTTTCATCCTTCGAGTAAATTTTAAACGATTGAGCCCCTAATCCTAACCAAAATTTTGTCGCAAACTCCAAATTTGCATTTTTAGACGTTTTGGGTAATTTTAACCGATTTTGGCCATGCGGTTAATCTGATTTTCTCCAAATGCTCCAAATTTGTGTTCCACTATTTGATTAATTTTTTAAAGATATTGGCCCTACCTCAACCTAATTGTCTCGAAAAACACAAAATTTTAATTTTGCGTTGATTTTGAGTCCAGTTTCACTTATTTTGGTCAAGAAATTTATTTGAATTAGTTTTGCTTGACACTAAAATCAAATTTCTCATCAAACTCAGAAACATAAAAATTTGCATTTTTAGACGACGTGGGCCACTTTAAGTCAATTTTAGTCTTCATTCTAAGCAAAATTTGTCTCACAATTTTCGCATTTGCATTTTTAAAGATATTGAGATATTTTTTATCTATTTTGCTCTTAATTCTAATCATTTTTCCCAAAAACTTTTAATTTGCATTTTCACTATTTTTAAGCAATTTTTAGCCGATTTGTGTCTTCATTCAATCTGACTTTTCAAAAATTTTAAAGTTACGCTTCTAGACGCTTTAGGTATTTCTAAACGATTTTGATCCTTTTCATAATTAATATTATCATAATAAACCATCATTAATTTGCACTCTTAAATTCTTTGAGTAATTTTTAACCGATTTTTGCTCAAAAAACTCCAAATTTTTATTTTTGTATTGTTGGGATCGTTTCTAACCGATTTTGGCCTTAATGCTAGAATGACATTCTTGAAAAATAACAAATTTTCAATTTGAGACATATTGAGTTTAATTTTATTAATTTTTACTTATTATTTATTATTTACTTTTTATTTAATTTATTTATTTTATTTAATTTAACTTATTTTTACCAAAAACGATTAATATAACTTGCATTTTAAAAAATTTCAAATTTGAATTTTTGAAAATGCACTTTCAAGTAATTTTTTAATTAATTTTGGCTTTAATTATAAATAATTTTTTTTCAAAAACTGTAGATTTGTATTTTTACACGCTCTGAGTCATTTTCAATGAGGAGCTGACCAATGTCAATGAGAACCTGACCAATGTCCTGACTAGAGATTCAAGAGTTCGGAAAAAACCGCAGCGCGGGAATGGTTTTTTTTCGTTTTTTCCCTCAGAAAGATGGAAAAAATACGGAAAAATTGGAAAAAGAATAAATCGAAAACAAAACAAAAAGAAAAGCGTTTGTAAATGTGTAATAGACATGCCAAAAAAATAGTAAAAATTATATTTGTTATTTGTTTACCTTATACGCATACTTTTGAGCTACAGCCCACGTAGCAAATTATTATCCACTGGATATTCCATGGACATACAGTTGTGGACATGGATATCCTCAAATATATCCAGTGGATATCCAATGGAAAACCACCCGATATCCATTGGATGTACATTTGTCACCCGATCCAACATCCAATGGACTTCCATTATGTAGATCCAATGGATGTTCAAAAAATACTGCTGATATCCGTTGGATATACATCCAATGGTACATTCAGTGGACATATAATGTATGTCCATGAAAATCCAGAACTGAACATTCGCTTCTTTTTAGTTCTATATTAATGGTTATACACTTTGACTAGGGTATGCTATGTATGAATTATAATAAAATAATGAAATATAATAAAAAAAAAACAAAAAAAAAATAAAAATCTGTCGCCTAGTCTGGACTTTTTTCAATCAATGATTTTTGTTTCTTTTGATGATGTTCAGGTTGATTTCTTGCTCTAAAAGAGTAATCAGTACGTTTTGCTACATTATTGCAATCAAGAAAAGGCATATTTCGGTTAAAGTTGCCTTCTATTGAACATTTAGGACATGAATAGTAAGTAACACGTTGGATATTTAATTTTCAAAATCAAGGACTTTGCTGTTAAATCACATATCAACATTTAAACATTAAAATCTACAGAAATTTCATTAAAGGAAATTCCGTTATTTAACTGCTGACACTCATTAACAAAATCCACTAAAAGAACATCAGAATTATCTGGGGTTTTAAATCTGTGGTAGATTCATCAAAAAAACTTTATTTTCTACTTTTTTATTGACTTTATGCAACCTAAAAGTGTCGAAAACTGACCAGAGTTTTTGCTTAGAGGCAAACCATCAATATTGATTGCTAAATTGATTGAATCAGAATCTGTAGTTCAAATTTTATGTTTTTTAAACAGAAAAATGGTTGATTTTACACTAAAGTAAACAAAATTATTTGATGTTTTCTAGAGTAAAAAAAATGCAAATTTGCAGTTTTTGAAAACAAAATAATTAATAGAAAACAAAAAGATTAGGGCGAAAATTCGTTAAATATTTCTCAAAGCGTCTAAAAATGTAAGTTTTCTTGTTTCTGAAAAGTTTCAATTTTATGAGAAAATCAGGAAAAACTGATTAAATTTTCTAATTTGTGGTGTTTGGTAAAGTTATATTTTTGGTTCAAAATAAGTAAAATCTGACTGACAACGTCTCAAAATGCAAGTTTGGTGTTTTTCGAAAGAGTCAGGTAAGAATTAGGGGCCAAAAATCAGTTAGAAACGACTTAAATCTAGAAAAAATGCAAATTTGAAGTTTTTCAATAAAAATAGTTACATTTTTGGTCCAAAATAAGTGATTGACTGAATACGACTCAATATACAAATTTTGTGTTTTTTGATAAGTTCACTTTAAAACTAGGGCCAAGATCGGTTACGATACGGTTTTAAAAATGCGGTTTTGAAGCCTTTGGAACAATGCAGGTTAGAATTAGTGCCAAAATTAGTTAAAAATTATCTACATGGTTTGTTGCTCTTCTGTCTTTTTTGTCAGTCGTCACATGTCAAAGGAAAGTCAACGCGTCAATCAAATATATCTTGAAATAATAATAATATATAGTATACTTAAAGAAGTGTAAGCAAAATAGCGATCAGTTGAATGACTGGGGTTAAACCCAACACATCAGTAATATATATAAAATAAATGTACAAATTACATGTCAAATTGAATTAATTGAAAATGCAAATTCCAGCACTTCCAGCTGATGTAAGCAATTCAAGATATTGTATTTCAATTTTCAAGTATAAACACTTTTTGGAATTTTTATTACAAAGAAATACGAAAATCGGTTAATACCACTTATTATACATTGTTCAGCCCTGGATATTTATAAGATGTTCATTGGACATCCACGAGAGAGGAGACAATTCCGCTCACGTAATTTTATATCTGCTTTTGGATGTTGCATGGATATCCAATGGACCTTCCAAAACGATATAATATTGGATATACGATATCCATTGGGTATACAATGGATATCGAATATCCTTTGAATCCTATGTTAGAGATACCGTAGAATTTCTTTTTTAGATAGAAATGACAATAGCACAACCCGATGCAACTAATACATATTAATTTAACAAAATGTTGACTTGAAAATAAAACATCAACTGTTTAAAGAAAATGAAAGGTCAAATGTGTATTCAAAGGCACATCCAAGTCGAAATTCGATTCCGAAGTCGAAGATTTTGAATTTTCTGAAGAAAATTCTGCTTCTTGACCTTCCTCTCGACGTTCTAATGAATATTAAAAATATTAAATCTTCATTTTATTTTCAAAACTGACGAGTAAATTCTAACAAAATGTAGCTTACTGTCACCTATTTACCTGTTTTTGTATTTTCTCAAATTTTTCGTTTATTTTTCCATTTTTTTCCCGAAATAAACACAGTTTTTTTTTCGCCAACCAGTTTTTCCAGCTTTTCTTAACTCAAGTCATGCCTACCAACCTTCACCAATATTAGATGTTAAAAAGGTACATATTGAAATATAAATAAATTTATATTGAAAATATAAAAATATTTTCTTCAATAGAAATAATAGTTAAGTTAAGGGTTGATAAGGAGTAACGAGGCTCTCTGTGCTATGTTTTATCAATTTTATTAAACGAAAGCCCTCCTAGATGAAACCAAGTTGAATTTGTTAATATGATTATAGGTATATATCAACGCCCCAGTAAGTGTACCTACATCTTTATAAAAATTAGGAAGAAACTTGGACTGGTAAGACAACGAGCTTCCTTATGAAACTTGTATCTTAATATACTATTCCTTTCATTAAAATAAATAAAATAGTAATAACAAACTAATTTTAAGTTGTTTTAACTTAATCTTTAGAGTTAACAAATTTTCTTTTATCATATTACGCTGTATATAATTTTATTTATTTTCCTTGCTTTTATTTTAGTAAGTTCTGACACCGTTCAAATTTTGTACAGGGAATAATCTGTCAAGTTTCTATGACCACCTGCGTCGAAAAACTTAATGAAAACCTTTGTAGATATTTGCACAAAAACCTAGTACGGACATTATTATACGCTCTGTATGTCACGTTCCATCGACGAAAAGGTTTTGGCGGTTGTCAGATGAACGGTGAGACCCCTTCCACCATATCCAACGGAGATGTGTCATTTCCTACAGGATTCACATTCTCTGATTCAAACATCTACAAATTAAATTCAACTGTGCTCTAGATTTTCTTCTATCTAAAGGATTGACTTTTATAAATAAACCTAAAATGCTAGAGCGGGTGAAGGAACATAAATAGGAAATCGACAAACATATCATTCAAAATGTTAGTAAAAAAGGCAGCGATGCTACAGAAAGAGGAGCTCTTGGGTTGATCATTTGGCAGATATTATTTTGAATATTTAACATAAAAAACTAGCAAATATTCAGTAAATATTAAGTTCTTTCGAATGCACTAAATTTTAATTTTATAAAAAACAATATAGCCTTTTTCGCCACTTTATAATTCCATTGTTTTCTTACTTTTGACATTTTTGTGAAATTTTCTGAATGTACTACCTTCAGTAACTATTAGACCTTCTTAGTAAGCCGTCAAAGGATCAGTTCACTGAACTTTCTACTACAAAAGTATCTAATTACCGTCAGACCTCCACGATACACATTTCGGAAGGGGCCGGTGGAAAATTTCCTAACGTTTGTCTCTAATCTTCGTTTGCCGACAATTTCTTAGAATTTGCTCGGCCCTTCGGATCAATGAACCTATAGATACTTCAAATTCTTTTCAACCATGGTATGTTCTCACCGTTAACGACCTCCTAAAGGTTGTTCACCTTCGAAGGGGCGATTGATGCTGATTTCTTTAATGCCCTCCGCGGCAGGTCGGGTATCGGTAAACATCCGCCCTTAAACCTGTCAATGAACTCAAATAATGGGGGGTTTCTTCGAATTTCTTTAAGGAAATTTAGTGTGCGCCTTTCGTATCATTATCTCTAACTGATATTTCAATGCCCTTAACTATTAGTGTTTGTAGTTTGATTTAAAGAACCTTAACTAATTTTCCTACGAAATATTAGTTTTTATCAGCTACCCATTAGTTATTATACAGATATGTAAATATACACCATTGGTTCTAGGATCCAAAACAAACTTTATATAAACATTAATAGAAAAATGCCTTGTTTTCCATATGCGTGGGACATTTTACTTGTCCGTTTGTTATACATATGAAGGGTCAGTTCTTGAAGCATACGATTGTTAATTAAAATCGAGTCACATGTCATAATACATTTTTTCTACAAACGTCAAATAATGTCGCATTTTACGCTTTCATTTGACAAACGAAAACCTAGCCTTTTTTGAGGATCAGAATGTGAGTTTACTTTTCCACGCGTTGCCCAGGACAGCAAGCGAAAAAGATTTTTTCGCTTGCTGTCAATAGCAACTACCACCACTCCACCAATTATTAAAAACGTCATTGTCACTTTGATTTAAGTTTTCAGATTGTGTCAGTTGTGATTCACATTATTTGAAATTGATCGTTTGCAGAAAAAACGTTGTACGCATTACGAGTAAAAAGTAACTTTTTTGCTCTCGAGTGATTGCCGCTCGACGCGAAGCGGAAACTTCACTCTCCAAGCAAAAAAGTTGTGCTTTTCGCTCTTAATACATAAATAACTATTTTTTCGAGAAAAATTGCATATACTGGATTTCAACAATTTTACAACAAATAACAGTTATGGCTTGATAACCCACCATACACAGAATCGTTTCTGTAACTCTAAGAAAAAATTTAATATAATCGTTGTAGATACTCAGATGTAGTTTATTGGAGGATGCAAATTTTTTATTCCGGGTGCCCTATAATATGAGGAACACCAAACTTACATTTTCTTTAATAGACCCCAAGAATTTGTTATTAGCATGTCATACAACATTTTTCCAACTTGAAAGTACTTTGTTCCTAAATGAGTTGAAGTAAATAATCAAATTAATTTGCACTTTTGTGCAAATAATTTAACAATTTATCTATTATTATTTACTTAGTTCCAATATCAATACTGGTTTGGAACACCCTCTACTTTGTCACGTAAAAAAGGATCATTGCTTTAAGATCTTTCTTTTTGGGGTATTATGAAGTACCTTTTAAAATATTTAAAATTAGGTATATGAGCCACTAGGTATAATTCCAAAAATGACCCTAACTCACCCAACAACCTGTCCTTTAAAAGCTTTTTCGATTCAGATATTGTCATTATCAATATAAATGAAAGAGAGCCTTGTTACGCACATTATTATCAAATACATTATATAAATACTGTTGACACAAATTTAACAATGATGATAACAATTCAAAGATAAACTACTTATAAACGCATTGCGTAGAAAGGTTTATCAGTTTAGTTGTATTGCAAAATTGTGATAATAAAAAAGCTAGTAGCTACTAGTCCCTCTTCTTCCTAGAACTGTCCAAGGAAACTGACTGGATCTTACGTTAAAGTACAAAGTAGTTGCTATGTGTATCTATAATGTATATTATGTGCTTAAACGAAATTCTCTCGTCATTCTCGTAATTCAACAAGAAGATTAACGAGGACTAAACCTTTATCGACCAAGACCCTCGATGGTACCAGATCGACAATCAACATGTGTTTAATTAGAATTAAAAATTATCGACACTGACACACCAACGCTGTTGACATTGAATAGTTCTCATATAATAATATTGCCCGTGACCGAGTAATCTATTTATCTAGCAAAATCTATTGGCTTGCATGGGATGACTACGAATTGTTCCCAATTAAAGCATTTGGCATAATTGGTATAACCTCACACTTCAGTTTATTTTAAATGTGCTCCTAAATTCTGTAACTAAATTGCAAGCTATCTATTTGAATATTTTTAAGTATTAACTAGCGGTTTAAAAAACTAAGTACCCTGCGTACTGAATAATTAAAAAGTTAAACCCTAAAAATTGCTCTCAATGTATCATCGAAAAGAACGTAGATGTTTAAATAGGTAGTTGTCTTGCACTGACATCCCAGTTTTAAACTGAAAAACATTGACCAAAGTGCGAGGGAAACTGCTGCGATTATGCGTTATGGCACAGGTTATGGTACAAAAATTTATGGAGCCGTTGGGAATAAAAACGTTAAATTATTATTATCTTGACATTAATTAACGCAGTTAGCGAAAACAATATATGAACAAAAGTCTGAAAACGCATCGTTAGAAGAGGCCGGAGATCGAGTTTAAACTTTTAAGTTATTTTGTTTTCTTAGAGGACCTATAATCCAACAAAAAAACTTTTCAAATAATTGTCAACACCTATAAAGTCATGTTTTTTCTGAGATGAGCCCTCTACCACCACTGACTTTTCTTGTAAAATAACCTCTATTGTCTCAATGTCGTATCTCAAAACCGCTTTCGAAATGAAAATAAATCAATATTAATTGCTGAATTACAAAGCTTTTCCTTTTTTCTTTAGTCATTTTCGGTGTCCAATATCTCAGCTACGCAGGTTTGAGATAAAAAATTCATAGAAAAAAGCAACTTGCTTTAGAATCCACTACACTCACCGGGACGTCTATTCTCGAGAGAGAGAGAGAGAGAAGTGAGAAATTATCCATGCGATGAGTACGATCACATTTTTGTTCGCTCCTGGAATAAATTCCTTATTCTTGATTGAAGGAAATTATATGATTTGGCACTCTGATGTTGCCAAATTGAAATAAAGTGAAATGGCTAGCAGGAAATATGTATGTTTTTGTTCTTTTTATAGTAATAATCTAACCTCACTTATTCGTCCGCGATAGAAACTGTATTTGACTTTTTGAGAAATAAAAACTTTAAGTACGTTCTTTTTTGTACACCTCAAATTACCTTAAACAATCGACATGCAATGGAAACAAAAAAGCGAGTGTGACCAATTAAGAAAGCTCAAAAAGAGATAATAAGTGATTTTATGGGAAAATATCTCGAACAGAGAACAGGGCAGTTTTCGAATACTTTTATATTTACAACAGTCAAACATTTGTGGGTTGAGTTAACAAATACATTGAACGCCATTCCGGGAAACTCGCAAAAAGACTGGAAGGAGTGGGGGAAGCCCAACTAGCATTTATAGTCCCAATAACCTTCCCAAAGTAGAAATTACACAAAATGCGTTGCAGTTTGGTAGATTCTACTCCAATTTACTACTATATTATAAAATATACCTAAAAGAAGTAATATAAAGTATTACTTATGTAAAAATAACTTTGTTTGACGACTTAGAAGGTCCCACAACTTTAATGTCATATTTGCGGTAACAGCGAAGCAACAATTCCTATTAAAATTACTTTATACACCCAACTACCTCAAAGTTATTTTTGGAAGTTCCGCTAACGTCACCAAAATTACTTCAAAGTCGTTCTTACTATATAGTAGGATTTTAGAGTAATATTTACTCTCAAAATAGTTATCCCAAACTAAAATCCGCTAGTAGACGACTATTTAGTAGGATTCAATGGTTCCAGTTACTATAATAATGTTACCCTAAGGTAAGATGTGGTGTTAAGAGGCAAAATGTTCGAAATAGTTACTTAATGTCAAGTAAACTTTTCTTTAAAGTTGTTTATGGAACTTTGAAGTATATATTGCTGTGGAGGCCATGTTTATGGTTAAAAGCTGAAGCGCCATTTTGTGCAAAATGAAGCATCAAATAAAAATCCATATTTTCGGGATAATTAGTAAAGTATAATAAGTCTAACTTTACCTTGAGCCTCATATAGTCATTTTACTTTGTTCAGGCATACTTTTTATTAGAAAATGCAGAGCAAAACTTCAAAAATTTTTGTAAAAATCTATTTACGTTTGATTAAATTTATATTATTTTGAAGGCGCTTTGCTCTTTTTCGATCTACGCAGCTTTTATCAGTACACTTTGGTGCGTTTAGATTTTTTTAACGAAATTACCGATATCTGCCTCTATTTAATATAGGCGTATACCTATCTGATAACCCATACCAGACCGTTTCGCACCGCCATTAAATTTCAACTTCATCTCCGTCGAACGTAAGTAAGGACAGTATGCCATTTAATCGCAGTAGAGAGAGGAAGATGGAATGACCTAGATGTCGCTGCATAAAAATCGTCGTTCATTGGTCGCAGTTAGTAAGAGTAACCACCTGCCAACTACAAATTGACACCCAGGGTAGTCCCTGGAACGTAACTGGGTTAGTCCCAAAGTGGTCGCCGTTACGGTGCCGTTACTACAAAATCATTCCTCATTTTATTAAAAGCGTGGTAATAAATCCGTTGCGGAGTGGTCGCCGGAACTGGTAACTACTACTTAGCAGTTCCAATTATGTGTAGCGGAGTCCACACTGGAACTATGATTGCTAGTTGGGAGGTATATGTATTATGAATAATATTATAACCACCACATTCTATGTATGCTTGCTTACAAGTTAAGCTTTGGTCTGTCGTAGCTAAAGCAACATATTACCATTTGAATGATCATAACCAAATATCTATTACTTCATACTGTATCATTTAGAACACTTTGTATATATATAGAACAGTAATAAGTTAAGTACTCTCTATTTTCTCTAAAACAGGCAACTTAGGAATTACCTACCACTAAGGAAGCAGTAGAACTAGTACTACAAGAACTATCAGGATCGTAATCAAGTCCTGGTTCTGGACTTTTTCGGTTCATGGGCTTATCATCATTGGTGTTACTGGCTTCATTTAAAATACCCTCTGTATTATAATATAAACTATGTTTATATTGCAGGCAAGATGTTTTGTTGTAAATTTGGTTTGAACCATAATGCTCCCATACCATATAATGACTTAACCTCCCTTTCTGAAAAAAAAACCATGTATTGAAATGAAAGTTGCCGGAAACTTTCGGAATCTTTCCCGAAAATAGTTTCCTCGAGTCGTTTCTTACCTTACCGGAAAGTTTCCAATTTGGAAAGTTTCCGAGTGGAAAGACTCCACCGTGCCCAACGCTAATAATTTTCCGCCTATCGGGCTATCTCGTCCGGCCTTGTCGTTGACTCTTAAAGGTCATGTCGTGAAAGTCAAAATGACTCCCAAAAATTGTTCCTTATAACCAGCTAGGGGTTTCCATCTCCAAAATTACAGGAAGATGACCAAAAAGGAAAACGAGGTCAAAAAACCACGATGTCGCACACACGCAAATCAATGAAAATTTAGGGAAATCACATTAAAGCCAAATTGAAAAATACTTAAATTTTGAGGAAATAAACTTGACATCACTGAAAACAGTACCAACATTCCGGCAAGAAATAACAAATGACAATTACAGTGTCAGGAGAAAATTAGGGATTTTCGTGAGACACAGAACAGGTAGTATATAGTGATGTGTAGGAGATAAAGCCATTGATAACTTAAAATTTGAACTAGACTTTTTCAAATGTCACAAAATGTGCACTCGACGTTTTCAAATGCTACAAAGTTGTGGATTTTGTTTTGTTTTTAACTTGAATTATTGTTTTATAAAATCCTGCCATGTTGACTTTAGAATACTTTTTCTAAATCACTTCATAAGGACCACTTCCCGATCAAACCAGTGGTCTCTTTTACGGACTCTACTTGCTACAAGCTCACCTCTTTGCTCTATAACGTCATCAGCCAAATTACAGTGTTTCACAAAGAGTTTCCTACCAGAAATTGGGTAGAGTGTACACATAATTTTAAGAATAGTGAAGTGAAACCAAGCCGAGATTCGTACCTATACTGTCTGACGACGACGTTCAGCAGAGTATCAAACTCTTTTCTCAATCATTGTACTTGATTTTAATCCGGTAAATAGCTTTTTACAGGATTGGATATCGTAAAGAAATTTTACAGTATTGAGTATCGGCACATCTTCAATAAATCCATTGTATCCATGGTAACCTGGAAACCGGTACCGGTACAGGATACCGTAATGAAACTATTTGTCAAATTGGTGGAGTTGTCAAAAATATATTCGCCGCGCATAAAATTATTTTTTTGTTTTTAAAAAGTATGAAGTAAAATGTTGTACATCGTACTTCCGGTAACATGTTATAGCAGTCGTTTCGAAATTCCAGACTCGGCTCCAACATCTTACTCCTACTGTAAAACTATTTTCACCGGACTTATAACGTAAATAACTATTTTTCAATTCAGGCATGGCATGGCTATAAAAAATGTCAAGCTAAAAGTTGCACAAACCAATAATTACCTGAAAGCTACTGAAGGAGGGCTACCTCCTTCAGGTAGTCTGAATTCTGAAGAAACCGAAGTGCTAAACTTACTGTCAGAGACAGAAATTTCTGACATTGCTGCAACAAACTAGTCAGCAGTGAACTTTATTTTTATAAATGATCAAATTTCCGTTAATGAAAATCTAGTAAGTTGTTTCCTGTGTATGCTGGTGAAAAGACAGTATTTCACATTAATATAGTATTGATATCAAAATTGCTATTAAGGATTGAATGAAGCTCGTATTGTATTAGATATTTGTTTAAGGTACAACTTCAAAAATATGTGAGCTCCGATATTACTACATAGATCCATCTAATGTAGAAGATGTAGGACAATCTGAAGCAAAAGAACCTTACATACTAAATAACATGTACAATCTAAGTTACAGTTGGATCGCTAAGAGAATGCCGGTGTGACGTCATTGCAAGATTATAAATTTCATATGAATCAAATCAAAGTTTTCTGGGTTGAGTTTCGAGTTACGTGAACATATAAAGGGGTGTGACTACAATCCCTCATTATCTGTAGGTGCTCTGGAATCAGTTTAAATAAACGGCAAATGGTATTATGGATATTGCCCATGAATAAAACAAATATTACAAAAAGAAATATAATTAAGCTCTTCCAGTAAAATTAAAAGGAGCTTTAACCCTTAATTGTTACTTTTATTTTCTATCTAAATATACAAGACATTAGCACTGATTTTTCTAGTTGAAGATTTGCTGAAGGGGCAATCTTCCCTTTAATAAAAGCTGCTGTTATCTCACCATACTTATTTGCGAAGTTGGTTGCCAGATGACCATTATTATTCCTTGATTACTTTTTCAAAATAGTCCCAAAGGCTTGTTCAGATTCTGACAAAAACTTGGCCTTGTCGAGTTTGTATGGATTATAACGTAACGTAAGCCAAAACGTAACTCTCTCGGATTATTAGGCACTGTTTTATGTCTTAAAATGTTTGTGGTTTGAGTTGATGGTGTGGAACGGTTTTAGAGCCTTTGGGTCGTTCAGGTACTCTTACCTTATCTATACATGATGCCTCCTAGTTGCTTGGTCTACCCGTGCGCTTCGTTCGGCCTTTTCTTGTTATCGCATATGAAATGAAAGGCTTTTAGAAATGCTACCTGGTACAAAAGCGATGTATATGTCCGCTGTTATTGACATCGCCGTTAGCTGGTAATACTTTCTGGGCCTGGGAAGTCCTTTCTAATTGAAGTTTCGTTCGAGCCAGTCTTGCCGTTGACAAAGACTGCTGTTATTGCATCATATCTGTTTGTCGAACTTACATGTGTTAGAGTAATCATACCCTTTTCTGTTTATTCAGTCCTGATCTTCAGGTATTGTTAGTCAACTCTTGACTAACTTAAACATGCAGCCTCGGTAATGGCCTGTTCTACTGCAGTCATGAAATGTAGTTGGGTTGTTTCTTCTTTTCGTATATGAAATTAAAGGCTTTCATATCTGTTTCCTGGTACCAGCGATGGACATTGTCCGCTTTTGGAACTCCATTTGCCAGAAGCTGGAAATTGCTGTCTGTTATTGTTGCCATAGGACCATTTTATCACTGCGTGCTCAGTTCCGATAATTTCTTAATTTTCTGTCATAGTGGGGTTGAGTGTTTTTGGCATGTCTACTTGATATCTTCTGTGTTGGTCTATGCTGGTAGGACTGGTGTGTGGTTCCAACTGTATCTTTATAGTCCTTTCTTTTAAGTATCTGGTGAGCTTTGCAATTTACTTGGTTCTTCTACTTCTTGCGTGCTTCTTGCTTCACCGCATTGGTGGTTGTTGGTCTGAGCATCGATTAATGGAGGTTGATCGCTTGATAAGGAGTGGTTCGGAGGTCCAATTTTTCCTCAATGTAATTTCTGGCTGTGGCCTACAGGTATTTTTTTCTTCCGTGTCCTGCAATATAATAGTGAGGAAATTTTGTGGTATAAGGTTTCTTTTAGAACAACTAAATCTTTTTAAACATCTCGTGGTGGATATCTGTATTTCACAATCGTTATTATCAATAGTTTCTTCTACTTTTACTTTCCCAACTTTTCATTCGCATTTAGATTGATTTTGGGCCCTCCTTATTTAGACATCGCTATTTTCGTAGTTCCGAGGGTCTCAAAAGTGGTTCTTAATCCCATTATTCGCATGCAGGTTCTCCCTTTTGACGAGATAGCTGGATGATGTTTCTTTCCCTTCTTGGTGGCATACGCCATTATTCTATACTCTTGTAGTAGCTGTTGTACTACTTACAACAGCGACACTCTAGAATAAGTATTTTTTGTAATTAGTGAGAAGCAGCATGAAAAATTGCAGATGTTTCTTAGTACCTCTCTCCTCTCTTGAACAGATGAAACCGATTCCAAGAGCTCGTCATTCTTTTCCTCCATAAGTAGGTACGTGTAGGTATTTGTTGCTGCGCTTGAAACTTGATGTTTGTTTCCTGGCATTATCTAAAAATCAGGAATCTGCATAACTGATCTACGTTACACTTAGATTTACAGATTAAAGCGAAGAATTTGCGCGTTACAATGCAGATCGAAATTGGTCCGTTGCCGTAACTGGAAACATGCCCAGAAACTCGCATGTTTATATTGATCAAAGCACTATCTATCCCATGAATTAAGTTGAATATTCTCATCAATAAGAAGGCCTTAAAACCCGTCGTCCTAAAAAGAACTGATTTGGCTATTCGATGCACCTTATCAGTGAAAAAACGGAAGAAAAATTGCGATTTCAAAATTAAGGAAAAACACGTCATACTGACACACGTTAATGTGACAATGCTATTTGTCGAGGACGAATTGCGTAACCACCAGACAATATTTTATCTGTTGTTTCTTTTCTTATTATTGGGTGTAAAATAGGCAGCTAAATATAACATACATGTCGCGTAATTTCATCGGATCGGCATTCTTTCAGCGATCCAACTGTATGTCACTTCATCATGCAATAAGATACAAAAACTTTGATAAAATTAAATAAAACGGGTAGGCTAGAAAGCTTTCTAAACATTTTTTGGAATTTACTAAAAAGTGCCAATACAAAAAATGAAATAATGGAGCAGTACTGTAAAAAAGTGAATATTTAGGTAATAAAAAACATTTTGATTTGCAGAAGTTACATTTGCTGAGAAAGTAATGAAACGGGAAATGAAGCATATGGAAATAGCCTTGGGTTGGAATGGATACAGCAAGCACGAATTCGATAGAGCCGTCCGTCCAAGGAATGTAGAACACCAGGAAGGAACAAACGGTGAAGTTGAAGAAAAGCGAGGACGGGCTAGTCTAACCATACATCCACAAAGCAACGGATAGGATCTGCAGGCTACAGGAAAAGAACAGTGTTAAAACTGTCTTTACACATACTCGTATAATACAACAGAGTTTGAGATCGGCCAAAGATCGCAGAGATTCCCTATCGGCACCCGGAGTTTACAGAGTTCCATGTAGTTCCATGGACCATAAAACCCAGCGCGTCAACACGAGGATTACGGAACAAAAGAGGAGTTGCAGGCAGGGACAAACACAAAAGTCAGAGTAACAGAGTCCTGTTGACACAACAATGTCAACAGGAAGGAGGAAATTACGTTTCAAATTGCAGACTGGAAGCAAGTTCTACGGCATACTTCAAGTATGCCGGAACCCCGCATCACACTATCCCCACCCCAATACTTCCACTGCAGCGCAACGGCGGGTAATAAATACACGGAGCTCACCACAGTCGAATCAGTCAACGTCGGGAAACACGGGAGATCACTTCTCCCATTGCCTCATAGCTTTTGATAATGTCTGCCGCAGCTGTAGAGGAAATGTCAGGAAGAAATTTCATTGCACTAAGGCTTGAAAGCCCACAAAACACTTTTTCATTACACTACTCAGAAAATGACGATTTTCCAGGCTAGTTAACTGTACAGAAAATACACATTTGCCGTAATGGAAAGGAAAAACCGTTTTCCGTGCGCTGTTTATTTGCAGCTCGCAGTTGTGTATCAGTACTTATATTAAAATAAGACGGCCACCAGTTGCGAACTTCAGCTTTAGCAAGTATTCTTGACAACTTCTATTATTTGATTTGTTGATTTTGATTTCATGCTTACGTCACCCTATTGTCACATAAAACTTTTCATGTTTACAACACTATGTGCACGCCGGAATTCGTTATTCCTGAAGATATACTTGAGCAAGTAAAAAATATAAGTAATGGACTACTACCTGAACGCTCGAGAAAAAGGTATGAAAAAGAATACCAACAGTTCGACCAGTGGAGAAGAAACAAAAAGGTACAATGTGTCAATGATGATGTTCTTCTCGTTTACTTATCTGAAAAAGCTAAATCATTGAAACCTTCTACGGTTAAAGAGTCTATAAGTGCACGGGACTTTCCCAAAACTACAGCTTTTTTGAAACGGCAATTGCATAGATAAGAGGCACACCAGTTTGATGTTTCTAGCCTGTACAGTGGTCATCCCAATGTAAAATATGTCTTGATGTTTTTTTAGGAAATATTGTTTTCAGAGGCTCATAATGAAAAGTATCGTTCGTTACACGTCCGAAATGAGTTTTCCCGTGCTTACATGACTTTCCGTGCTCGGCTTCGCCTCACAAGTTGTCAAGCGCGCACGGAAAAAGGCTATTTTCGATACTCCTAATGAAATATACTATAGATTATATTTTACACAAAATACAACTGTGATGTTTCTCACGACTAAGGCTTGGAATGTTACGATTACGACCAAAATCGGTTAAAAATTACTTAAAGCATTTAAAAATGTAATTTTTGAAAAACGACCAGTTGTGATTAATACCACTGCTGATTAAAAATATTTCAAGTCGTTGAATAATGTGATATATCAATGAAAACTGTGACTGCTAATGAATGCGCATATTTTGCAACAAAAATGAAAATTTTTTCTCCACCAATGGTTCTCCATCAGTACAAATTTTTAAAGTAAAAACAACTAGATTAGTAGTTCTTGCAAAATAAAAATATTATTTGAAATACCCCTTCTATTCTGAACAAAGAAATGAGTTTCTGTAAGACTGTGAAGACTTTCACGGCCAGTCAAAATACTATCTAAAGTGTTTTCTGGGCTTTAAAGCCATCCAATAGAATTTCTTCCTGACATTTCGCCTACAACAGCGGCAGACATTAGCAAAAGTGATGAGGCAATGAGCGAAGTGATCTCCCGTGCTTTTCTGGGATGGGGGTAGTGTGTATGTCGTAGAACTCGCTTCCAGTCTGCCTCTTTTGTTAGTCTCAGTTAGAAACGTTGCGATTGCTACTGCTGACTTTCGTGCTTGTCCCATCTTGCAACTCCTCTTGTGTTCTGTAATATTTGTGTTGACACTGCGTTTTGTGGTGTAAACGTATACCGAGCCACAGCTGCATGGAACTGGGTAAACTCTGGGTGCCGATAGGGAATCTCTGCGGTCTTTAGCCGATCTCAAGCGCTGTTGTATTTTATAAGTAGGTTTAAAGACAGTTTTAACATTGTGCTTCTCCAGTAGCATGCCGATCCTGTCCGCTACTTTATGGATGCATGATAGACTAGTCCATCCGCGCTTTTCTTCAACTTCTCCCGTTGTTCCTTCCCGGAGCTCTACATTCGGTGGACGGACGTCCTTATTGAACTCGTGCTTGATGCATCCATTCCAACCAAAGGCTCTTTCCAGATGCTTCATTTCCCTTTCCAATTTAGCCGGCTCTGAGAGTCTTTATGACTCCCATTTTCTGCCTGGGATAATGATTTGAACTGTTATTAAGGTATCGGTTCAGCGTTGGTATTCTATAAACGGTGTGCGCAAGGTTCCCTTTCAGCCTTCTTGGTACCAAAACATACAAAAATGATAGGCGTCCTTTCCTTTCTATCTCCATAGTGAATTGAATTTTTGGGTTGATAGAGGTGTAAGAGGAAGATTTGAAGTTCGCCCTTGCCATGGGTCCAAATAGCAAAGGTGTCGTCGACTCTCCGGAACCAGCACTTTGGCCTTTTATTTGCCGTTACCAAAGCCTTCACTTCGAAAGTTCCGATAAAATATTACTGGACTAAGGAGGCTTCCCATAACTGCACCATTAATTTGTTCGTAGAAATCTCCCTTCCATGTAAATATCATGGTGCTCACCATGTGTGCCGCAGCTGTAGACGAAACGTCGGGAAGAAATTCCATTGAACTACGGCTTCAAACCTCGAAAAACCATTTAGATTGTATTTTGACCGGCCGTGAAAGTATTAGTAACTGTGAAAGTCTCAGTAACTCAGGCATATGTAACTGGAATTTCTTGCTAAAGAACTGTCACAGCAAATACAAGTTATGCAAGTTGTAATAAAAAGAGTAATCCAAAAAGAAATTATCAAAAAATTGAAATAAAGAAATAGGCAATAAAAAGAAAAAAAGAGAAATTGAAAACTATAGAGAAAAAGGTAGAACGTTCCCAAACAACGGTTACAGTTGAAGAGGTTCTCAAGAGATTAGAACACAATCAATCTCGATTCTCTCTCTCTCTATCTCTCCCTCTAAAACCCAATCTTGATTTTCTCTTAAAGCGTGTATGCATTTTAGCTTTTCCTTGGCGGAGATTTCCTTATACAGGCCTAAAATGAATAGGAAAAATGGAAAAACCTTACTTTTGCCAGTATAAAGTTAATACATTGTAAATACTTACTTCACATGGTGCAAGCTGTCTCGTCCGACCCGCCAGAATCGGACATGTAGCGAAGAGGTGGAGGACGGCGATGCAATGACTTGCAAGAGCCAGAATCGAAAATAGTGGAGTTGAGCACGCAAAGCTGTCCATCGAAGTAAGTTCGAATTTCCAGATTCTATAAATTAATAAGTTAGTATATATAAATAAAGAAATAAAAATTTCAATTCACCTTTTGGAGCAGCAAGCCGCTGGCCAGACCGCGGGTCATTTAAGCTCTACAAATAGTTATGCCAGCGCAGTGAGACGTACAACGCCTGAGTCAGTCTTGTTAGTTAAGCTTAAAATTGACCAAAACAGTCAAGCGGCAAAACGGGAAAAAGATGACACGACTTAAAATAGAGATACTAGGGATTAGCGAAATGAGATGGGCCAATTCGGGACAATGTGTAATTAATGAACATCAAGTATTCTACTCGGGCAACCACAGCAACCAACACTACAACGGCGTGAGTATAATAATGAACAAGGAAACCAGCAAGTCAGTAGTGGCGTTTGTTCCGGTATCGGACAGGGTGCTTTTTATAAAACTCCACTCGCAGCCATTTGATATCATCATCATCCAGGTTTAGGCACCAACATGTGATCACCCCGACGAATAAATAGAAGACTTCTACTAACAAATTGCAGATACCCTAAAGTTGGCGAAAAAATCAGAGGTGAATTTTATCATGAGCGACTTTAGTGCTAAAGTAGGAAGTACACCACTAGCGGATATTACCGGCAGATATGGATTAGGAACATCAAACGTTAGAGGAGACCGGCTAGTTCAATTCCGCTAGGAACAGGATTTCATCGTGGCAAATACCTTTTCTAAACTTCCAACCAGAAGGCTGTATACGTGGACATCTAGTGCCCATACCCCTGAAAGAATCATTCGCAATCAAATAGACTTCATACTTATTAAAAAGCGATACAGGAACGGCAAAAACATACCCAGGTGCTGACATAGATTCCGACCATAATCCAGTTGTTGCAAAAGCAAGACTTACACTCAAAAGATGCCTACAAAAACCCAGGCATAATAAGCCAGACGTGTCAAAGATAAAGTACATAAATATAATGAGTAAACTAAAACAAGAACTGAATTCCAGACTTGATGCCATACCCATAACGGAGGCAACCGAGGCTGAGGACCTGTGGTCTAATATAAAAAAATGCTATCACAGAAAGTACGACCAAAATGGTTGATCCTCAACGAAACCACAATAAGAAACCATGGATGTCGAAAGAAATCCTTGATCTAATGGAAAAAAAGATGGACAATCAGGGAAAGAACAACGAATACCGGGCGCAAAACCGCATAATCAAAAACAAGAGACGAGAGAAGCAAAGGAGAAATGGCTTTCCGATTAATGCCAATAAATTGAAGCAATGGAAGCAAAACACGATACCTTAAACATGCGTAAGAGGATAAAAGAGGCAGCAGGTATCTGCAAAACAGAAGCATGGCGACTGTACAAAATGCACAGGGCAGGCTGATATTGGATACTTCGGAAAAACTGACGGAATGGTGTGATTATATCGAACTCCTATTTCACGATACCCGGCCAGAAGTTCAGGAAGAATTCCTTGACCAAGGCCGCGGCTTGGACATAACTAAGGCAGAAATCCAGTATGTACTGCCAATTTCAAAAAAAGGGAAAGCTAGCGGTCCTGATGACGTCCATATAGAAGTTCTAAAAATACTGCAGAACGAAGAATCACTGAACGCACTGGTAAAACTATTCAACCTTATTTACCGAAACGGCAGTATACCTTCTGATTGGCTTAAATCTACTTTTGTCCCGCTCCCCAAAAACGCGAAAGCCAAGAAATGTGGTGATTATCGTCTTATTAGCCTGATGAGACATGTGCTTAAACTCTTCTTGAAAATAATACACAAAAGAATATATGCAAAGTGCGAGACAAGGATGGGTGACTCTCAATTTGGTTTTCGCAATGGTTTTGGAACAAGGGAGGCACTATTTAGCATACAGGTCCTTATCCAAAAGTGCCGGGATATGTCGATACCCGTTTACGCATGTTTTATCGATTACGAAAAAGCCTTCGATAAAGTTAAGCACGAAAAACTGATCGACATTCTTAAAGAAACAGGACTGGAACAACGAGTCGTCAGAATAATAGCCAACCTATACAGGAACCAAAGTGCTCACATAAGAATCGATAACACCGCCTCCGACGAGATCAAAATCCCGAGAGGCGTTCATGTCAAGGTTGCATTTTATCACCACTGTTATTTAATTTGTATTCCGACAGGATATTTCAAGAGGCTTTGGATGAGTGAAACGAGGGTATATCTGTCAATCGGATTAATATCAACAACCTGAGATATGCGGACGACACGGTTCTTGTCGCCAATTCCCAGAGGGACTGCAGGAACTGGTAAGCCGCGTGACGGCTGCAAGCTCAGAAGCCGGCCTTAGACTAAACGTGATAAAGACAAAATGGCTAGCAAGTAGCAAATCAAACAGCGTGGACGGACACCTGACCACTAACGGCCAACGAATTGAACGAGTGGAAACTTTTAAATATCTTGGGTGTCAACTAAATAAGAAATGGGACGGCATGCAGGAGATTCTTTCCAGAATGAAACAGGCCCGTGCTTCGTTCCTGAGCATGCGTAATCTACTAATAAGCTAATTTAAGGCTTCAACGCCTCGACAAGCAACTGGAAGTTCTGTTCACACTAAAAAAGCGCAATCTGGAGTATTTCGGTCACATCTTAAGGAATGACAAATATCGACTTTTGAAGCTTATTATAGAAGGCAAGATCGAAAGACGAAGAGACCCGGGTAGAAGAAGGCTATGCTGGCTAAAAAACTTAAGGCATTGGTATGGAGTGAGCCACATTGTTCCGCCGAGCTGTAGACAAGGTTCAGATAGCGCTAATAATTGTCAACGTCTGAAAAGGATAGGGCACATAAAGAAGGAGAAGAAGACAAAACGGAAAATCCGACAAGAAATAAATCCGGCTACAATAGAAATCTCTAAATTTAGGCAAGTGGCTAATGGCGGTGTGGTGATAGGTTGTTCATTAGACAAAAATATTAGCTCATTAAAAAGGCAACTAGAATTGAAACTGGGAAGCAAATACGATGTTGAATTACCTAAACTATAAAAACCAAAACTTAAAGTCGTCAATATAAATAGGAAAGGCCTCAGTACGGACGATGCTGACGAGGACATGATCAACTCAATAATTAGATGTAATAATTTAAGTAAATTAACCGATTTTAATGTAAAGGTGCTAAAAAAATCTGTAAATAAACTCAAGCATATAGACCTGATATTGGAGCTGGATCCACAAACACATAGTGTACTTTTGGAACATGGTAGAGTTAGAGTGGGCTGGTCTAAACATTTTTAACAGTCTCAGTATTCTTCAGTGCTAGAGTGCATGGAGTTTGGCCACTATGCCAGGGAATGCAACTTGGATCAAGCATGCTCAAAGTGTGGAAGAAATCATTCTTATCAAAAATGTAAGTCTGAGATCACCAAAATGCATTAATTGTGAACGCAAAGTTAATCGGGACAATACCTGTAATATTGATATTAGACATGTAGCTCTTAGCCAAGATTGTCCGTCATACCATATGGTTGGCGAGTTTACTTTAAGTTAAATATTTATTAGTTAAAAATGTAATAAAAAATTTAAAAAAAAAGAAGTTTAAGTTAAAATAGGAGGGTAGAGTACTTTTGCGCTAATAATTTTTTTTCTTTCATTTATTATGTATAGAAACAAAACATTTAACTTTGCGCTAGGGCACCTAAATCTTCGATCTATTTTCACAGGTTTTCAAGGCTTTGCAGAACTCAATGAAGAGGAGTGTTTTGATGTTGTCTGTGTAAGTGAACACTTGTGTTCTGAAGAAATCATGAAACACATTACTATAAACAATTACAACGTAGCTGCTTCCTTTTGTAGGCTGAATCATGTTCATGGTGGAGTATGTACCTTTGTAAAAAAGTGGACAAGTGCATAAGTGTGTTAATGTGTGAGATTTTTGTACAGAAATGGAAGCTGAACTTTGTGTCATAGAAGTGTGTCAAGGTAAGATCTTATTGATAGCTCTATATAGGCCTTGCTCTGGCTCTGTTGATGGTTTCCTGCGGTCTTTGGATGCGCTTTTGCAAAAAGTTTATAGCAGGTATAGTAATATAGTTGTTGTTGGAGATTTCAATATAAATTTTCTGGGGATGTCGACGGGCTTTCTTGACCTTGTTACGATCTTTAGCGGATTTGGTATGAGGCCATTAATATCTGAGTTCACTAGGATTACCGACAGGTTGGTCGCTGGCATTATTCACCCTTTCGGATCATTATGGCCAATATTTTAACTTAAAAAAAGTTACTGTAACTAGATCTCGAAATAAACGTACCGAAGCATGATCAGAGGTCTTCTTGCCCTGGACTGGGACGCTTTTTATTGCTCTAACGATGTGGAGTATATGGCAAAATTTTTGACAGAAAATTATCATAGGCTAATATTGGAAAGTTTTCCACTAAAGCGAATTGTATCTAATAATGCCCCCCTGTTAGGTGGTTTAGTTCTGAACTCGGAACTAAAAGAGAAAACATGACTGAAATAAAACATATCAGTGAAATGACGCGGAGTGAGCAACACATTGCTCTCTATAGATCTTTAAGAAAAGATTATAGGCCCTCCATATCGGAAGCTAAAAGAAGAGCTTATGACAGTTTTATTATCAGTTCAGGAAATAATACCAAAGCTGCCTGGCGTTTGATAAACCACGAAAGAAATAACAATAGAAAGAGGGATATTAGTGAGAGCATCTCGGCGACTGAGTTTAATGATTACTTCTTGAGCATAGCTTTTACCTTGGTCCGGAATCTGCCGGTTGACGGTACCGTGCAGCAGGCCCTCATTAGTGCCATTCCGCACACACAAAGATCATTTATTCTTCTCCCGGTATCTGCGATGGAAGTAGGGACTGCTATTTCTTCTCTTAGAAGAACACTTACAGCAGATGTATTCCAGATGAGCAGTGCCTTGTTGGATCGTGTTGGCGAAGTGCTGATTGAGCCCTTAACGTTCCTGTTTAACGCCCGCATCGATCAAGGGATATTTCCAGAAACCTTTAAGATTTCTCGGGTGGTGCCCGTTTTTAAAAAAGGTGATATAGACCGCATCTCCGACTATCGACCTATATCCATTATTCCTACATTTGGTAAGATTTTCGAAATTCTGATAAAAAATAATTGAGATATAATAAAGAGTCCCTACATTTGTTGAATGTGTCGCAGTTCGGATTTCGGGAGGGACGGTCGACCGTTGGGGCTGTTGTCCAGATTCTGCAGGATATTGTTGAGGGCATCGAAGGAGGGCAACATGTGGGCCTGGTTTTGTGTGACTTGAGTAAGGCCTTCGATTGCGTCTCGCATGAGCACCTTCTTGAGAAGCTATCTAGGTATGGGGTTAGGGGTATTCCCCATCGACTGCTGTGTTCATATCTTTCCCTTAGAAAGCAGTGTGTTTTCCTCGGGGGTGTTGGGTCGAGTGTTGGAGCGGTGGGGAAGTGGGGTCCCTCAGGGCTCTGTTCTGGGTCCTCTGCTTTTTGTGGTGTATATCAACGACCTCTTTGGCTATCTCTCCCCCACAAAGTGTGTTTGTTATGCGGATGATACTACACTCATGAGCCACTGTCGCAACCTAGATGGGCTTGGCGCTGAAAATGAACGAACTGCTTCTGTTGCAAATCTTTGGTTCGCAAACAATCACTTAACACTTAATGAAGCAAAAACACATAGGATTACATTTTCAGCCAGTCTCCTTTCGAAGCATCGGGGGTTCGCAACAGTGCTGGGAATTACGGTGGATAGTACCCTTAGCTGGCAGAACACATCAATTGCTTGAGTAAAAAACTGGCATCTTCATTGTTTCTCATTAGGAAACTGAAGGGACTCTTGAGCGACGACGCTTTGCGTGAGTGTTATTACTCTCTGTTTTACTGCCAACTCCTATGGAGTGGTGCTTTGGGGGGGATCGCCGGCATCCGCGAAAATATTTAGGCTGCAAAAAGTGTCATCCGGGTGATTGCTGGGGTGGGTCATTTGGAGCTTTGCCGGCCGATTTTCAGGAGATTGAATAATCTTACCTTACCATCCATATTTGTTTTGTACCAATTAATAGAAATCCGGAGAAAAAGGGATGTGTTTCAATCCATATAATGGAGATGTACATAAATATGGCAGAAGATCGGCGAATTTAATATCGAAAGATAAATTTAAGTACAATGTTAGTAAAAAAAATTTCTTAAACGTTGATTTTTATAACGTCTTACCAACCGAAGTAAAGAATTTAAATGAAAATAAATTTAAACTAGTAATAAAACGATATCTTGCTTCGCGGGCTTTTTACTCAGTGTCTGAATATTTTGATACTGTTAATCCGAGTACTGACTTGCTCCACATTTGTGACTAGTTATTATGTAAATGTGTATTTTAACTTTTCTTTTTATTGTATTGTCGAACTATGTGTACGTATCTATGTATGTTTTTTGCATAACTGCGTCCATTAAATAGGCGCTATCTTGACGTGCTGCAATTGTAAACATCTTACGAAAAGTGGTCAAATAAAGTATCTATCCATCTATCTATCTATATATTTGCGGGGTCACAGAGACTTGGGTAAACCGCGATATCCCCTCAGATGCAATTGTGCCGCATGGTTATAAATTCTGAACGAAACTAGAAAATTGCGTCCCAGGTAGAATGGTTTTGGTGGTCAATTGGCGGATAGGGACTAAAGGCAGCAACTATACAGTAATTTCTTCGCCGACGTTTCGTTTAATCTACTTAAACATCTTCAGGGCTACAATGGGGAAGAAAGTGAGAACATTGGTGGCTATTTCACAACTACCATACAAATAGTTATAAATTCTTTAGGCGCGATCGCGCAAAGGGCAGAGGGGGAGGTGTTGGCATATTTGTTAGTCCTTCCACCAATGTGAGGAGGTTGTCTTTGGAGATGGGCAGGCTGGGGGCGGATGCGAGAGTATTTGGTTTAGAGCAAGGTTGGGCAAGTTGAGCATTTTGTTGGGGGTAACCTACCGAACGGGGGGATACATTGCTGCGTTAGTTCGCTTAATGATTTGCTACCTGCACTGATCCCCTTATATGATCATATCATTATAATGGGCGACCCGAACATTAACTTTCTGAACTTAAACAGTCCAGAAATGCGCCTGTTTGAGGGAATAGGCTTTCATTAAATTATAAATGAACCCACCCTGATAACCAGTACTGTTTCATCATTACTGGACCCCATCCTGATTACTGATTCTGATGTGCTACATGATTCTGGCACTCTGGATGCTAGCAACATTAGTGACCATAAATCCACTTTTTGTAAATTGCTCTAAAATCTTGCTAAAAAGTTCAGCCAGTTAGCCTCTATGATAAAGTCGAAGCAGAAATTCGTAATCCAGCAGAAGTTCCAAAAATTTTGTGGAGCAGGATTTTCACAGGGATTTAGAACTAATAAACTGGGATAACGTTTTCTACATGCCAAATATAGATGATAACATCGCCTTCTTCAGTCAAAATATTTTGGACTTGTTTGATAAGCATGCGCCTGTTATATAGTATCTACAGAAGCAGGGGGTGTCGCCTCTGCTTGTAAACCCTATGACCCATATCACTAATAGTTGCCTGATTGAAGGCTATTTTCAATAGCTTGGAAAAAGTCTGTCGTTTTACCTATACTTAAAAAGAGAAACGTGGACAATATTGGCGATCTTCGCCCAATTAGTTTGCTTCCTGTGCTGCCAAAACTCCTGGAAAAAATCGTACATTCCCAGCTTAGCGAGTTTCTAAATGAAAATAGTTTATTACCGGTCCATCAGTCTGGTTTAGGGGTGGTTATGATACGGCGACGGCTCTGTTGAACCTGACCGATGATATCACGCGGGCGCTGGACAAGCGTATGGCGGTTGTGTCAGTTTCTCTAGATTACTCCAAGGCCTTTGACATGATTGATCACCGACTGCTTTGCGCAAAGTTGAGGCACCTTGGGTGCGAGTTTGGGTCGGAATCCTTTTTTTGCTAGAACTTTCCTGATTAGTGTCAGCGTGTCCGAATAGGTGATGATACCTCTATATACTTAATATACCTGTATACTTAGCTATCGACACATCTACAACATTTCATTGAAATTATGGAAATGTTTCAAATCAGGTTTTATATTATGAATTTGAATATACATACATTTTCGAAAAAATGCCAATACTGTCAATGGAAAAATTCCTATTTATTCCTAAGGGCGGAAAGTGAGAGTTTACACTTGTCTTAATCGTCTTTGGTTCTTACTCGGTTTGAGTCGATTTCTTTCGTATGAAAACACATATTTTGCAAAAAAAAACGAAATCTCGTTTTTTTATAAAATGAGAAAAATAGAAAACTCAGGTAAGTATCTGCACTAGAGCACGTCTATTAAAGTGTCTTCTTGTACTAAGAATAACTTTGCGCAACGCACTATTATAAGGACCTGCTCGCCTGCTTGCTAACGAATGGTGTTGTTCGAGACCGAGACTCTCGAGAGTATCGATTGGCAGTATCAGTCTCAGTCTCGGTTTCGCATACCAAGACCAAAATCGAGACCAAGACAGTCTCAGTCTCGGTGTCGAAGTCAATATCAAAGTCTCGGTTTAAATTGAGACCGAGACTTATCTCGTGATTCGTGAAGCTCTAAGTTTTCAAAATTCTAAATAAATTAAATTAAAAACAACTCAAGGGTGATTTTATTACCTTTTCTTTAAAGCCTTTTTGTTTTGCAGAACTCGTGTCTGAGAGTATTTCCATCCTTATATACAAAAGATGATACTTTCAAAGCGGTTGGCGGATTTTAATAAACTCCCGGTACTTAAACTTTAAAATACCTTAATTGTGATTCTTCATCAGTTTTCGGGGTTTGGGAATAACATGGAATTGATGTTGAGAACACTTCTTCAAGGGCCAAATTGTCTTAGGTTGTTCAGCATTTAATACTCATAAATGTGACTAGCCTCCTTCTTCGTCTCCCTTCCATCGCATCCAAACCTCCGCATTATTGTCCTATAATGATGTTTCTGATATAGTTTTTATTCGTTTTCCTGGGTTGCTATAATAAAATTAGGTATTTTCTATTTACAAAATTTTATTATTCATCTGTCTAAGTCTCAGTGTAGGTATTCAAAATTTCCCATTAAAATAGACGGGTTCAGAGGGGTCTTAGAGAAAAATAAGTGACATATAGAGTTTAATTCTAATATTCAAGAAGCTGAAAGTCTTTCAAATGAGCAGGCGATCTTAGTTTACTTCAAAATACTGCCAAATATAGTGTAATGTTAATTATTTACCTTCTAAAGAAAGTACCATCAACCTACGGGGTTTGGAAGTAACCGGCAATAATTCCTAACAACAAAGTTCTTAATATCCACATTGGCCTATGACATGTAGTAACATTTTACAGTTTCAATCTCAAGTGTCTAGCTGTTACCTTGTAGCCCCCATTCAAGTGGCTTAAACGCGTGCAACTCTTCGACACATAACTCAAATTTCAGCACTTTTAGAACTCGAAATAATCATGCAGTATTGAATATTTCTTTACAATAAAACTCTTTAAACATGTAACACGTTTAAAAAACAACAGAAAATTATACAAAAATTACTTTTTTTTTTGGGTGACTTCTCCTATGGTCACCACCACTCGTCTTTGACAAGTGAACCAACATTCACATGACTTGCGGCCTACATGTAGTGCAAGCTATTAGTGAACGTACGAATGGGAGTTTTTTGCTACAGCACTAGAAGTGGTTGTTCTCCTAACTACATATTACTAGTTGCGTATAACAGTTCCCCACCATTTGTTTATTAGTTACCCTTAATATTTTAAGTGTTATGTGGGTGTTCTTCTACCAGTGTCAGTACACAGACAACTTTTAGTAAAGCCAGACGTAAAAAGAGCGGCGCCAAATCATTGGTATTCCTCACACGATATACAGAAGGCTACAATATCTATAATTTTTAACACTAAGCTTAGACGCACGTTTCTGCCTTAATCCTTCATAAATTTGAATACAAATTAGCCGGACTATCGATATTAGTTGTGCAAAAATAAAACAATTACTTCGTAGAGGAATTCTTGGAGCACGCTTGTACATACCAAGAACAGCCAAGAAAATTGTGTCAAGTTTAATAAGTCGAGTTAAAAATGTTTAAAGCTGTCATTGACATAGAAGTTCGTAACTAACAATCTATTAATTTATTCTTTTTAATATCAGTCTTACTGAAATTTGCGAATATTTATGCTTGAGAGATGGATATTTTAATAAAGATGATCGTTTGCCATGATGAAGTGAATGATACTATTTTTTATTTGTAACGCTTAAAAAATATATGAAATATTAAATAATGCATAAAAAATTGGTTCAAAATATGTTCACTCACTGTTTGTAAACCTAAGTGACCCATCTTAATCTTTTAATATTTTCTACTAACTAAACAATTGAGCTTTTCAAGCAATTTTGAACAACTGTTGTCGTTATGTTGCAACGCAACGCTGTTCATAAACTAATAAATGGCGTCATTGATAAGCCTTTAATAACTTCCAATTTCCTCATAATATCCGTCAAATTTATAACAAAATATGTAAATTTACTATAAATCGGTATTTGATATCTTTTAATTTACAAAACAATTAGATCTGCTTGGGACGCCTTGATGATAAGAAATTAATTGGGGTCTTTAAGTAACTTTATTTGCGCTTTATTTTTTTTAATGGAATGTTGATTTGTTTGTTAGGTAGTTCATTGGTGTATTTTATATCAGTGGTGTAGCTCCAAGATGTGTTATTACAAGATAATTAACTGCCAAATTACGCGTTGATAACGTGTAAGAGTTGACATTAAGCAAACATATTAAAATAACTACATCATACAACCCAACCTTTTTTTTTAATTAAAACACAAAATAGAATTTGCACCCTGTCTATTTAAAATAATTATGTTATACTTCTAATTTTATTCAAAATCGTGAATGTTGCAAGTCAGGAATTTCAAATAATTTATATTTCGTTGTTCAGTTCTACATGTTTCGTCTAAAAACGCATTTTCAGGGCTAAAATATCAATTACATAACACAGTTGCACGACAGAAAATTTAGGTATTGAGGCAATCGGCGAAGTGTTCTCTCGTGCTTCCCGACGTTGACTGATTCGACTGTGGTGAGCTCCATGGTATTTATTCCCCTGCCGTCGCGCTGCAGTGGCGGGACTAGGTTGGGGGTAGTGGTGGCGCGGGGTTTCGGCGCATTTGAAGTATGCCATAGAACTCGCTTCCAATCTGCGTTTAGAAACGTAATTTCCTTCTTCCTGTTGAAACTGTTGTCGCGTTTAAAGACCTCAATAGCCTGTCTCGTTAGTTTCGGATAGAAACGCAGCGATTGATGTAAGATATCCACCTCGTTGAAAAGGACGTCGTGACATTCGAAGAGAGCGTGCTCTGCTACTGCTGAGTTTTGAGTTTGTCACAGCCTTCAGCTCCTCTTGTGATCTGTATCCTCGTGTTGACACTGTGGTGCCAATGTAAATCGAACAGCAGCTGCATGAAACACGGAAACTCCAAGTGGCGATAAGGGATCTCTGCGGTCTTTGGCCGATCTCAAGCTCTGTTTATTGTACGAGTGTGTAGACAGTTTTAAAATTGTGCTTTTCCAGTAGCCTGCCGATTCTGTCCGTTACTTTGTGGATGTATAGTAGACTAAATCTTCTCCCGTTGTTCCTTCTTGGCACTCTACATTCCTTAGACGGACTGTTCATCGAAGTCGTGTTTGCTGTATCCATTCCAACCAAAGGCAGTTTCCAGATGCTTCATTTCCCGTTCCAATTCATCCGGCTCACAAATCCTCTTGACTCTCACAGACAGAGTCTTTATAACTTCCATTTTCTGTCCGGGATGATGATTTGATCCGTTATTGAGGTATCGGTCAGCGTGTGTTGGTTTTCTATAAACGCTGTGCGCAAGCTTTCCATTCGGCCTCCTTGATACTAAAACATCCAAAAAAGGTAAGCATCCTTCCTATTCTATCTCCATAGTGAAATGAATTTTTAGGTTGATACAGTTAAGGTGTAAGAGAAAGTTTTGAAGTTCGCCCTCGCCATGGCCCCAAATAACAAAGATGTCGTCCACGTATCGGAACCAGCACTTTTACCTTTCCTTTGCCGTTGCCAACAACTTGGCCTCGAAAATTTCCATAAAATAGTTGGCTATTACTGGAGTAACGGGGCTGCCCATAGCTACACCATCAGTTTGTTCGTAGAAATCTTTCTACCATTGAAAATATTTAGTGGTTAGGCAGTGCTGGAAGAACTTGGCAATATCTTGTGGAAATTCCTGGTCAATATGTTTCATGATTTTTTAAAGAGTTCCATCGTGAAAAGCAAAACATCGAAGCTAACGAGAATCTCTACTGAAGAAAGAGTCAAAGAAAGCAGTTTTTCGACGAAATGAGTGGAGTCTTTTATAAAGCTGTCAGTATTTCCTATTTTAGGTTGCAGCAGTTTTGTGAGGTGTTTCGCGATATCGTAGATCGGGCTTCCTATGGTGCTCACGATGGGTCTCAGTGGCACATCTGGTTTGTGTATTTTTGGTAAACCGTACAGCGTTGATGGCAAGGCTTCTTTTTTAAACTTAGTCATTTCATCCGATGCCACGGCCTTGATTAAATTGTTGGTACCCTCAGAATCCGGGTGTTTGAATCACGAGTTAGCTTCTTGTAGGTGGTGAGATCTAACAGTGTCCTGATTTTTCCTTCGTAATCCGATGTTGACCTTACTACTGCGTTTCCTTTATCTGCTGGTAAAATGAGAATATCTTTGTCTTCCTTCGAGGCTTTTAGAGCTTTCCTTTCTGCAAAGGTGAGATTGATTTTTGGTGGTTTTGCGCGTTGTAGAATGACGTCTCCATCCTTATCTGTTCAGCCGTCTGAATTTGCAGTTTCCAGATTCCGCTCTCCACGTTTGCTACAATGTCTTCCGCAGGTATCCTGGATGGTGATATGGCAAAATGTCCTTCCTTGTTCAGAACGCTCAGCTCGTCTGTTGACAGTTTTTTGTCGATCAAATTGACTACTTTGCGTTGACTCTCTTCGAATGTGAAGTTTAATGATTCCGCGGATATTTTTATATCAATCGCAGCGTTTCTATCTGAGACGTTTTTAAACACGACAACAATTTCAATAGGAGCGAGGAAATTAAGTGATGCACTCTATTATTGAGCTTTTTTAGCTTTGTTATTTTATTTTTTTCCAAAAGGTTAAGTTTGCTAGATGTACCACATTCGTGATTAATGTTGAGATTACCCGGAATTGAGGCCTGATGACGAATCTCCAATTGCCAAAAATCGAATTAGTATTGAAGATGTGAGAATTTTTATATTTATTATATATGAAGGTTGAGTTGTTCATTACTTCTAATCATACATTTTCTTACCGTCTGACTTATGCAGGGTGACTTTGCTGTGTAAGTCAACTGTTGCTATCTCTAAAGCGGCTGTAGTTACAAGATAGCAAAAAGCTGTCTTTTGTGGAGACTTTTTAGAAAACCTCTACAGTGTTGCCACATTGTAAGTAGTATCTGAAATATTTAGAACAATGTGAAAATTACGAAAATTTTAAATATCTTCTATTTCAAAGACTATTGGTGACACAAAAAAAAAGGTTTAAATTACAAAGTTTCACTTCACTCTAACCCCTCCTATATGACATTTCGATTAGCCTCGTGTGACATTTCATAATTTGGATGTTTTTTTCTGTTCTTAATGCAACGGCTAATACATAAATAGGGTTTTCCACATTTCGACCGATTAAGTCCATCATCAAAATATTACATCCGAGTCATTAATATTTTTTTAAATACTTCAGGAACCACTCAAAATGTAGCAACATTGTAAAGGTTATCTAAACAGGCTCTAAAAAAGTCCACCTTTTGCTGACTGCATAGACTGCCAGACACTCCCCGCAATGTAAAGGATGTTAATAATAAAAAAAACCTCGAAGCAAGCCATAGAATTAAAATACTTGTCTGAGATAAGTTCATAAAAAAAATGAAAATCCGAACATTTTATGACTTTTCCAACTTTCAATTTTTTTAAAGTCATCTCAGACCCACTGTTCTAATTCCATAGCCTGCCTAGTTGAGGTTTCTTTTTCAATGAACGCATGATACACCTGATTGTGTAATTTTGTTAGTAAGATCCTTATTCTTCACTATGTTCCTCCAATGCATTATTTCGTACGCAATGGAGATATCAAGAGGTTTTACAAATTTAGCTAGACCATGGAGATTTTACCGAAGCAGGACAACGTTTTAAAATTTCCGTTTTCGTTAGAATTCTCATATATTATTAAGTGATAATTTAGATTCATTCATAAATTTAAAATGCTTATTGAATGACGTGTTCATTTGGAAACCGTTGGCATTTGCTATAAGGTAAGGTGGGGTAAGTGTTTATTAAAAATGAGTAAGTTTACCTTCAGCCCTTTGTTAAACTCAATCTAATTATCTAAGAACGTTTGTAACCTTGTACGATGTAACTTGGGCCTTCTACTTTGTAATAAATCAGGCGTCGTGGTTAACGTTAATTATGCCATCATCTTAAGTTTTTTTATTTTTTTATTTGCATACCACACACTTTCCCTCTTTATACGAGGACAGTTTGCGTAGTTCTATGTTTAAACCCATATGGGGTATATGTGTAAATCTTATGGAATGCTGGAACTATATGAAAATAAAAAAACCTCCACATTTCCACTCAGATTTTTTTTTAGTCAGTAGGTTCATGTTTTTCACAAACAACTCATAGTGATTAAAATTATCTTAAACCTAATTTACTCCAATTATTGTGGAATAAACAGAATGTAACAACATTAAATATCATATAAAGAAAAATCAACGTCAAATTTAATTAAACCACGTCGACCAATTGTCGATGGTTTAGGTAAGGAAATAATGATGTCCGCTCTTGCAACGATTGCTGGTTTCTCATCGCTCCAAGCGAATGTTGCTATTGCAAACTGATCTAAACTTGGAATTTTCTTTAAAAATTTAATTTCCATTTCTTCTTCTATATGGTCAACAGACAGAATTTGACCCACATAATATTTTTTTGATTTTTTTCCACGTAAGCACACTACTACCCAATCATCTTCGGCCAACTTGTTGGGAGATTTTGTAATGTCTCTTATGCATTCATTTGTTTCTTCAAACTCCTTGAATTCTTCCTCAATATCGCTGTCACTGTCTTCATACGGTATTGTGTCACTCCGATCTTCAACCTTTCGCCTCTGTTCCTCAACATTCTTATCCTGAAAAATTTAAGTCTTTTGTATTTTACTGTTATCTTTAGGTGTACATATAACAAAACTTACTTTTGGTATTTTAACGTGGTTAAATACTTCATCGGCAGTAAGAACTTCAGCTCCAGAAGCAACTTTCCTTTTTAGTACTTAATAAAAGTTCTTCAAACGAATAGTTATTCTTCATAGTTTCAATTGAATTTAATCCTGAAGGGCCAGGTTGAAAGATGATCACCATCCAAGTTATCCTCGGGTCTGCTAGCTGCTGACTGATAATTCTGCCATTTTTTGAATAGCAAATGATCGTACTGTTCTTTGGATATCACATTTCTGTCGAATGGGATAATTCCCGCTTTTCTAAAGCCATTACAAATTATATCTTCCTTAGTCTCCTTCCAAATATTTCATATTAAGAAACTAAATTTTTTCTTGGGAATTTTTCTACCTTCATTATGTCGTTGCCATTGAACTAGAGCTTGGTCCCATTTTACTTTTAAGGATTTAAACACCGATAAATCAAGTGGCTGTAACATGTGTGAAGTTCATGTGGAGGCAGTTTAAGGATGGTAATGTCGTTTGCTTTTGCAGCTGTTATTAACCGTTCGTCCACAAGAGAAGAGTGCCCATCGTATATCAGTAATATGGGTCGTTCTTCCCCAAATGTTGTTATCAACGATTTCTTAAAATAGTCAAGGAAAGTGTCGGAGTCCATCCACTCATTTTTCGTGGCTGCATAACTTGTCCCAGGAAAAGAATCATTCAGTGGTGCTACCCACTCATCCCACATGTTTTTTGCTTTGAAAATAATTAATGGCGGAGCTTTAAAACCGTCTGCACTAACTGCCGCTAGCAACGTAATATTTTTTCTTCCAGGTCCTGATGTGGTTCTAGAAGAACGTTGGCCCCTCCGACCAACAACTTTTGTTTTCGATGGATCCAAGTAGAAATTCGTTTCATCCAAATTCCATATTTGTCTTGGTTTGTCATGCAGGTGGAGAGTATCTAGTTGTTCTTGCAAAACGTCGAAGAAATTGTTAATGGAAAACGGATCCATGCATTTTTTTCGAGCGTGCTCCACTGATTGTGGTTTTTTAATGGATAAGTTATGCATGTTAGAAAATCCTAAGTACCAATCTTCTCCGGGCGTTCCATCTTTGAAAGGAGTTTTCAAATTGTTTTTAATAACGTATTCCTGAACGATATAACTCTGCTAGCTCACTAACTGCCGCTAGCACAGTAATATTTTTTCTTCCAGGTCCTGATGTGGTTCTAGAAGAAGGTTGGACCCTCCGACCAACAACTTCTGTTTGCGATGGATCCAAGCAGAAATTCGTTTCATCCAAATTCCATATTTGTCTTGGTTTGTCATGCAGGTGGAGAGTATCTAGTTGTTCTTGCAAAACGTCGAAGTAATTGTTAATGGAAAACGGATCCATGCATTTTTTTCGAGCGTGCTCCACTGATTGTGGTTTTTTAATGGATAAGTTATGCATGTTAGAAAATCCTAAGTACCAATCTTCTCCGGGCGTTCCATCTTTGAAAGGAGTTTTCAAATTGTTTTTAATAACGTATTCCTGAACGATATTGAAAATGTCACGAGTCAGGCCCTATCCCCATTTTTCCATAGTAGTTATACATTCAGCAAGTTTTGATTCTTCTTCCCACGGTATGGCTGTGCTTCTTCCCATTGATTTGCTCTTTTCGCCTCTAATTCCCCTTCTATGGTAACTTAGGGTCATTTTGGGAATATGGTATTTCTTATGAGCTTTATATTGCGTTATTACCCCCCTATTAATTTCTTCTATAGCTCTGTTTAAGGTTTCTGTCTTATAACTGGTTGATTTTCGAACATAGTTTCGAACCATTTCGCCTAAAAACACGAAGCTCTTGAAGCTTTAGAATGCATTAAAAAACAAGAGGAAAGTGTGTAGTATACTATACACTTTCCCTCATTGTTTACTACACAATTTCTCCATCCCATTTTTTCGATGGGGTAAATAGTGTAGTACCCAAAAAAAACTATCCTTACACAAAAAAACTACAATATTTCCTACAAAATATCAATAGTTACCTGCTTAATAACACCACCTTTTAACATTTAAAAAAACACCTTCAGGAAATTAGATGTCGATGAATATACCGTAATTGGTTAAGTTAAGGCAGTAAAACTATTCCGCGTGCACATCCCTAAGTTCGAAATTTTTAACTGAAGTGAGCCCAGACACGGCAATTAGGCTTAGATCGCTTCGTAAACATAGTTACGCCATCCTAACACAGATGACAGTATCAGCTCATTGCAAGAAGAGTGCCTGTAATGAGAGTGTGGCCATAAGGTGGTATCGTTTTCTATTGGTACCGCCATGTTTTTTCCAAAGTCAGAAGTCAGTGGTCAGAGTGATATATATGGTATATGGCATTTTGATGCATTTTCGGGCTATGGCCCTACTACGCCCTAAGAATATACCCGTCCTTTGTTCCCTCAATATGACTTTAAGCACAAGAATACTCTAAGAGCAATTTGGAATTCCGTCGGCTGTCAGTACTCAGTACGTCAACTCGATGATGGATAAACGTCATCTAAAAGTTCGCCTATGAAACAAAACAATCTGTAGTAACTCTATTAAATCGTTGGCCATTCAATACCCTTGTCGCCCAACAACCCTTTAATTAAATTCACTCTTTTAGGACCGATGATGCGTTTTTAGGCAAAACGTGTAGCTCTAAACAACTAAATAAAAATCATTTGAGACTACTGGCTTAGAGTTCTATTTTTTTTTCAACCTTAGATTTCTACTACAGTATTTGTCCTAACTGTGTAACTTAATCAATTGGCTGCAAATAGTTGATCATCTTAAATTTGGAATTATATGACGATGATACAATAGTGTTTCTAATTAATTTGTGGTCCATAACCGGAAGCGCCGAACCACGTAATTTTCTTGGTATTTTGTTTCATAGTATATTATGGTTTGTAAAACGTGATACAACTGCAATGGGTTTGCCCCAAAGGTTCATTGACCTATCATAATCACTCGAAAAGTAATTTGGTGACAGTGAATGGTAGAAAAAAGAAGCACATGGTATTATCATCTAAACTAAACGGTTAGATTGGTTCCCGTTTATTTTAGGTTTATCGTAATACTTGGAAAAGTAAAGCAACGAAATACCTATAGAGCCTTAGTTCTCTGAATGATGTATATTAAGGTAGCTTAAAGCGCCCTTAACGGGATTCGTTTCTATTACATATATGTTTTATGTATCATAAAGCTTTTTCGTAATAAACCGTATATTTTCTTTCTTTTTTGTAATTTGAAATGTTGGATGCTCTGCACCGATGACCCGGTTATTCGGTTGGTCAGCAGTTTTTCATGTTTGTTATTCCTTGTTGTGTTTTCCAATAAATCCATTAAAATTAAAATTTAAAATATTCTAGCTGTTCAGCAAGTAGATTCGTATCCCATTACCTAACAAAAGCTTTTCCACGAAAGGGAATGGAAAAAGTACTTGCAAAAATGTGTATTATAGGCTTCTGGAAGTTCAATCCAAAGAAACACTGATCTATAAAGGAAGGTACCTAATGCTATTTCGCAGATTTGAAGAAAAAATTTGCCATTCCTATGACATTTTCTGTTATCATTTAACATTATCTATCATATATTTAACAAAGTCCATCTTTTCACAGAAAATATGAGTTGCTGTCATCAACCCTTTAGCTGCAGCTCGTGCTTTTAGTGAAATTCATCCCGATAAATTCGAGGGTCATCAATATGTTTTAAACTTGATGCAAAAATTCAGGGCAACTGGGTCAGTGGCAAACAAAACACATCAACCAGAAAGATCAATTATGCACGAAGCTGTTGAATTTGCTGTTTTGGGACACGTTGCGATAGATAATAACCAGTCTTTAAATCAACTTTCCCAGGAATCCGGGGTCCCAACAAGCAGTATAAGGAGAATTTTGAAAAGCACAAATTTTACCCATACAAGATAAAACTTGCTGAAGAACTAAATGAACAGGTCAATAACCGAAGACTAGAGCTCTGTGAATTTATGTCTAATAATCTATTGAATGGCGTGAACTTGTTGAACAATGTTTGTTTCAGTGATGAGTGTTCATATTTTTTGAACGGAGAAAAAACAGACATAACTGCAGGTATTGGTCGGACAAGTCGTTGGTTCAGGGAAACCCATACCCGATATCCACAGAAACTGAATGTTTGTGCAGGGATTCTAGGAAGATCACAACGTTGGTCCGTTTTTTATTGAGAGATAATTTGAATGGTGCTACTTACCTTCAGCTTCTATGAAACTAAAATTGTTCCGTGCACAACAGAATTACTGGAAAGTTACGAAAATTTGCTTCAAAATAAAATAGTTTTCCAGCAAGCACCCGTTTGAGAATTTTTGTACAATCGGTTACCTGGACGATGGATTGAAAGACGTGGTCCTATGGAATGGCTGTCTAGATCACGCGACCTGTCACCGTCAGATTATTTTTTATAGGTGTATTTGAAATCCAAAATGTATGCAACACCATCGGCCACCATTAAATTTCTTAGACAGAGAATAATAGAAGAATGTCGAAAAGTGACTTCGCAAGTTTTCGTAGAGGTCCACAAAATTAATAGTAGGATGCATTCCTAATGAAATAACCCTTGCAGCGATATGCCGCACATGGTGTGGTGACATTTGAAAATTTATAGGGGGTGGCTGTGACGGCTAAGAGGTTGATAACAGCAACTTAGATATTTTGTGAAAACATGTCCCTTTTGATATCTTTGTTGCCATGTATTGACAATTTTCAAACAAAAGATATTTTTGAAATATATTGTAAGTGGCTATTTTTAGTTGAACAACCCTGTAAATTATCTAGCGATAGAGAATGCTATTGAGTAAAACACTATACTTTTTTTCGACCATGCTAACATCGGGTCCTCATGAACATTAAAAATAATCCCTAAAAAGTATTTTTCTTTAAAATTAAACCACTTTATTGTCAAAATGACACTTCGATTGAACTGAGGTCAATTTGGTAAAATTTTCATCACTTTAATTTGCTTTTCTGAGGCCCAGTGAGGCAAAATATACATGCTTTTGTGTAATATTACCATTTTTCTTGGTGCTTTACAAGATCAGATCAAATTAGCCGCATTTATACACTGTGGTCCAAAATGGTGATGCATCTATGGAGATTTTGTTTATCTTAATAGATTCGGGGTCGGCTAATTGAGGAAAGTTATAGATAATTTAATGGGAAACTCGTACCCGGTTTCAAAACTGGAGCTCTCTTACCGCTTTCAAGAAAAATTTGAAAATGTGCATTACTGCATTTTTAACTTCTTGTAGTTTCTAAACCAAGACAAAGGCAGTTTTAATAATAAAACATAAAGGTTTTATGTTTTGAAACAAAACCAATTACGACGTTACCCACCTATTTTCCAACAAAAGAGATGATGCCAAAAGGATGGTTATCACCATGATGCTGGTAGAAATCACTACACAACTTTATCATCCACAACAAACCATCAGATCCACGCAAAACCTCACTTTTAAAAGCCATACGTGGCTGGAAGAATGATTCGAACTCGTTTTTCTGTCAGGTTTGAGGTATACCATTCTGATGAGCTCCAATAAGAGCGAAACCGGTCTATGGTGCCTCTGCCTGACAGAAAAATGAGTTTGATACTCGGCTGAACGTCGTTCCTAGACGGTATAGGTACGAACCTCGGCCATCTGTCTGTGGTAAGCGACAACTTTGGCAGAAAACTGCCTTGGTTTCACTTCACTATTATCTCGCAGTGGAAGCACCTGCCGCCGTCCGATGGTGCTACCTGCATATATACACAGTGCCTTGAACAAGAGAGGAGACCAAGTACCAATCGAAGTCAGCATTCCTGTCAAGCTTGAGGTATACCATACTGATGAGCTCCAATAAGAGCGAATCCGGTCTATGGTTCCTCTGCCTGATAGAGAAATGAGTTTGATACTCTGCTGAACGTCGTCCTCAGACGGTATAGGTACGAGTCTCGGCCATCTGTCTGTGGTAAGCGACAACTTCGACAGAAAACTGCCTTGGTTTCACTTCACTATTAAATCGCATGCCCTAGTGGAAGCACCTGCCGTCGTCCGATGGCGCCACTTGCATACATACTCAGTGCCTTGAACAAAAGAGGAGACCAATTATCATTCGGACTCGTATTTCTGTCAGGTTTGAGGTATACCATACTGATGAACTCCAATAAGAGCGAAACCGGTCTATGGTTCCTCTGCCTGATAGAGAAATGAGTTTGATACTCTGCTGAACGTTGTCCTCAGGCGGTATAGGTGCGAATCTGGGCTATCTGTCTGTGGGAAGAGACAACTTCGGCAGAAAACTGGCTTGGTTTCACTTCACTATTATCTCGCATGTCCTAATCAAAGCAACTGCCGTCGTCCGACGGCGCCATTGGCATAACTGTCTTAATGTAATAAAAGTCTAATCTAAAATTAGAAAATGTATTCAGGATATGTTGTTCTATGCTTTGAGACAATCCCTGGATATAAGGAAACTTAAAGTATGGAAAGGTTGTCTCGAGCTGACTATGTCCTCCCATCACTGGTCTATATCCAGCAATAACACCAGAAGCTCTATTAACCAGAACTCGGGGATTATTATTTTTTCTAAGAATATTTCTTATGACTGACAAGTTAGCGCTGTGGTATTCAGGAGAGCTCAACATAATTGATCTGTAAATTAAGCTTTTTATAACTGCCACTTTTTGAGAAGTTGGGTGGTTACAAATAAAATTAACCCCTCTACCCGAAGCTGTAGGTTTCACGTACCAATTAGTCAGCAAAGTCAGCAAAGACCATTAGCGTGGCGGGAAATGGAAGTATCAAGAAAGGGGATCTGGTTGTTCTCTTAAAGTTCTATGGTAAATTTCAGTTTAATGTGGTACTGATTGAATATGTCAAGTATCCCCAGAACTCGGTCATGGGGACAAGACAGCAACGTGTCTTCAACATACAGCTTTATGAAGGACAACTTAAACGGTAACTTATTAAGTGTATGTCTTTCTTTCTTTGTGATAAGTATGTTGTTTAAATATATGTTAGCCCTGAAGTAGACGTCGATTGAACGTCGAAACGTTGGCCTTTTTTCAAACCCAAGGGATTTTTTTGTTTGTCCTACTCCTGCAACTTGTCATTTCTATATCTACATATAAGGGGACGCTACCACTATTGCCATAAATACTTATGATGAAAATTATCCAGAAAGGCTACAACCCAATAAAAGATACTTTTCCAAACTTGTTACTTGTTATGGCAGTTTGAAGCATCCAGACGTAAAAATTATGAAAACGTTGAACAAAAATGCAGCAGTGAGCTCGATGTTCCTAGATCTAGCATTCTAAGAACGTTAACAACCCAAAAATATCATCCATATAAAACAATTACTGTGCAAGGACTTCATGAAGGTGATTTTGCAATTTTATCCACCCCACCATTACCCCCACCCCAGTTCTTCCACTGCGGCGCGACGACGCGGAGACGTGGAAATAAATACCACGGAGTTCACCACAGTCGAATCAGTCAACGTCGGGAAGCACGAGAGATTCATTCGCCCATGATATATCGCCGTTGATAAAATCTGCCGCAGCTGTAGGCGAAACGTCAGGAAGAAATTCTATCGAACCGTGGATTTAAAGCTCGGAAAACAATTTAGATTGTATGTAAATTTTTATTAAACCTTACTCTTAATTGGAAGTATAGTATATAGGGCGTGCTTCGATTTGAATTTTGAAATAGAGAATTGTCGCCTCTTTTTGAATATTATACAGAGTGTCCTGTACTGGAAGATCGTGCATGTCACAAAAGAAAGGGGTTATTGCGGTGATCACAATAACGTTTCTATTTCCTATAATAAAAATTTCTATATGGCTTCCTTATCATACAAAACATTTCAAAATTATTACTTAATGCTCGTGCGATTTCCGTATTTTCTTTTTACTTTACATCGGACATGTTCTCAAATAGATTACATAAATTAACAATAAATACGTTACGTCCAATATCCATCATAACGCATAAAACTAAGTATCTTATTGATTCGCCTAATTTGTTGCTTTGCAATTCTTTTTTTTAGAAGGTCTAAAGCGGACAATGTTTCTTTTGCGAAATATCAAAATACTTTTTTGGCAATTGGGTTTGCGTAAAACGTTATATTATGCTGAATATGAATTTCGGGTGAGCACGCAAAGCTGACCTTCGTAACGTTGCGTAACGGTACACGTAACGTGTAGTAAATTTAATATGAACTGAAGCAATATTGATAGCGCATATTATTTGGAAGGTCGAATGTATCCGATCAGCGGTATTATATAGGGCAGGTCAGTTGACAACGTCCACAAGATACAATAATTTTATTTCAATCTTCCAGATGGTGACAAATGGTTACAATAACTTAACATTGAGGAACAGAAACTGCAATAATAACAATTTGGTTATCGCTATCTATCATGGCAAATATTTTTATTACTACAAATCATACGACGCCATACGATAGACCCCATTCAAAGCTTGTTTAATCAAATTAATATTAGATTATGTTTATACTGAGTTCAAAAAAACTGCCAAGCATAAAGAATTTGTTTTAAAAGAAGTACATTGTATCCGTACTAAGGTGGTAGGGCACCTAACCACTCTATGTCGTATTTTGCATGTCGCTTAGAGTTTTCTTTTGCCATTGCTGATGGCGATGGCTTTAACTGTAGTTTTTTAAAAAAGTTGTCAAAAAGCGCCGAAACGTCGGAAGTTTCTGCTTACTTAGTGGAAAATTTTTATTTGTCCTACTCCATTTTAAGAACGCCACATCAAATCAACAAGTACGATTTATCTTTTCTTTTGTCATTATCGAAAATAATATAGCTTATGATAAATGTTTTACTTTTGAATACATATTTTGGCTTTCGTCGCATTCTACGCAAACTACTGCAAACAGAAAGGTTATTAACGGCGCCGTGTAACCTATTTCAATGGAATGATATGCAGATAGATAATTTTTTAAAGTTTTTCCTCATCATCTAGCTCTTTTGGAGTAATAGCTTTGGTTAATATTAACTAGTAAGTATATCAAGACAAACTATAAATTGTATTACTTACAAAAAAAATGACTGCCAATGAGGCATTTAGTTCTTCTCAGCGATTTTGAAAATGTAAACTTGAAAGAAAATATGTACCGAAAGGTGACAATAAAAGTATGTTTCTACGAGCGTGCGGTAAAGTCGCTTTACCGCACGCATTTGCATGATGGAAGTAACACTTTACCGCACGCAAAGCCAAATTACATACAATTTGCGGCTTTATTAATCTGAGCGTTACTTTTGCATAATTGTATTGGTCTTGTGTTATTGTCTTTTGCTGAATTGAAAAAAGTTGATTGCATTTTTCTATACTTATCTGACTGCTTTAAGGTTCAGAGGACATTTAGCACTATTAATTAGGTACATACCACACGTGCGTGCATGTAAAGGTTAACCTACGTTCATATTTAATTGAACTTACAGAAGACCATAAAATTAACACATATGCGCTCGTAGGAAATTACCTATCCACGCTGAGAAACTAAAAAAAAAGTTGGTCCTCACCGGTAATAGAACCCACTGGGACCACTGGGCTTCGTAATCCAACTAGAACAAAAAAGGACAATAGACAAAGATCCTGGTGGAATAACCGCCTGGAAAGTCAGAGGAAAAATATCCGACGACTCTTTAACAAAGTAAAAATAAACGGCGACTGGGACATTTACCATCAGGCCCTAACTAACTGCAACAAACATATCAGGGCTGCTAAAAGAGAGTCCTGGAGCAGGTTCTGTGGCGGGATTGAAGACCTGCCAAGAGGAGCCCGAATCCATAGGGTTCTCTCCAGGGTGCCGTGTCAGGTGCTTGGATTGATAAAACGGTCAGATGGCACCTACACCTTCACTGGCAGAGAAACGTTAGAGGTCCTGGCAAGCTGTCACTTTCCGGGTAGCCGACTGACAAATTTGAAAGCTGACACAAGCCCCTTGGGATGATTTAAACGACCCAATAGGGAAGATTGGGAGCTCTCCAAAAAAGTGGTCAGACCAACCCTGCTAAAATCTATAATTATGGCTTTTCAACCATACAAATCACCTGAAGAGGATGGATTATTCCCGGCACTTTTACAATAAACTCAACCATCTATTTCAAAACCTTCAGATCTTAATATAACAACTTGTTCCGATCTTGATTAATTTCCATACCCGATAACTACTAATATACAAAACAGTAATTGACAGTAAGATGAAAACAAAAACAATCCCTAAATTGAAAATTATTTTATAAAATCAACAGGACAACACCACCAACATAAATAATGCACCAAAGCAATATAAAAATACATAAGAAAATACATAAACTACAAAAAAGCTGAACCGATAACCTTGCCCATAACCATATCTAAAAAAAAACCGAATTTGTTGGCACACCATTTCACCCATTTTGGGTGAACCAGGTAGAACTAAAAAAAAGCAACTTTCTATTAATTTAGTAAGTTGAAAAATTAAAAAAAATAACCAAAAATATTATATATTTATTTTCTATTTTGTGGAAAATAGGTTTACTTTTCAAGTTTTTTTTTTGCGATTTCTTCCTGACTACAGTTGTTCCATATTGCATAATTTAATTATTTTATATTCTGCCATAAATTTATTAAAACCACTTTCATATAAATTTTTTCCAAAAGTACAAATTTCTCTGCACACTTCATCTAGGGCAATCTATACATTATACCAATTGTTCCCCAGCCCCAACCCAAACCCTCAATGTAATTTTCCACCACCACTTACATCTCGTCTTTCTTCAAAAGGAAGTGAGGTTGCAACTTGTCCACTTGAATACTCTTGGATGAAATGGCCAGCGTCATCCTGGAAGAGTAGTTGGCTTGTCGTAGGCACATCAACTTATAAAGCACTTCTTGCATCTGAACTTAAACAACCTGAAACAGACTCATCGCTTCTCGCATTTTCAAATAATGCTACAGCATGTTTATGCTTGCATAGCATGGTTTTTATGGTGTTTTCTGGACACTCGCACTGATATTTATGAACACATATTTTACACTTACTACAATAACCAGATCTACAATTCTTATCACATAATTCATTGTAAACCACAAAATTAAATTTGTCACTGGCTGACGCAGATTCTACTTTAAATTTTCCAAATACTTCTGAGAAACTTACTTTACCGATCATTTGTTCTGATTTTTATGGGCATCCAAGGTCACTTTTTGTTGGTAACTATTTGCATTGGGTCTTTCTATATGTATAATTCTTTTCCACATTTTCTCGTTCACCAGTTCATCTAACAAATCCAGTAGCTTTTCAACTCTAAAAAATGTAAAACAATACATTTTATGATAACTACTTTTTCAAATAAAAATATTTCTACCTCAAATTACGTGTTATATTTCAGTACTTTATTTAGACTTTCAACGGCCATATTCGTATTTAGTCCTGCATTTATCCTATGGCAATGAGCCCACATCATAATCTTTTCATCACTTTGGAAATAGCATCTAAATTGAAGTATTATAGATGAATAATTGTTCAAAAACTAAATGTGTCACTGCTCTTACCTTTTCAAATAATGCAGAAAAACATTTTCACCAACTTCTTCTAAATACCTAAAATAGTTCACCTTTAGTTCTACAAACTTCATGGCATCAACCTCTTTTAATATTTTTCTCATTTCTCTCTTCATTTCTTGCCTAATTTCTAAGCTCTTAATTTTTGATCTGCCCTGAATGTTCCAGTTCTTAATGACGTGCCATGTGCAAAGAAGCCTTCTAGGTTTTTGTTCATCAAGCAAGACCTGGGTCCAAGCATTGTAATATTTTGGGTCATCATCACTCATTATATATTCTGCTATAATTGAACTGCCTAATCTAGATTTGAGAGCTCTAAAAAAAAATTTCTTGAATTATTTGATCTAATCTATTGGACAATAAAAAGGCAACAGGAAAACCAATATTATTTTCATCTTTAACCAAAACTATAGTTCGAATTATAAAATATTATCGAAAAATTTCTCCTGTTTGTTCCATGTGTTCCATCTATACAAATAATGGGGCTGAAGTCTCGTAACTTCTTTTCCATGATATTGTTCATGTACCCAATGGCAAAATCTTCATCTTTCAATCCAGGGTAACTTTCACCTAAGATTTAAGAACTATCCTAATTACACTATATCAAACATAGGTATATGGTACCCACAAATTTTCCTTGCATATTCCACTCTTCTATTTTTAATGCAGTAGTTATCATATTATCAGCATCCCTTTTCTTGTCAATGTTATGTTTCCGAATTAAATAGGCAATATCTCCTCTTGTGATCAAATTAACTCTTTCTAATTTGTCCTCCTTCACTTTTCTTGCATCTTGAATTATTCTTTCATTTGTCATTCCTGCAACTAACTGTCCAACAATTTTATTCTGTTCAGCCTTAGACAAACGCTTCATTCTGAGTTCATCAAGATGTCCTACATGTGTTTCAATGATTTTCACATTGACCTCTCCCTGTAACAGAAGAATATTGACACAAATTATTCATATTATGCTTAATATTTATACCAAATAGGTGATTAATTACCATTTGCTAAAATTGTGACAGACATTCTAGAAGGACATGTGCCATGAATACGAATACTACCACTTGCTTTCATACCGCGACTTTTACATAAGCTCGTAAATCCTAAAAATAAATATAAACACAAAAGTATGTTCAACCTATAAGCAGAAGAAAAGGTACAAACCTTTCGGTACAAATATGTTCTGTTGCAATTATATAATGTACTCTCATCACCATTTGGAAGTTTCCTTTTCCTATGACATGCATAATCTACTCTGTTCTCTCCATGGAGCAAACTCTTCAAAATTCTTAAAATTTACACTGTGGATAGGGCTCAAACGTCTAACTAAATCAATGTGAAATGAGAAATTTTCTTCCTTTGTACACATTGGGCATGTAATTCGTTTTGTCAGCTGCTCATGTGCAGAGTCTGGGTGGAACTCCTCATATGTCTACTTTTTATACCAGTACTTGGATAAATTAGCTTTCAAAACTGGCAAGCTAATTTATCCATTTTACAAAACTGATAATATATCCACAATGCCTTAAACCTCCTTGCTACAGCCTTGAACTACTGACTACTCCTACACACAAAACCGAAATTTTGTTTATATTGGCAATAAAAACTGCTCTTTTGCACACACACACTTCTATGAAAAGTACGTGCTTTTGTAATATTTAGCAATAAATATCTCTTTGGCGATATTTGCTGATAAAGATAAATCAGTATAAACAAACAAAGACAAATAAAAGTTTTGGCGGGTTCAAACCTGACAACAATGACAAGTAACAATGTGTGGGATCGCCACCACGGAGTGTCGGACGTCGAACGAACTAGACGGCTAGTGCCAGCGAATTCTGATTGGCTGGGCACTGGCGGAAATTAATGTATGCTCACTTTCTGGGAGTGTGCCATAGGTGGGCGCGACTGCGCCATAGGACACTTGGAGCTACTTTCCTTCATCGAGAGGAGCTTCCGACTCTGAAATGGGAAGGGATGCTCTCCTTCATTAGAGGGACGGGTCAACTCGAGCCGCACGGGAGTTGGCGCTCGGAAATCGCGAAGGCATTTGATGCTAATAGGCAAACTGTTAAAGATTTTTTTTGTCCGTATATAATGGAGCTGTTGCTCGAACTGCATGTTGAAATAGGCAGAGGTAAGTTATAACAGCTCCACGTCGTTGAAGCTGATGAATGTTATTTGACATCAAAATAGTTTCTGTACATATACATATATTTTCTCTGTTCAAAATTTCTCATTCTCTACATAAGGAACCATTCCAACATTAGGCACTTAGAACCGTACGCTTCAAGCTTCCCCAACGAGTCCATGGGAAACACCGTCAAAGACCTTGACCAGGTCGCAAAAATCAACCATCGCTACTTCACCTTCACTCAGACATACAACTCCTCTCGCAAGGCAAACATGCTGAACAACAGAGGAATCACCACAGCCCTTTAGGACACAAAAGTTTGTTTCAGAGCCGCCAGGGGGTGTCCGCAGGGAGGAGTTCTATCACCTCTTTTGTAGTGTGTATTGGTGGATGACCTGCTTGCTGTGGTTGAAGCGTGAGATGTGGATGCTCAGGCGTATGCAGATGACCCAGTGATCCTGATTCGAGGCGATCATGGAGGACGCATACCAGCCATACTCCAGGAGATTATCAACACCATCTACGACTGGTGCCTTGGAGAGAAGATGTCTATCAATCCGGACAAAACCGTGGTGGTTCCGTTCACAAGGAGGAGGAGGAAATTGGACGTTTTAGGCCACCCTCCTTGCTGGGCAAAACCATTCCATTTGCAGAGGGGAAGTGAAATAATTGCGCGTAATTCTAGATAAGGTGGAAAGTGTGGAAAGAACTGAGGGTTAAAAACCCCAAATTAAAACCTTGGAACTAAATCAGCTAGTGGAAGCAAGCAGCAAGGAGCCCTAGCGTTTTAGCTGGGAGATGGATATAAATTCGATATTCGATATTCGATAGGACGTCTTGATGTCACCAAGACGTCACTTCTGGCGGAAGTCGTCATCAGTTCGGTTTCCGCTGTTAAAAAGGGAGGTCAAAACTGTAAAATAGAATTTCATCATTTCAAATTTATACGAATCACTTTTTCCAGAAGTTCCTGGTTGTTTTCTCATTCATTATTTTTGTGGTTCAGCTATTTTCTTGCTCTAGGTGCCCAGCCCACTGATGATCTGTCGATGAACACGGTCTGAAATCACTCCTATAAATACGGACGGATTAAACCAAGTAAAGCGAAGTTCATAGTGGAATTTTATATTAGTGTAAGGGAAAAAATAACCCCTGTACAACTATTAAAGTGTGAGTGTTTTTGTGGGAATATCTTTCATTGTTTTGTCAAACCAAAGGTAAATATTAGTGGACTCTTGAGCTAATATGCTATCAGATAAACAATCTTAAGGCTCAAAACCGATAAATATCGGCATAGGCAAATCGCACTTGCATACGTTATCTCCGGCGATAAGCGAGAGCGGTACTACGGCACCACAACCCTCTTTCCTTTCGCTTTTACGACAATGTCAGGCATCGCAACAACTAAAAAGCGGCTGACAGCGGGGGCATGGATGATGACGAAGAACTTCCTCCTTGGAAGACAATGACATCGCACAAGAAAGCTCTAAGTCTGAGTACCTCACCACCGTGGATGAACCAAAAGCAGGAAAAGATGAAAAATACTACAACTCCACAAAGTAAAACCGGCTACTTTGATCTGCGCTGGGATGATGAAGCAGGCAGATCAGTTAAGCGTAAAAGAACTGCATCAATAGGAAGTGCGAATGAGAACAACGACAAAGAATATCTGAAAGCAGACAGGGAGAAACTAAAGAAACTGAAAAACTTAATCAAAACTATGGACGAAACTGTAAAGCAACTTTCGAATCAAGTAAGAAACAATGGAAATACCAAAAGGGAAATAAAAGACATCACAGAAAAACTTAGAACAAAGTCGAGCCTGATGAATACCGCAGAAATGTGCGACCTCGAATCAACTCCCTACAAATAGGAACTCGTACACAATCATGTAACGAAAAACCAGAAACAAAAACTACAGACACACAAACCGAAGAAACATACACAATGCAATACTTAACAAAAAGAGGCACAAACGGACCCGAACTACGACCAAAAGAACATACTAGGTCAACTACATAAAGCAAATAACATAAGCAAAATCATGGAGATAATAAAATTAAAATGGAATGACAAATGTTACCCAAAAACAACACCGGGCCGAAAAAACCCACTGTCAATCGAAAATAACACCATAGTGATCATAGATACGGACGAACAGGGAAATAATGGCTACAAGAAAAAACTAGGCGAAACCTTTCCTCAAATCTACAGTTACCTGAAATCTGGAAAGCCAGATGAAGGTAAAGTAATTAGCGTCGACACAAAAATCACCACAGATGAAGACAACAAAGAAGAAAATGGAAATACACTACACGTCCTTGGATTAAAAAATCCAGAATCTGAGCAGAACATTTCAACATCCCTAGAAAAATGGACGAGTCTCTATCAGGGACTCAAGAATTTAATACAAAAAGAACAACAAAAGGCAACCAAAAAAATCACACTCAGTAATTACACGAAAGGAGACATAGTAAAAATAAGACCACTGGCGGAAAAAATATTGCAAGATCACGACATGAACATGACAATATATTCAACTACAAGAGCTCCGTACAAACCAATAACAACACATGAACAAGGAGTACACACAAACGGAGAACTGAACACAAATACAGGGACTTCTACAAATAACGATCCCTTTAATTGGACAACAACTAGAAACAAGAAAACAGGCACATTTATAATAAAAGGAGTAAACTCGGAAGCTACATATATAGTGTATACCAAATAATGTCAAAAATGAGAAAAAACATCAAAATCCAAGACCTAGGAGTAAGAGTGCACAATATTAGACACGACAACAAAGGACAGATACATATCAAATATCAAGCAAACGAACATGAAGAGAAGACTTTCCTTAAAGAAGTAAAAAAAAAACATAGACAAAGATATGGACACATCAATAGCCAGAAACTACAAATCAGTGTTTATAAAGGATATAACTAGCACAACCGAACAACAAGAAGTAGAAGACGCTATTACCGATACACTAAAAATCACCCCTGAGGAAAAAAGCGAAATTAAAATACAACTAGCTATACAACCTAACCAAAATAAACTCCTCTATGCTTTGCAAAATTACCAGTTGAAAAAGCCAACATACTAATCAATACGGGAAAAATACGAATAGGATGGAGTAACTGTAGAGTAGAGGAAACAAACAAGCCAGTAACATGCTTAAACTGTTATAAGTTTGGACACATCACCCCTAACTGCAGAGAACGAAGTTGCCTTAACTGTAGTTCGACCCAGCATGAAATCAAAAACTGCAAAGAACAACCGAAATGCCTCAACTGCTCTGACAATAATAACCACAAAACATACAGTTACGAATGCCCGCTCTATAAGAAGACATTCTTAGAAATGAGGCAAACTCGTAGAATGATTTAAAGCCAAAATGTTTGCAGAACGCGAAACCAAAAAAATTAAAATTTTACAGATAAACATAGACAGAAAATATAGCGCCTTAGACCTACTTAGGCAATTTACATACGAACAAGACATAGACATAATACTAGGACAAGAACCAACACATCGGAAAAAGGAAAACTTCATATATGACCTAAACAACGACTGCTTCATATGGAAATCCAAACAACTAAAGCTGATGAAAATAACCCGACATCACGGATTTGCAGCTATTGAACTCGACACAGTCATTGTCATCTCATGCTACTTCTCTCCAAACAAAACCCTGCAAGCATTTGAAAACTTTCTGAGCCAAATAGACACCTTTATAAAAAATTGCAGTAAGGATATTCTAATCGCAGGGGATCTCAGCGCGAAGTCATGTGCTCAGGTGCAGAACCCTAGAGGAACGCAATCTCAAATAATCTAACAGCCATAAATACTGGAAATTTACCCACCTTCTCCAACGCAAACAGCACCTCCTTAATAGACATCACAGCCTCATCAAGCAGAATAAGTAATAAAATTAGCAACTGGCACGGAGTTAACAATATAGACAGCCTAAGCGGACATTTTTACATAACATATGAATTAACATTTTCACAAGAACTAACGAACAACAAAGAAAACTTGGAAGGGTGGAAATTGGACGAAATGGGCAAAATAAAGATGGAAAACTACCTCAAACAAGACACACAGACGAAACTAAACACTGCTGAAGAGCTGACCAAATACCTAACAAATTTATGCAATAAACTACTCCCAAAAAGAAAATCACCAAACTCAAACTATAGACCTGCACACTGGTGGACAACAGATATTGCAATGAAAAGAAAACAGTGCAATAAAATCAGAAGAACCATCACAAGAATAAACGCAACACCGTCTGACGTAAACGGAAAAGAGGAAATTAAAAAGTTGTACAAAAAAAAAACTAAGCAAGAACTGAAAAAAATGATCAAACGTGAAAAACAAAAAAGTTGGACCAAATTGTTGGACGAAACGGAACAAGACATATGGGGGCTAAAAAATAGCATGCTCTAAACTAAATATCAAACCAACAATAACTCTAGATAAAGAAACCCAAATAGAACAATTTTACAAACTGTTTCCCTCACATCCTACATGAAGATGGCACAATAAAACAATAAAAAATGGCACAGTACCCATAGTAACTACAGAGGAAGTGATATCAGCAACAAGAAACATCAAGAGCAAAAAAGCCCCGGGACCAGACAACACCACCTCTGAAATAATTAAAAAAGCTATAGAAAATAAACACTTTGTAGACAATATGGTCAATGTAATGAATGAATACGTGACGACTGGAACTTTTCCTGAAATATGGAAAAAAGCAAAACTAGTTTTGATAGAGACGCTGCAAAAGAACCCCAACGACATCCCAACTTATAGACCCCTATGCCTTATAAATATGTTCGGAAAAATTCTGGAAAAAATAGTAAAAGATAGACTAGAAACGGAACTTGAGTTTTAGAAAAGGACACAGCACAATAAGTGCGCTACAAAAAGTAAAAGAAATTGTCCAAGAAGTTAACAAAGTAGCCTACAAAAACAGGAAGTTTTCAGCAATGGTCAACATCGATATAAAAAATGCGTTTAACTCAGCCCCCTGGACAAACATCATCAAAACGCTACAATCGGCAAATGTAAGCAGCTACCTGCAACAAATTATCCAGGATTACCTTGAAAACAGAACTATTACTCTCCCCTGCGGCGAGGAAATGAAAATGAGCTGCGGAGTCCCGCAGGGCTCAATAATAGGGCCTCTATTGTGGAACCTTTTCTACAATAGGATACTCAGGGACATACGACTGGAAGAGACGCACTTGATTGCATACGCTGATGATCTCTCAATAATAACAGTAGCAAAAACCAAAGAATCACTAGAGGCAAGAACAGAATTGGCATTTACAACAACAAAATACCTACTACACAAAATGGGGCTTGAAGTAGCAGTACAAAAGACCGACTTAATAATCTTAAACGGAAGAAGAAAGCTGACAGAATTTCAACTAAACATAGACGACAAGCAAATAGTCTCAATGAACTATATCAAATACATGGGCCTCAATATTGACAAGGACTTCAAATTCCACACACATATAAGAACCATATGCAACAAGGCGAAGACAGTAATAAACATGCTCTTAAGGGTCACACCAACAAAAAAACGGACCTACATTCACCCAACGCAAAGCACTAATGAGCACCGTGACATCCATCATCCTCTATGCATCACCGATCTGGGAAAATATAACAACCTATAAATACTACGCTGCACTCCTACAGAAGACAAACAGGCAAATAGCTCTAAGAATAACGAGGGCATACAGAACTGCCCCCACTACAGCACTCCTAACAGTGGCAAAGTTACTCCCCATAAAACTACAAATAAGGCAAAGGACGCAAATACACAACAGCAAAAATAAAACTCAGATAGCTGAAATAAAGGATGATGTACACAGAGAGTGAAGTAATAAATGGAATAACTACAAAGGAACAGCAAAGACTTTCATCACAGACCTAGAAAAATGGATAACTACAGACCGGACAGAGACAGACCATTACATGACGCAAATATTTACAAGACACGGAGTATTCGCGGAATACCGTCACAGAATAGGAAAGAGGACAAGCCCAGGTTGCGAATACTGCGACCTCACACAAATAGACAACTCATTACATACTGTTTTCAAATGCCCAAGATGGGAGACAGAACGACGCAAGACAACTGTAAAATGTGGAACACAAATTAGCCCGAACAACATCGCTTCACTACTCTTGTCAAACAAAAAAAAAACTGGGAGGCAATAAAACAATTTATAACAGTGACAATGAAAACAAAAATCGAGGACGAGAAAAAGAAACAAGAAATGGACCAACGATTGTAAATAAGAAAAAAAGAGAGGAAGAAGAAACACAAGAAAAAATTTACCCTGAAGTAATGCCGTAAGGCGGTACCGGGAAGAGAGGGATGGAGTTTAGTCAGTCGGTGCTCCTGGAGGGAAGACGCCAAACTGACACTATGTAGGAAACCTCGATCGCCATGTGCCAAGCCCTCATGTCTGTATAGCAGATTCTCTAATCCACTATAAAAAAAAAAGTTGCTTGCTGAGTCTACGGAATTGGGTTTCGTAGGATTCCTGGACTTGGCAAACGTCTGCCTCAAAATTCTGTGATTGGCCTATCATTCTCTTCGTGAAAGAGTCATGGCTCCTTAACTGAAGCTCCAGGTTAGCAATTCACAGTATAGATAGACAGATAGCAGATTTTATTCAAGACAAATTGCAATGTAGCTATGCTTAAACACATCAGAAAAAATAATGGCTGACATGCGCTAAAACGTTTAGTTCAGACTAGGCTACAATGTAAGAGGAGTACTTAACTAGGAGTACTTAGGTTTGAGCGTTTTAAATTCCTCAAAATTGTCTGATTCTTCAACAACTAGACTAAATAGATTTTTCTTAAATAACTTGGTATCTTGTATTTCACAAAGTTTCCTTGGGAAACTGTTAAAGAACTTTATACATAAATAAGTGGATTGTTTTTCCGATAAAGTTAGCCTGTGGTGGGGGGGGGGGGGGAATTGTATTGAACTCTATTAGCTCTGGCGCCATGGGGATGACTAATCTTGTATTGCACAAACAAGTAGTTGTTTCTCTTCAAGAACATTGCATGTTCATAAATCGATATTGCCGGAAGAGTCAAAAGCTAATTGGCCCTGAACACACCTCCACATGTGGCGAGAGGTTGTCATTTTGTTGTTATTCTTAGCGCTATCTTCTGATTTGTGAACAGCCGGTTTGTATTGGTACCATTCCCCCAGAATACTATTCTGTATCATCTACCTATTCAGTATTATCGGCTTTTTTTAGGATAGAGGTGACCAATCAAATGCCATCTTTAATATTAATTTTAAATGAAACAACATTTAATTATTTTTATACGGTAATCATAAAACGCAAATTATATATTATTAATAGAGAAGTTATTAATAATTCATTTCAATTTCATTTAATTATTGAAAAATCTTACGTTTATTTCAAATAAAAATGGTGGTAGTGGGGAAAATGGTCATGTCTACCAAACTTACTTGTATTAGAAGTTAAAAAAGATACTTGTTTACGAAATTGCCCGCTCTATATTTGGTTTTTATGTCTATGAGCGAACAACCTGTTACAGCACAACGGTGACCCATAAACGTTCAGAAGACGTATCTCGTTTAACCGACGACATCGCCACTCCAAGTTCAAGTTCAAAAGACGTCAAAACAAAATTTGTTTACTTGTTTACGCTAATGTTTGCTCTATCATTCGTTTCACCTTCCTTGTGTCCACAAAAAAACAGCGTGTTACAGCGGCGGCACATAAACTTTTATAGGACATAATTATTTCGATTGAACAACGTCATCACCACTCCAAGCAATTATTCGAAAAGTAACATTTAAAGAGTTCATTGTTTCATTTTTTCGCCTTGTTGTTTACGTTTTCCAGTAGATTACCTTTGTGATATGCAAGTAAACAATAAACAAATTTTTCAAGCCACATGTCCGGCCGCATGGTCAGATGATAAAAATGCGTCTTGTTCTCAGGAATTCCCGCTATAACGTACTACGTATCTGCACTATGTGTATATTAAATTTATGCGAAGTAGCACTAATTCATGAGGTGATGACTGACGATAGGAAAATTTTGAACCCTCAGATTACCTTTTCAGAAGGCGGCCTCGTTATTCCAGGAGCAAAACAATTCCTAGAAGCTGAATAATTGTTTATGCATGGGCATTGTTGTGCCTGATGGTCTTCATTGAAACTCTACTATGGCATACCTTCAGCGTGAGAAAGAGTATCACGCGAGATGCTTTGCACTCAATCTTTAAGTCTTATCTTAAAAAATATTTTTTAATGATAAGACCAAGAGTTTAGAAAGTGTGAATTTGAAATCATCAATCAGGTATCATTATAAATGCAAGGTGATATTTTTTTGTAAAACTACACCTATTTATCAGAAATAAATCTAAAGAACTTTCTCATGGTCAATACCATTGAAATATTCACTGTTGACGTCATTACATATTCATGTTGCTAAAGGGCATTATCAATTTTTAAGCCGACCATCTAAATAATATCACACCATGTGTGTATATTTTTCAAAAGGTTGTAGAACTCTAGTTCTTAAAACCAGGCTGAACACGCGTAATTTCTTTCAGAATTTTAAACACCCGAGTAAGCGTTATGAATGAAGTATGATATGTAGGCTAAAGTGGTTTAAACTGCTTCTTAAAGTTGCTTTTTTTGCAAACTTATATTAAAAACTTAAATGTGGAAATTCGTGCCTCGCATACGCAGCTCGACTGAAGTTAGTTTTTCTAGAATTCATCAAATTTGCTAATTAAAAATGTAATTAAGATAGAGTGCAACAAGTTTGGACATGGGGTACCTTTAAACTGTCCGCTATCTGTAAAGTCCCAAAGGCAGGCTTCACGAAGGTTAGTTGCACTAAAATGTTTACCCCCTAACTACGTGAAATATTTCGAGCTGTTTTCTGTTGTTTTTACTTTTTGTTTTATATAAATGTTCAGGTGGTACATGTAAATTGAAATAAGTATAGGCCTTGAGAACACCCAAGGCTACAAAATTTTTCATAAACAGCTGTTTAATATTTTAAACATTGCATTGAAAAAACATATACGTATATACGAGTTACAAAACCTCAAAAAAACAATCTCATTCTCGCTGTGTTGGCAAACTGATATTCAAAACGCATTTTGAGTAGTTGGGGTAAAACCGGATACTATAGTTGAGATATAATCGGACACTGTCCGGATCTATCCCAACATACAAAGTAAATCAGGCACATTCAGAGATCAAGAACATTGGGCAAGTTTGAAAAATGGGCTTACATAATGAAAACATTTCTAATTTATTTGTAAAACTATTCCAGATTAATCACATCATTAGGTTCTGTGGGCACATTTTATATTTTGTTACCAAGCTCTCTAGGTAAAGAGGGGTCAGCCATTATGTAACCCCAATAAGCGATAACATGAACTCTCGCAAGACTATAAAGACTCTTCTCCACAAAAGGGTACAAATTCAAACGATCTTTTTAAAATTGAAGACCAATGTGTTGCGGTATTGGACAATGCTCCATACCCTTCAATTCTAATACAAAAGCCACTGTGGGTAGAGCTTTTGATGACAAATGCAGGATTAAGAAAAAACACTTTATTTTAAAAAAATACCAACTGATAATGTGATGATTATTCAAATAAATTTTAACTAACTAGAAAGAACTTAAATAGATACCGTCGGCCAAACTATCCTCTTCGATTTTTTTTTGTAGGGGCGAAAAATCTTCTAGGCAAGACATTGGACAGTCCCGCTCTGCTGTCCAGTAGTGATTCTTACCCACTAAAGAACCCCGTTTGTGCTTGGCAATTTCGGGCCCGGTTGCCTATAAATCCCCGGTCTGCTACCGGCAGTCTTCTCTGGTGCACCTTCTTTCTAGTTTTCATATCGGGTTTCAAGTCGCGCACTGTTTGCCATCGTAGATTACCACGGATTTCTTCGTTACTGGTGGACCATGGGGCATTTAGGGCCATACGGAGGTAATTTTTTCACCAGCTTCCACCCTTGAGAGGTGGGCCTCCGCCGCACTCCCCCATAAGACCGATCCATATGTTAGGATCGGCCGCATGATGGCTTTCAGCAGCAGGAGCTTTTTCCTCACTGTCAGATGGCTTTTTCTGTTGAGCATATTGAGGCCATAGCCCCCCGTAGCTTTGACAGTAGCGACACTGACATGGGGTCTCCAAGTCAGCCCTTTATCCTCCAAGGTTACCCCCAGATATATGGCCAGTCTTGCCACGGCACTTCGATGCCGTCGATCACAAGTTAATCCGGGATGGCATCGCAACGTCTACCTATCAGGATTGCCTGGCACTTGGTGGGATTAATCTTAATTCTCCAAAGTACCAGCCTTAGCAATTAAATAAGACATACCTTTTTCTCCTGTGGGTGGATTGGTCGTATGCCGACGACACGGCTCTTTTATGGAGCGCGAGCGTAGTCATTGGTGTTCTAGGAATATCGCTCGTGTACAGCGTGTACAGGTGCGGCGACAATACCGACCCTTGTGGGACACCCGTCTCTAGCGCTCTGGGCGCTGACAGGGAGGATCCGACCCTTACAACGACTAAGCAGACAGTATTCTTGACCGACTAGTATGAACATGTGAGAGTGTTCTTGGGTACTTGGTTCTGGGTACACTCTCACCCTACAACGACTGACCGATCTGTGAGGTAACTGTCGATAACTCATACCTAAGTCACTCAGCTTGTAGATCAGGCCCTCGTGCCAGATTCTATCGAATGCATGCTCTACATCCAACAAGATTAATCCAGAGGTCTGTCTGGAGTTTCTGCCTTCCGAAACGTTCAGGACCTGCAATTCTGCCAAATGCAGCCCCGAAAACCGTATTTTTCGACGGGCACGACGTTTAGGCGTGCACACTCGTCTTGGAGTCTCCTCAGGATAATACGTTTCACGACATTCCCAGCCCCACACAGTAATGTGATTGGCCGGTAGTTTTATGAAAATATCTTATTCTTGCCCCGCTTGTTCAGCATTATCACCATTCCCTGCTTCCACCTTGATGGAAAGTGCCGTATCCTCAGCGTTACGTTCGCCACAGCGCAGAGTCAGGCTGCACCTTTCCTGGTCAAGTTTTTCAGCACCTTGTTGGAGATGCCGTCCCGTCCCGGAGGCATACGTTCCACAAGGGTCCTCAGTATGTCCCTGACTTCCCCGGGGCTGACCAGGTCAATCGGGCTTAGCTGATCCCAGGGGTCTTCGCCTCTCAGATGCCGGACGGTTCTCTCAACCGCCAGGATGTGACGTTCATTATCGTCAGGATGATCATTTAGCCTACACTCTCTTTCGAGTGTTTGGCCAAATGTTTCCGCCTTGTCCTCATCTCTGTAAACCATATCGTTTACGCTGTGCAGCGGTGGGGGGGCGTTTTTCTCACGCCTGAGGCTTTTCTGCAGCCGCCAGAGGCCAGACGAGCCCGGCAGCAGCTCGTTCAGATTGTCCTCCCCCTTTCGTTAAGCAGCCTGCTGCTGTCTTCTGAAGGGCCACTGCCGTACAATCTACGCAGTCGTCTGTTCCTGAACAACCAGCACTAGTGCTTGTTGGCATCCAGGAGAATGTCGAAATCATCCTGCAGCAGTTCGTCCTATGGAGGCTTGTCTCACCTGCCACTCTGCCTTCATCTGACCAAAGCTGGTGCCCACGACGACGGAGATTGCATCAATCTCCGGGTCTTGAACACCCAGACCAAGATATTGGGGTTCCTTTTGTCGTAACGGCACGTGCTGTACCTCCGGAAGTTTACGCGAACGCGGCTGCCAATCTTGGTTTTCTGAAGAGCTAGAACTTCCGGCTCTCTTCCCGCCACCTCGCACTTCCTGGCGCGCAGCCCGTTCCAGGATATAATGGTGAGCGACTCTGGATATCTAGCAGCCATCACCGGAGCGGAATGCTTCGCGAATCCATCTTCCCAAGCAGTTTTTCGGATTGGCTTCGATGGCCGGCCTTGATGAGGCCATCGTCCTTCTGAGGGCTTTTGCCCTTTGTGGCTTTCGGGTTTACGCCCGGCTTTTGGTCCGGCTTTTACCCTCCGGCTTCTTCCCCTGCTTGGGAGTTTTGGCTTTCGCTTGCACGCCTTTTGGGGCCTGCGGGGTGGCCTTCTGCCCCACAAAATACGCACTTCGTGTTGCGAGTCCCGTCCGCGGGTATCGCAAGCGTGCACTCGCGTGTGTCCCGCGCACTTCACACATCGCTCCTCATGATGGCATTTGGACTGCCCATGGCCATATCGCTGGAAGCGGCAACAATGGGTGGACAATGATTTTTTTTTCTGTTGTTCAACTTTAATAGAAAGATCAAACATTTTTTCCACTTTAAAAATTGTGGTGTCTGAGCTCTTGGCCAAAACTAGGGCCAGTTGTGCCTTGGTCTTCCTGTTATGCAATCTAAATAGGTCTGCTGTTACGTTTTCCTCAAAAAGTGCGGCCTTTACAGATTTGAGGTCCGCGTCGTCAGGCAGGCCTTTGATGACTGCATAAGTATATTTGTCCTCCGGTAGAGAGTAGGTATGGAACCTACGCTCTACGGAGGCCAGCACACGGACCACCTTCTTGTAGTCCTCGGCCGTCTGAGGCGCCAGCCGGAAGCCATCTTTCGTGAGGGTGGCCTTCTTAATTTTGATGCCTGCAACTTGGAGCTGAGCCGACAGCTCAGCCCACTTTTGCCGGCCTTTCACGACCATGGGAGGTAACCTTTGGGTTTTGCTGCCTCTGCAAAAGTCCTAGGCCTTATTTTCCGTATTTCCGGTGCATCTACCTCCATCCCGGTGACCGGGTCAAGCACGGTCCGCCTTTTAGGCTTCTCGCTACTCGGCCCTGGCTCTGCGGGGGGTTCGGTGGCCTTTGTTTTGCCACCTGCCGCTACGGCCGTCTTAATCTCCACAGGCTTTCCTGGAGCAGAATAGCTTGTGGGCTTGTCGCTTAACTTACCACCACCTAGCTTGTTAGACTTACATGGATTTACCACTGCACTCGGCACTCCCGAGTACTTCTTGCCGCTAGCGACCACACTTATAAATCCTCTTGGATGATCGTGTTTAAAGTCTCTTTAGCTCCCGCTTTTATATGCCTCGTACTCAACCTTTTTTTATAGCACCTAGAGAGTTACCTGTAAATTTAATTACGGAAATTCCAGTTTAAAAAGACCTAAAAGGTTTGGATACCACATTCTGCTAACTAAAATGGAATTCGTGCTTCTTACTTGTTTTTTTGCTAACAATGGCGATTACTAAGACTTGATAACGCTATAACCATAAATGAAAAATTGAGGTCGGATTAGGTTTTTCTTGACTGTAGTCTAGCTACTATTGTTCTACACTAATCCTGGCGCTTGTTATACGTCTATAATGAACTTAATAGGTAACAACTTATATAATTTACAAAACTGAAATGCTTATAAAAAATAATTTGTTATTAATGCACGTTCAAATGTGGGTTAGTGGATTGATCCCCACACCACTAATGTTGGTACAAATACAAATGACGAGGGATTGGTTGATTAAGTAAGACATACCGTTTAAGGAAATATTCACCAAGGATGGGACTTGAACCCACTTTTACATCTCAATATTAAATTTTACTCAGAATCCAAAAAACAGATTTTACAAATGAGTCGCTTAGTTTTAAATAATTAGGTCCATGTCCAAATCTAGGTATAGAACTAGAATATAAATTTGCAATCTTGTTATAAGGGTTGCTGTGTTCTGAAGAAATATTTGATTACGCTACACACGTGACATGTCGTTAGGAGGTTGAAACTATTCAAAAATTTGCTCCACCTAAAACTAAAGTTGACGGGTCCGAGTGATTTTCGATGTTTATACTTAATTATAAGGAAAACAGGGTGGATCCTTTTCGATGGGGCAACTTGTATATACAGCATTTTATGTTGTTATGTATGTTAATAGAAAGTTTGTTAATGCTGAAGATTAAGGTACAAATCATTTAAAATTAGTTTGTTATTATCTTATTTTATTACTTTTAGCGAAAACATTTAACTGAAAATAAATTATAAAACTGTGCCAATTAAGTAAAGAAAAAATCTACATCGTCTTATTAGAAAACCGTAATAATCTGTCAAATAATTAGACTAATTAGCTACTCCCCATCCAACTTACCCCAAATATATCAGACAATTTATTAAGATCCACGTATTATAAAAAGTCTGCCTTCTTTGTTAGGTTATATCACTTTATAAATTGGTTCTTCACGTGGAAGACATTCCCTATATACAAGGTGTTTTTTTTCGATGATTTTATTACGATTACGAGCACTAGCAGAATTACGAAGTGGATTAAATGGAGAAACAATTGTAGTTTTAGAAGTTTAATTCAAAACCGCTTCTATATTTTTATAAATTATGACTTATAGATAATTGGCAAAAACCACAATTTGACGATTTTTTTAATTATTATACTTTAGTTATTATCGGTTCTACAATAATGATCATTCTCAAAAAAAAAATACTCGTACTGAAAAAGTGGGACAAATCAAACTTTTCCTGATGGCTGTAATTTTGTAATGATGATATAAACCCACTTTTTTAATTGAAAATTTCAAAAGAGTAAGGTTGTTTAAAAAGCTCTTTTCGTTAGATTCAAACTGATGCCAATATGCTTTTTAAAATGACGAAAACTGTAGAAGTGGTCTTGAATTGATATCCTAAAACAGCGATTATTTCCCCATTAAACCCACTTCGCAACTCTGCTAGTATCCCCGATCTCTTCACTAATCATCAAAAAAATAACCCATCCTGTATATCTATATTTTTACTTGTAGTTTAATGTTATTACTTGCTTTAGTTGGAAATAATTAGCTGAAAATGGATACAAACTTCATAAATTTATTTTTGAAAGTCAAAAAATTATTAAATATAAAAAGAATTGAGCTAAAAACGAACAGAAATTTCGCGATCGCTTTTGGAGAACCAAAAATTGTGTAAATGTCTCGAGAACCGTTTGAGGTTTCTCGACTCAGTGTCATGACTCAGTTCAGGAAAACCTGAACTGAGTCATAGTTTTAATTGGAAATAATTAGCTGAAGATGAATACTTACAAACTTCATGAATTTATTTTGGAAAGTTAGAAAATAATTAAATATTTTGAGAAGACTCCACAAATATGCACTAGGCCACCATCTTTGTTGAAAAAATGAGTTACACACAAACAAAAACTTCGCGATTGATTTTGGAAAATGAAAAATTGTGTAAATATTTATAAAACCGCTTGAGATTTCTTAACTTTTACTGAACCATTATTTTAATTGGAAATAAGTAGCCGAAGATGAATACAAACTTCATAAATATAATACAATCTAAAGTGTTTCCGGGCTCTGAATCCGTGGACCAATAGAATTTCTTCCTGACGTTTCGTCTACAGCTGCGGCAGTCATTATCAAAAGCGATGGGGCAATGGGCGAAGTGATCTGCCGTGCTTCCCGACGTTGACTGATTCGACTGTGGGGAGCTGCATGGTATTTGTTCCCCCGCCGTCGCGCTGCAGTGGAGGAACTTGGGTGGGGGTAATGATGGCGCGGGGTTCCGGCGCACTTGAAGTAATTCGTAGATCTCGCTTCCAGTCTGCATTTGGACACGTAATCTCCTCCTTCCTGTGGAAATTGTTGTCGTGTTTGAAGATCTCAATGGCCTCTCTCGTTAGTCTCGGATAGAGACGCTGCGATTGATATAAGATATCCACTTCGTTGAAAAGGACGTAGTGACATTGCGTTTTGTGGTGCCAATGTATACCGAGCAACATTTGCATGGAACTCTGTAAACTCCGGGTGCCGATAGGGGATCTCTGCGGTCTTTGGCCGATCTCAAGCTGTGTTGTATTGTACGCGTTGGTTGAAAGACAGTTTTAAAACTACCCTACCGAAGCCTACCGATTCTGTCCGTTACTTTGTGGATATATGGTAGACTAGTCCATCCGCGCTTGTCTTTACGTTCTCCCGTTGTTCCTTCCTGGCGCTCTATATTCCTTGGACGAATATCCATTCCAATCAAAGACTCTTTCCAGAAACTTCAATTCCCGTTCCAAACCAGTCGGCTCACAAAATCTCTTGGCTCTCACGGACAGTCTTCCCGCATCCTGTCTGGGATGATGAATTTGATCCGTTATTGAGATATCGGTCAGTGAGTGTTGGTTTTCCATCAACGGAGCGCGCAAGCTTCCCATTCGGCTTCGCGAAACACCTCACAGAACTGCTGCAATCCAAAATAGGAAACACTGACGGCTTTATAAAAAAGACTCCATTCATTTCGTCGAAAAACTGCATTCTTGGACTCTTTATCCAGGAGGAATTTCCACAAGATATTGCCAAGTTGTGCCAACATTGCCTAATCACTACATATTTTCAATGGAAGGAGGATTTCTAGGAACAAACTGATGGTGTAGCTATGGGCAGCCCCCTTAGTCCGGTAATAACCAATTATTTTCGAGGCCAAGGCGTTGGCAACCGCAAAGAAGATGCCAAAGTGCTGGTTCCGATACGTGGAGGACACCTTTGTTATTTGGAACCATGGCGAGGGCAAACTTCAAAACTTGGTCAAATCTGTCAAACACCTAAATTTTTTTACTACTTACTTTTGGGTGAAGCCTCATACACTTTTGGGTCCGTTCGTTCGTTCGTTGTTGGAGAAAGAATTTCGCACTACTCACAGTAAAATTACTGCGAATAACAATTTACCCTAGAAAAGGCTCGGACGAATCGACCTAGATGACGTTTCAGCAACTTCTCTGGTGCCTTCTTCAGGACTATCTAAAAAATAAAGCTTTAGAAACTATGAATTACAAAACATTATACCTATTAACACCTATTAATGTGTTTGGTCTTTGAGTATTTCTGTGTGATATTCTGAAAATCGCTTTTTGCTTTTGACATGAAAATGTCATTTTTATAAGAATTGTCATTATTACGAAAGGTACGTTTAAATGTTTGGTTAATGTATTGTTTAGTACTTAATATAATCTGTTCTATCTACGTGTAAAATAGGTATAATGTGACTGTTATTATTAATTTATATGTAAGTTACCATTTTGGACTTCTTGTTCTAACATAGGTAACCATGTGTTATCTATGTATGCTGAACAAAAAGCCACAAAATGATCTTTGTTAAGTAAAATATATGCACTTTTTTTGATTTTACGCTTCTTTGATAATGGTTCGTTGGATACGATAATAGTATCGTTCCATTTTACTCTATGACCATTATCAAAGGCGTGTGGCATATATTTGACTTTTCATAATCTCTGTTTTTTATGTAATTTTGATGTTCTTTTATTCTCTTTTTTAGAAGTCTAGAAGTTTCGCCTATATAAAATTTCTCGCATTCGCAAGGAATTTTATATATAACTTTTTTTGTGTATTCGTTTTCATGTGGTTTAGTTTTTGTCAGTTGTGCACGTAATGTATTTTGTGTTCTAAAAACTGTTCTAATGTTGTATTTTTGTTACCTAATCGTTTAATTTTGTCTGGTAACCCTATATATGGTACAAAAGGGTTTGTAATATGTCTATTTTGATTTTTCCTTATATTTGGCCGTTCGAATTGATTAAAGCATTTATTAATTAAATAATCTGGATAATTGTTTTTAAGTAAAACATTTTTTATATGTTTCTTTTTAATTTCAAAATTATGTTCATTACAAATGAATTTTGCGCGATCAAATAGACTCTTTAAAACTCTTTTTGTTTACCATAATAGGGTGATTTGAGTTGTAGTTTTAAGTATCGATCTGTATGTGTTGGTTTGCGATAAACAAAAGTTTCAAATCTGTCTAAATCTTTTTTATTAGTATGTCTAAAAATGGTAGTGTTTGATTTTGTTCTTTTTCAATTGTGAATTTTATAGTGGGTTCTTGTGAATTTACGTGATTGAGAAAGGTGTCTAAATGATTATTACCAAACTCATATAGTGAAAAAACATCATCAATATATCTCCACGAAATTAAAGGTTTAAAATTATAATTATAAACATTATTTAATCCAAAACGTTCCATGAATAAATTACTAAGTACAGGAAACAGTGGTGAACCCACTGCCATACCTGCATTTTGTTGGAAATAATCATTTTTGTATTGAAAATAGGTTGTGTTAACGCATAATGTTAGTAATTCCATAATTGTATTTATGTTTAGTTTAGTGCGTTCTCTAAGCTTGATGTCATTTTCAAGTTTATTTTTTACAATAATTAAAGTTTTATCGACAGGTACATTATTAAACAAACTAGAAACATCAAAACTTACCAGTGTGTGATTTGGGTTTATATCTATATCTTTTAGTTTTTCTAAAAAATGACTAGAGTTTTTAATGTATGATTCTGTGTTTCCTACTAAAGGTTTTAATATCTCTAATAAAAATCTAGATAGTGGATGTGTTGGTGAGTTAATGCTACTGACAATAGGTCTAAGAGGAATGTTGTTTTTATGTGTTTCTGGAACACCGTAAAAGTGAGGTGTTTTACTGTTGTGTGGTGTTAATTTGCATCTTTCTCTATCAGTGAAACTATTTTTGTGTTTTTTTTAAAGTAGTGTAAATTTGTCTTTCTATTTTTTTAGTTGGATCTTTGTTAAGTTTTGTGTAATTACCATCGTTTAAAAGGCTCTCAATTTTTTGTTCATAAGTAATACAGTTCATTATAACTGTAGCGTTACCTTTATCTGCTGGAAGAATTTTAATATTATTATCTTTTTTTAAAGCCTTGAGTGCCTTTCTCTCGATGGGATTTAGGTTTTGTTTATTGTCAAAAGGTTTTTCTAAAATTTATTTTGACCTAATTTTAAACTGTTGTTGGTGTTCTTGTGGTAAGTTTTGAACTGTTTCTTCAATTGCTGAAATGAAATCAAGCTTAGGAACATTTTAGGTGTTACAGACAAATTTAGACCTTTAGAAATTACAACATTTTCAGCATTAGTGAGGTTTCTGTTTGATAGGTTTATTGCTGCCTTAGTGTTTATATTATTATTTCTTAAGTATCTAAACTCTTTGTTTATTTTGTAGTTAATTAGTTTGTTGAATTTCTTTAACTGTATGTTTGTTAAATTTTGTGAAATAGCTACTTTGAATACAATCCCACATATAATTAAAATCATTAAAGTCAACATTTGAAAATAAATTATCTTTCATTACATTAATATTATTTTCTAAAATAAATTTTCTACGTATGTGGAATTGTATTTCGTTCCTAATTAGTGATTCACTAACCCTTTCTAAAATTCTAATTGTTCTGTAATCTGTATGTAGTGGTGTTAAACGAAAACCTTTCCGAATAATGTCGTGATCTCTACATTTACATAAGAAAGTTAAACTATTTTCAGAATGTTGTAGTTTATCATGTTTAGTCTCTAATTGTCTAAAAAGAAAACAAATGTAAGGCCCATACCTTTGTTGTAGATAACTCCTAAATCTTTTAGGCGGAAAGTTCATTTTTTACTAGTTACTTTTGGGTGAAGCCTCATACACTTTTGGGCCCGATTCGTTTGTTGTTGGAGAAAGAATTTCGCACTACTCACAGTAAAATTACTGCGAATAACAATTTACCCTAGAAAGGGCTCGGACGAATTGACCTAGTTGACGTTTCGGCAAATTCTCTGCTGCCTTCTTCAGAACTACCTAAAAAATAAAGCTTTAGAAAATATGAATTACAAAAAATTATACCTATTAATGTGTTTGGTCTTTGAGTATTTGTGTGTAATATTCTGAAAATCGCTTTTTGCTTTTGGCATGAAAATGTCATTTGATAAGAATTGTCATTATTACGAAAGGTACGTTTAAATGTTTGGTTAATGTATTGTTTAGTATCTAATATAATCTGTTCTATCTACGTGTAAAATAGGTATAATGTGAATGTTATTATTAATTTATATGTAAGTTACCATTTTGGACTTCTTGTTCTAACATAGGTAACCATGTCTAACATAGGTAACCAAATATATGCACTTTCTTTGATTTTACGCTTCTTTGATAACGGTTCTTTGGATACGATACTAGTATTGTTCCATTTTACTCTATGACCATTATCAAAGGCGTGTTGGCATATATTTGACTTTTCATAATCTCTGTTTTTTATGTAATTTTGATGTTCTTTTATTCTCTTTTTTAGAGGTCTAGAAGTTTCGCCTATATAATTTTTTTTTCAATACAAAAATGATTATTACCTTCAAAATGCAGGTATGGCAATGGGTTCACCATTGTCTCCTGTACTTAGTAATTTATTTATGGAAAATTTTGAATTAGATAATGTTTATAATTATAATTTTAAACCTTTAATTTCGTGGACCTATATTGATGATGTTTTTTCAATATATCAGTTTGGTAATAATCATTTAGACACCTTTCTCAATCACATATATTCACAAGAACCCACTATAAAATTCACAATTGAAAAAGAACAATGTCAAACACTACCACTTTTAGACATACTAATAAAAAAGATTTAGACAGATTTGAAACTTTTGTTTACCGCAAACCAACACATACAGATCGAGACTTAAACTACAACTCAAATCACCCTATTATGGTAAATAAAGGAGTTGTAAAGAGTCTATTTGATCGCGCAAAAATCATTTGTAATGAACATAATTTGGAATTAAAAAGAAACATATAAAAATGTTTTACCCTAAAACAATTATCCAGATTATTTCATTAATAAATGCTTTAATCAATTCGGACAGCCAAATATAAGGCAAAATCAAATTAGACATATTACAAACCTTTTTTTACCATATATCAAAGGGTTATCAGACAAAATTAAACGATTAGGTAACAAATACAACATTAGAACAGTTTTTAGAACACAAAATACGTTACGTCCACAACTGACAAAAACTAAACAACACAATGAAATCGAATTCACAAAAAACGTTATATTTAAAATTCTTTGCAAATGCGAGAAATTTTATATAGGCGAAACTTCTAGACCTCTAAAAAAGAGAATAAAAGAACATCAAAATTACATAAAAAACAGAGATTATGAAAAGTCAAATATATGCCAACACGCCTTTGATAATGGTTATAGAGTAAAATGGAACGATACTGGAATCGTACACAAAGAACCATTATCAAAGAAGAGGAAAATCAAAGAAAGTGCATATTATTTTACTTAACAAAGATCATTGTGTGGCTTCTTGTTCAACGTACATAGATAACACATGGTTACCTATGTTAGAACAAGAAGTCCAAAATGGTAACTTACATATAAATTAATAATAACATTCACATTATACCTATATTACCGGTAGATAGAACAGATTATATTAGGTACTAAATAATACATTAAACAAACATTTAAACGTACCTTTCGTAATAATGACAATTCTTATCAAATGACATTTTCATGTCAAAAGCAAAAAGCGATTTTCAGAATTTCACACACAAATACTCAAAGACCATACACATTAATAGGTATAACCTTTTGTAATTCATAGTTTCTAAAGCTTTATTTTTTAGATAGTTCTGAAGAAGGCAGCAGAAAAGTTGCCGAAACGTCAACTAGGTCGATTCGTCCGAGCCCTTTCTAGGGTAAATTGTTATTCGCAGTAATTTTACTGTGAGTAGTGCGAAATTCTTTCTCCAACAACGCACGAATCGAGCCCAAAAATGTATGAGGCTTCACCCAAAAGTAAGTAGTAAAAAATTAACTTTCCGCCTCAAAGATTTAGGAGTTATCTACCTCAAATTTGTCAACCCTATCATTTAATTCACTATGGAGATAGAAAAAGAAGGATGCCTACTGTTTTTAGATCTTGTGGTATCAAGGAGGCCGAATGGGGAGCTTGCGCACACAGTTTAGAGAAAACCAACACACACTGACCGATACCTCAATAACGGATCAAATCGACATTCCAGACAGAAAAGGGGAGTCCCAAAAACTCTGTCTATGAGAGCCAAAACAATTTGTGAGTCGGCTGAATTGAAACGGGAAATGAAGCATCTGGAAAGAGTCTTTGGTTGGAATGGATACAGCAAGCGCAAGTTCGATAGGGCCGTCCGTCCAAGGGATGTAGAACACCAGGCAGGAACAACGGGAGAAGATAAAGACAAGCGCGCATGGACTAGTTAGTCTACCATACATCTGCAAAGTAACGGACAGAATCGGCAGGCTATTGGAAAAGCGCAGTGTTAAAACTGTTTTTAAACCCACTCGTACAATACATCAGAGCTTGAGATCAGCCAAAGACCGCAGAGATCCCTTATCGGCACCCGGAGTTTACCGAGTTGCATGCGGCTGTGGCTCGATATACATTGGCACCACATAACGCAGTGTCATCACAAGGATTACGGAGCACAAGAGGAGTTGCAGGCTGGGACAAACATAGAAGTCAGCGGTAGCAAAGCACGCTTTCTCCGAATGTCACGCACATCTTTTTCAACGAGATGTATCTTATATCAATCGTAGCGTTCACTTACTGACGTTTCGTGCGCCGAAACCCCGCGCCACCACTACCCTCCACCTCAGTCCACTGCAGCGCGAGGGCGGGAGAATAAATACCACGGAGCTCACCGCAGTCGAATCAGTCAACGTGGAGTAGCACGAGAGATTATTTTTCCTTCTCGCCTTTGATGTCTGCCGCAACTGTAGATAAAACGTCAGGAAGAAATTCCATTGGACCTGGGCTTCAAAGCCCGGAAAACGCTTTAGATTGAATTTTGATCGACCGTGAAAGACTTCGCAGTTTCTTGAATTTATTTTGGAAATTAAAAAAAATATGAAATGTTTTGAAAACCCCTTGAGGCTCCACAAAAATGCATTAAACTTCGTTGGAAGTCTTTGTTAGAAATCTTTGTTGGAATAAATAAGTTACACACAAACAGACATTTCGCGATCGATTTTGGGAAATGAAAATTTGTGTATATATCTCGAGAACCATTTGAGGTTTCAAAACTTGTACTGAACCATTGTTTTAATTGGAAATAATTAGCTAAAAATGAAGACAAACTGCATGGATTTATTTTGGAGAGTTAGAAAATTATTAGATATTTTGAAAACGGCTTGAGATCTACAAAAATGCATTAAAGCAGCATCTTTGTTAGAAAAAATGAGCTACACACAAACAGAAATTTCGTCATCGATTTTGGATAATTGAAAATTGTGTAAATGTCTCTTGAACTATTTGAAGTGTCAAAACTTCTACTGAACCATTGTTTTAATTGGAAATAATTACCTGAAAATGAATACAAATTTCATGGATTTATTTTGGAAAGTTAGAAAATTATTAAATATTTTGAGAACGAAAATTTCACTCATGATTAACATGAAACACATAAACATTTATGTCTTATACCCCCTGTTCATTAGGAAACGTCAACTAGAATGCTACGAATTTTTGAGAGAAGAGGATGACAATCAAAATAAATAGACTCTTGTTGTTTCATCCTTTTCTTTTGACTGATTTTACAGCCAACAACATGACGTTTTATGAACACCCGCTATGTTAGGTACGAAAATAATGAGTTATGCGAGATTAAGGGGAAGGAAACGAAACCAATTGTTTGATTATTTACAACGAAGTCAACCTTTCTACGATTTCTTTTCAAACGCGCAAAATTTTATTTTAAATCAAGACTATTTAAGGGTCAAACAAAATGTAATTGATATTTTAGGTCTGATGATGCCATAGGGCGAAACACGTGTAGGTAACCGTATAATATTTTAATTAAATGTAGTGAGACCGTGACCATAATCACGCTAGAAATTACTAGGTCTCTTTGTGTAAAATGAACGAAATTCTCAAAATCTTTTGTTGAGTTGAGTTGAGTTGCCGTTGAGTAGTTGAGTTGCCGTTCGCGATTTGGTATATTTTGTTTTACACCAAGGCATAGTTAGCTAAAATATTTTTAATTAAAAACACAATTTTATGTGATTTGTTATTCATGCCAAGAAAGCGAATAAATTAGTATTTTTCCCAAAAAAATGTTTATTCGAAATTTTTAGAGAGAGAGAGAAAACAATAAAACAATTTAAAATAAAAACGATATGAAGAAACGCAAAATTGACTGTCGCTTTTTACTTGAACAAAATGAAATTTGAGTTAAATCAATAGTTTAGAAAAACAATTTTCTTCTAGGAAATAGAGTGCACAGATCCGTCGAAGAAAAATTCGTTTTATCTGATAAAAAAATTTACAAAACTATTTTTAAAAGAAAAAACATTTTTATAAGAAAATAGTAGATTATGTCACTAGGAGTAAAAGTGGGTCTTTTTGTGCTGAGCCCAGAGATTGACGGCCGAAGCGAAGCTGAGGCCTGCAACTGGGCGAAGCACAAAAAGACCTTTTACTCCGCGTAACATATACTATTTTTTTTTCAAGCATGCAGGAAAGTCTATTTCAGAGTGATTCAGTGTTGCAATTTTCTTTCATCCTCTTTAAGCAGGTCTAGGTACTTACCCAATTAGTGGTGTATATAAATAGAATGTGTTAGAACGGTGGTGTTCAATGTTCAATGGTTTTAATGGTATTAAATCATAACCAATGGTTTAGATGGTTGAGGTAAATTATGGTAAACTAAAAATGTATAGCATTATTATTAATACTAAATTAATAAAAATGACATTGACAGATAAATATGATGACAACTAACGACATTTAACAGAATTCGAGAACCTATGCGATTTCGACTAAAAACGGTTTCGGGTGGTGCTCTCGAGCGCTCTGAGAGTATTCCTATCCTTTGTTTTTTCAACAGGAATGTAAAGATGGCAATAAGATGGTTTATATATGCGCCACCATGACAATAGCGGTGACATTTGACTTTACTTTTACTGCCTAGGACTTTTTTTGCTACTTTTTTTGGTCTCAGGATTAGAAAGCCCACTTTAGGTGTGCGTATGGAGAGAACAAATGACGTACTTTTAGTCCGTTTGATAAAAAAAAATATTTCCATATGTGTAAGTAATGATGACATTACTGTTTTTTTCAATCTTAGAAGTTACTAGTCTGGGACGGGACTATAACATCTATTAGAAGAAAATCATCAAATTGGGTATACATTTTTGACAAAAAATTGAGGGAGGAATAAAATAGGATATATTTGTTAATCCACCGTCCTGCATTTCCTCAACATCTGTCATCTGACAGTTTTGATGATTTTTCTAGTAAACGCTTTGTTTAACTACGAAAGGAAATAACCCTAATTCTTGTTAAAATGGCTTTGTTCAAAAATAATAAGAAAAAATATTTATTAATATTTTATATATTTAACTTTCCATTGCCTATACTAATAATAATAAGTCACCTTAACCTAAACCATAAATTTGTTTACAAAAATATATTTTTTATATTATTCGTAAAAAACATGTTTTCACGCATTATTGTCTTTTGGCTGACATAGACCTTCGCAGAAACAACTTTAGTATCAGTCTGATTAATCCCAACAAATATTATTATTTGTTACTAGGTACGATTCGTGAATTATAATCATTGCGCGGATTAGCCCTTGTAAACAATGTTGTTTACAAGATTAAGGCAACGGTTTCGTAATCATGGCTAAATACCCGGAACCATTTTGTTATTGAAGTTATAAAATTAAGACACAACAGTAATGAATAATTTAAACGTTCGCGGAAAGGTGCGTTGAACTAGCAATGCCATTTCCTTGATATCATACTGGTTGAGTGGGAAAGGTAACTAAGTACGTATTATGCATATATCAGATAAGGCGGCACAGGTGGAACGTCTTTGTAGGGACTTTTAGATTCAACATTGAAAAATTATTCTCGAATGGGTTTTTTTGTTTCCTAATCACATCCTACTGATTTTACGAGGTCAAATGGCATGTTTGGATTTATAATTTCTGGTCGATGATTGCTCTAATAATGGGTGAATATAGTATTCCTGTCAATTAATAGTGCTGAAAGGTAGTAATATAAATTTAATGCAATACAATATTGACCTAATATATTGTTCGTCGAGTCTCCTAATTGTTGAGAGAACGAAAGACACACATTTTTAGTAGGTTGCACAGCTACAGACTAAACATGAACCACGAATGACTGTGTCAATACAAAAAATTGACTGAGGTTTCATATACCTAAATAATTAATGGTCTCAGAGCTCTTTGCAAGTTTATTGACCCGTCGAATTTTATCCAAATCGGTGCCAATATCAGAAAAGTTGCAGTTGCACTAAAAAAAATTGGGGTAAATGATTATGGCAATATTTTTCGTTAAGGTTATCAACCTCACCGAATAATCTTTTTTTAATTCGGAAAGCGGTATCTGAGGTGTTAGATTTAATTAAGATTTTTTCCTAATATTTAACCGCGAGATATAATACATTTGAACCCTACAATTTTAAGCGGTTGATCGATTCATTTCTTCTTTGTCACCTGGATGCTCTTCACATTAACGTAATGATGACAGGGGAGTAACTTAAACACAAACCTTGTGTACAAAATTGGGAACTTTTGCAACAAATTCAAAAACATCTTATAATATAATTTTCATAATTTTGGTGAAAACAAAACAGAATGGCAATTTTCCTAAATAAACCAACATTACCTTTAAACTTAACTTTCAAGACTGCAAGTACGTTGTGGCTAATTATCCGATTGTCATAACAAAACCACCTGCTTGGTCGTTGAACTATCAACCTAGAAATACTAATCGGAACGTAGAAATATTATTGTACTCGTATTTAAATGGATAAAGATATAATTTAGATTTAGCTCTTGACAAGGTTACTTAGGTACAGTATTGCCTAATGGTTATTACCGAAGTGGAAAACAATAAGCTTTTATAAGATTGTCGAAAAAAACGGTTCTAGTTGTTTGCAGAGAGGTGTCGGTGTATCTAGGGAGTCCCAAAACGAAGCAAAAAACCAAATACTTAATGGAAAAGATATAATGTTCTTCAAGAATATCAAAATAAAGGGTTTGTGTGCAAGATAAGGTGCGATTGTAAGAAAATGTCATCTCATTTTTTGCCTTAGTTTTGATATCCTCAGAAAGATCATGTTAAAATTAGCCGATTTAATTAAAAAACTTCTTGGCTGGTCAAAAAAAGTTGACAAATATATTACTTATACTTTGAAGTTATCTCAATTTCTTTTTTTGTAGCCCCAACACATATTATACTTATAAAATTCATGGTTTTCCATTTTTATAATATAATTTAAGGGTGTTTGTAAAAGGATGTTGGATCGCAGGTGTTGGACACCTGCGAGCCAATACCTTTCTAATTATTGTTAGGACGCAAAGCGCAATATGATGAAGTTTATGTCATCTCAAGGTTTTTATTATTTTTTTTTCGTAGTTTACGGTCTATAAAACAGACTAAAAGAAAACATTTTTGGATGAGCCACTTTTCACTGAGAAACAAGAACATAAAAATTGAAAATGTGCGACGAAATTGATGCGAAAACTGTCGATCCAGACAATATAGAGTTAAAAATATATTGTTACGCCCGACCGTCGGTCCACAGAGATTCGGGCCGAAGGGGCAACGTCCAGCGCCGACCGCAAGCCCGGGAACTCATCTAGAATAAACGAGAACCAGGAACAGTGGCCTCCGTCCTCGAAAGTACGAGAGTATGTTCCGGCCGGGTATATACAACCGCGAGCCGCGCGAGATCGATGGAATGGAAAGTGCAGTGTAGTAAATAATCGAAATAAGCGGACAAGCGAACTGTGCGAATTTTTAGTAGAGAGTAATCGTGTTGTAATAGTTAAAAGTAAATAAAAGTGTATAGTTAATTGACCACACATTATTGGAACCCGTATCCCGTAAGAACTGGTGTCAGAAGTGGGATAATTTTCGTCAAACTTGTGACTGTACGGACAAAGGAGATGTTGCGCTCGTAGAATTTTGTATGGTAGGGGCAGTGCAAGAACTTTGGTGTTTTCTATATACTCGATCTACGACAAAAAGCATGGATGAACATTTGGCAGCACTTATGGAAATGCTGAAGAAGGACAAAGAGAAACAAAGGAATTTTTTGGAAGAACAAGAAAAACAAAGGCAACTTGAGAAAACGGAACAAGAAAAACAAAGGCAACTTTAAGGAACAAAGAAAAAATCAAGCAGCTCTGTCTCAAGCATTAACGGATGGTCGTCGCAAGTTGCAAGAACTTGTCTCAACCAAAATGACTGAAGTCAAACAAGACGTGGATCAAGTCAAACAAGACGTGGATTAAGTAAAACATGAAGTAGAGATGAAAATCACGGAGTTAGAAGAACGGTGACGGATCTGGGAAACACGTCGCAGTGGGCCAACTTCAACCGCTAAGCGACTAAATATTACTAGGAAAGATCTCTCATTCTTTTTCTCATTCTTACAGAGTTCTGCACTAAAGATATGGCAGCGGCACGTGTCTTGCTAACCACACAGAACAACAAGACAGATGTAATCATCTGCTCAGCCTATCTCCCCTGGAGCTGCGGACGCTGAACAACTTCCTTTTGAGGCGGTGCGGAGACTCGTGCATCACGCCAAGAGGAGCAATACCCAGCTAATGGTGGGATGTGATGCGAAGGCTCACCACACGGTATGGGGCAGCAGCAACATTAACCTAAGGGGTGAGTCACTATTTAACTAGCTAACCCAGGTAGACCTAAAAATTAGCAACACAGGCAACAGCCCAACTTTTGTAACTGTCAACAGACAAGAAGTTTTAGATCTCAGATCAGCGCGAATCTTATTTCAAATAAGATCTGCAACTGGAAAGCTATGGTCACTTTTAAAGGTCCTAAAAGCACAAACTGGGCTTCGTATATGGAGTCCCTTCAGGCATAACGGAATACGATCAACATCACCAGTTTTTCGACGGCACTATTTCTTGGAGTATTTATAAAGACCAATTTGAGGCGGCAGCAGTTAAAAAAGGATGAACAGATTTGGACAAGGCTACCGCACTTTTAGTAGCTTTGAGAGGAAAGGCTGCAGACATCATGCCTACATTGTCGACCACTGTTTTGTGTTGTTTGGTAATGCTCATCACCAAATAATCTACCGAACAGAACTACGGATGAGACAGCAGAAGCCTGGCGAAAACCAAGAGGAATTTGGAGCGGACATTGAGTCTTTGACAAGATTAGCGTATCCTGCGGCTTCCTCTAATTTCCTTGACCAGCTATCAGTCCAGCAGTTTATCGAAGGAGTTCGCGACAGTGAAATGAAATGCCATTTGAGGTTGACTCGTCCTTGCAGTGCAAATGAGGCATTATGAGGCGTCGAGAATAAATATGGGCCACAACGTTAGAATAGTTGACGTGCAGAAAGAGCCGCAACCAAATGTAAAATTATAGACTTTAAAATATCTTTATAGAAGTGGCAACAATGTATTCGAACCTCTGTCCACTCTCAAATTAAGACCGATTAAGGAAAAGATAAAAGTTTGTTATCTTTTAATTTAGTTTAATTTACTCTAATCGCTAATCGGTCTGCATAAATGCTCCCATTGAAATACGTACATGTATTTAACATTTTTTTAATCGTAGCTTAGTTCAATGTAATTTAATTTCTGTACAAATCCAGCTTTTTCGAAACAAAGCAGCAACTAGAAAACTGAAGATATCTAGAACTCTTTCTTATACACAATAAAATTTAACCAATTATAAACAAGATCATAACTTAGTTCAGTTCAATGAGTGGCTATATATACATGGTAAGTATAAAGAGATATATTAGGTACAGAATAGGTAATTAATAGAGGTACTTCATCAAAGATGTAGTTTGACAAATCAGCAATTTTTAGTTCAAGTAAAAAATCCTATGAGTCTAATAATTAGGTAGACTATTAGGAGAAATAATTATTATTTCTCCTGTTAAACATGTATATAATATAACCGAATTTAAGTGGCTAATAGATCCAAAAAATTATCGATAATATACAAAAGGTCCATATTTTCTCTTTTTAGCAATACATACTTTGCTGTCTACATACGTAATAATTAATTATTTTACCTTCATAGGCTATCTCATATTCATAAGAATGAGAGGTTGTTAGGTGTATCAAAACGTAACCTGCTGTGATATTACAATTCCATGCCCCACAGTCCACCAAGAGCAAGAGATGATTGGGAATGGGCATTAAGGACCAAAGATTAGACCCAGAGATGTAACTTTTCACTGTGATACTGCAAGTCCTACGAATTGTGATAATTACCGTAACTTATGTTTTTTAAGATAGGTAAAAATATTTGTTATGTAGAAAGTAGTTAAAAAAAATTATAAAGGTGTGTTGCTTTCTCAGAGATTGGGTGGTAATGTCTAGACCAAGGGTATATAGATATTCTTGTTTAATCCAAAAGTGCTCAAACACAGTTTACTTCCCAATAACAGATAGTAATTTTTCAAACAAACATTTTTTCAAAATTCCTGATGTTCTCGAACGGAGAAAACAATGGTTCCAAATTATAAATGTTCCATTTTCGATAAAAAGGAGGTACATTTGTGAAGATCACTTTAAAGATAAATGTTTTACAGATTCAAGTAAAAAATGCCAAACAAAATTTGCTACTCCTTATAAGACTGATACACCAGCTGGTTTGAATGTTGAACATTTATGCATACAACCAAAGGAAATTAAAATTATCAGCAACATTCAAATACACCCACCAAGACAGACAGTAAGTATGGCACATACACCTTCATCAGCCTCGATACCAGCAGAACATACTGTTGCGAACTCAGGATTCAATAGTTCCTGTGTAACGATTTAACACGAAAACACTATTTATTTATCCCACAAACAGGGCAATAAATCACTCGCAAAGAAGCAGTAAGAAAATGCATGTAGTCTTATTGAACAGCATTGGCGAAACTAGAGTAGCCAATCCAGAAAACAAAAAATGTATTATATGCAACGCCAAAATCAAAGAAAGATACTTAAGCTAAAAAAACTATTCCATACAAATTATTTTCAAATTTTGTCAAAAGGAGTAGACCCTATAGCAGTACAATTCTTAAAAGGAATTTTCAGAAATAGTGCCTCTATTAAAAAGCGGTTTTCTTGGAGCCTAGACGAAAAAATTTTCTCACTTCATTTAAGCAAGCCCCAAAAAGCTACAAATTCTTAAGGCGCTGTTCCATTACCATCGAGATCTACATTGCATATATTACTAACTCAATTAAAATTTGAACCCAGCATTAATAATTTTTTTTTTCTAAAGCTTTCAAAACGCATATCAAAACTCCAAAAACTGAATACAACTTGCATTCTGATGTTTGACGAAATAGCACTATCAGAACAGCTAATATACAGGGTGTCCAGTAAACCTTCGACAATACTCCGCCCGATAGAAGCCCCATCCTTGACAAATCAAAAAATGAAAAATTAGTGTTAATGAAAGTATCATGGTTTCCAAGATATTTGCACTTTTTTCAAAATCGACAAAAATTGACATCACTTAATATTTCGTACATTTACTCTTCCACGAGACCATGTAGAAAAATAAGGTTTTCAGTTTTGGTTTCGCGAATGGTCGTAGTACAAAAGCTAATTTACAGATTTTGAACGTATGCTTTGGATTTTTAAGAAACAACTTTATTTTAACCTATTTCTTATAACTCCATTACAGTTATGCAAATTTTGATCCCTACTGTAGCAAAAGATGAACAGCTATCTTGATGCCCTTAAGTGCAGAATGTAGCGTCGTTCTTGTAGATTCTGAAATCGTATAATAAGTAACTATTCCTTAAACAGTCAATATTTTTATGACCGTCAAATGCATCAAGTACAATTTTTAGCACCACATTACATCACCATTTAATCGCAATTTACTCACCTATAAAGGTACTTCACATTATATTCATGCAGCTTGATTTGACTGTTTTTATTGTATTATTTACGTAACAACGAATTTTGACATCTATCAACCTGTTAAAATTAATCCATTATTTTCTGTAAATTATGTTTTGAGTAGTTTGTTGAGCTTATCTTGTTATACTTGTCATGCCATTTGTGCAGGACACCCCTCGCGAATATGCAGAAATGCACTTTATCTATGGGGAGTGTGGAGGTAGTGCAAATCATGCATCACTACGCTACCGAGAACGATTTCCACTACGAAACTATCCTGGACCTCGCGTTTTCACCGCCGTGCACAACGCTTATTCTGAAGGAAGATTACCAGGAATGCGTGGTGGAGAAGGGAGGCCTCAGGTGGCGGACGAGCCATCGCACGTCGGACAGCCATTCCAAAAACGATTGTACATCGAAAGCGAAATCAAATGCACCCGTATCATGTCAAGAGAGTGCAGGCCCTTCTTCCAGGAGACTTTCAACATAGAGTAAATTTTTGTAGGCGAATGTTACGAAAAATGCGTCAAGATCCAACTTTTTTGATTGTACTCTTTGGACAGATGAATCTTCATGCAAACGAGGTGGCATTTTCAACATACATAACTTCCACAGTTGGCAAATGGAAATTCTACATGCCTTCAGGGAAAATAATTTTCAGCATCAATTTAAAATCAACGTTTGGACAGGAATAATCAACAACAAAATTATAGGACCTGTAGAATTACCAGAAAATTTGAACGCTGAAAATTATCTGCAATTTTTGCAGAATCAGTTACCGGTGTTACTTGAAGACGTTCCTCTATTAATAAGAACCGAATGTGTTTTCAACATGACGGCTGTCCTGCCCACTATGCACTGGTTGTGAGAGAACACCTAAATAACGTTTTTCCTGGCAGCTGGATTGGACGTCAAGGACCTATTTTTTGGCCACCACGTTCGCCGGATTTAAATCCTTTAGATTTCTTTTATTGGGGTTGCCTGAAAAAAAAAATTTATACACGACTGCTCGACAACTACGACAACTGCTCTAAATGTCTTTAGAGCAGCGCAAGAAATTAACGAGGCTCAGTATCGATCAATCGAAAGATCGTTTATAAAAAGATGCAGAGCGTGCATAAGAGCCAATGGCGGTCACTTTGAACATTTACTTTAAGTTTTTTTTTGCGTTAATTGCTTCTTGCTCAATTTCTTGTAAATAGCACAAATAAACGATATTGTATGTAATTGTAAAAATTGTACTTGTTGCATCAAACTGACCATAAAAACATTTACTTTTTAAGGAATAGTTACCTATTATAACATTTCAGAATCTAGAAGATCGACGCTAATTTTTGTACTAAAGCGCATCAAGATCGCTGTGCATCTTTTGCTACAGCGGGGGTCAAAATTTGCATAATTGAAATGGAGTTATAAGAAATACGTTAAAGTAAAGTTGTTTCTTAATAAACCAAAGTAGACGTTCAGAACCTGTTGATTAGCAATTGTACTACCTCCATTCGCGAAACTAAAACTGAATAGTTTTTTTTTCTACATGGTGTTATGGAAGAGTAAATGTACGAAATATCATCTAAGTTTTTGTCAATTTTAAAAAAAGTGCAAATATCTTGAAAACCATGATGCTTTCATTAATACTAAGTTTTCATTTTTTGAGTTATCAAGGATTTTATCAGGAGGAGTATTGTCGAAGGTTTACGGGACACCCTGTATATTAGCTCAAAAGATAAAGTTGTAGGCTATGTGGACTTGGACAGTAATTTAGGTAGACGTAATGAATTTGCTAATAATGTACTTGTTTTCATGGTTCGTGGTTTAAGGCAAAATTGGAAGCAGCCAGTTGCTTATTATTTCACAAGAGGTACAATCAAAACACTCCATTTGATACAACTATTAAAAGAGGTTATTGAGGAATTGCAGAAATGTGGATTGAAGGTTCTTGCCACAGTACGTGACGAGGGAGCCACTAATCATGCCGCTATAAGAAGTCTATGTTGCAATGCTAACCAAAACGGATATAGACCATATCTTTTTGTTAATAACCAGAAAATATGCACATGGTTTGATGTACCCACTTATTAAAATCTGCGAAATGCATTTTTTAAATATAATATTCAGTTTGGGAATAACAAAGTGGCTAAATCCGAACATCTAATAAAATGCTTTGCTATAGATAAAAGTAGAAGATTTCAAGGTTTGCGCGAAATTAGAGAAATGTGCTTAGATTTAAATAGGTACACTAGTTTCAAAATGAAGGTTAGTATTGCAGCAAGAACTCTCAATAATACAGTTGCCTCTTTTATGGAATGCATGATTAGTGTGTGAAGTAAGTGAAGCAATTTTCACAGCTCAATTTATTCATTCTGTAGATATTCTTTTTGATAGTTTCAATGGGAGATCCCCTATTCCCGAGTTTGGTAAAGCTTATCGCAGATTTTTATCAGGAAAATCCAGACACCATATGCTATGGAATGATATGTTACCCACTACTGTTCTTGGTTATTTCTCTCCAAAGACAGTAAAACTAGAAAAAAAGAAATGCCTTTTAAAAGTGGTTGGACCATAAAAGCTACAAAAGAGTTGTTTCAGATGTGTCAAGTACTAGGATTGAAATTTCTCAGAACCAGATCATTAAATCAGGGTCCATTAAAAAATTTGTTTGCCTCAATTAGGCGGTACGGCGCTGCTAATAGAAACCCTAATTGTTTTCCGTTTATCTCAGCCTTAAAGCCATCTACTTTAAATAACTTAATAACTCCAAACTAAACAAACCAAAATTGTGAAAAGGACGATGCGAGTGTTTTGGATACATTTCAGTCATTTTTAGTTTCAGAGAATGACAATGACGATTCATCGTGTTATATTTTAAATAACGAATTAGAAAAAGTTACTATGCCCACGTGTAAAGAATGCAGATCAAATTTAATAATTCAAAATGATAATTTTGAACCTGAAGACTGATTTATGTTACTGAGAAAGTATCAGAGCTTATAAGAGTTTATGATTACATCTGTTTTATCTTGCCCAATTACGGTCATATAAATAATATAGCTTCGAAAATAAAAAGTATTCTCAAAAATCACATTACTTTTCCTTGGTTTACATGTTTGGAACATGTTAGTGATACTGTAGATGAGTTTTTAACACATTCTATAAGGTTATTCATTTGCAAGTATTATGATGATCTCTATCGATTTTCCCTAGTTAATAAAAAATCGAAGTCTAAATAGATCTCAAATGCTTTTTGATTCTAGTCAACGTTTTTGTTTTTAATTTTGAATTTGCTTACTTTTATTTTGTGTTTACTATGTTTATCGTTTTGTTATTCGTTCATTTGTTCATTCCAATATAATTTATTTAGAAACATAATATTTATAATATGTAGAACATGCTTGTCGTTATTTTGGGTTTATTTTGTATATCGTTTTGTTAGTTCGTTGATTTGTTAATTCTAATTTATTAAGGAACATAATGTTTATATATAGCATGCAAGTAATAATTTACCTATCTTTTGGAAACTATTAATTATTTGTAATAAAAATGGTTAAAAACTCTGTTAATTACCTATTGATTATTATCACCAAGTAATCCTACTCCTGTATACACTGCAAGTTTTAGCTCAATTTGAAGCGTTAACTGCAGATTGAGCAAAACATTTAAATGTATATTTATTAATCATATTCACCATCAACCCTCATTTGCACCCGCGTTATTTAAGCCAATCTTAAATTAAGTTTGGTTTTGACTGTGAACTCTTTCATATAATATTTCACATTCAAAATAATCTTAATTTAAGCTTGGCGTAACTAAAGCCGATCCAAATGCCAGTGACAAATAGATTCTGATTTTAAATTACCCGCCGTTCCCCTTACTTAAGAGAATAGTAGAAATTCGTTTAAGTTAACAACGAGGGCGCCACCATCCAATATGGTGCCCTCTGTTGAGAAGATATTGAAAATTCTATTTATTTTTCCCTTTCTCTATGGACGAGCAGGAAGGAGTCAGGCAGTCATCAAAGACCTGATTAGAAGGACATAGCAGATAAGAGCCTGGAAGTAAAATATATGTGTGCTCAATGGGATTCCTTGGAGATTCAGAATGGTTTACTGAAGAGGACTTGGGAAAATCCCGACGGGAAAAGTGCCACGCTCCAGCTCTTCGTACCAGAAAGTAGACGGAAAGATGTCTTGCGAGAAATACGCAATGGAGTGTCTGGAGGCCATTTTGGAGTGAATATGACCCTGGATAGAACTAGGGAAAGGTACTACTCGGTGAATTGCTGAGATGACGTCGAAGAGTGGTGCAGAAATTGTGATACCTGCTGCTCCAAAGAAAGACTAGGGGGCAAATGAAACAATACAATGTTAGCGCTCCATTTGAACGAATTGCGATCGACGTGGCTGGTCCTTTTCCAGACACGGAAAATGGCAATAAATACATCTTAGTTGTCATGGATTATTTCAGTAAATGGCCTGAAGCTTATGCACTACCAAATCAGGAAACTAACACCGTGGTAAGGGTCTTAGTTGACAAATTCTTCAGTAGATTCGCCGTACCATTAGAGCTTCATTCGGAGCAGGGACGGAATTTTGAATCACAACTTTTCAAGAAGATCATGGAACTTCTGAGAATCCGCAAATTAAGGAGAACTCCGCTTCATCCACAATCATATGGCATGGTCGAGCGTTTCAATTGAACAATGGAACAATACCTCTGCAAAATTGTAGCGTACCACCAGAAAGATCGGGACACTTTTCTGCCTTTTCTAATGATGGCTTACAGAGGTGGAGGTGCAGTGCGTAATACAACAGGACATACTCCTGCCTTTATTAGGTTATCTTTGGTAAAGAACTTTGTCTTCCGGTAGATTTTGTGTACGGATCACCAGAAGAACCGGTGCAATATGTCCAGAACTATGCTAATGAAATTCGAGAAAGTGTAAAGGAAATCCATCGAAAGGTAAGGACAAAGATAAAGATTGCCAGCGATCGGATGAAAGCCAGATATGACCTAAGGACGAAATCTGCATGATTTAAGGCAGGTGGCTTGGTTTGGTGACTTGGTATAATCCACAGAGAAACAAAGGGAAGTCTCCCAAGTTGTCTCCAAGTTGGGAGGGTTCATATACAGTTATCAAACATATTAACGACGTGGTATACAGGATTCAACGTACCCCTAGAGCAAAGATGAAAGTGGTTCATCTTGAACGGTTAAAGACTTACAATCGTGGAGATTTCTCTTATCGAGACGATCAGGGGTAAGAGGGGGGCAAAGTTAGGCCGGGCCGTCGGTCCACAGAGATTCAGGCCGAAGACTAGCCGAAGTAGTACGAATCTAGTATAAACGAGAACCGGAAACAGTCGCCTCCGTTCTCGAAAGTACGAGAGTATGTTCACGCCGGGTATATAAACCAACAAAACGCGCGAGATCGATGGAATGGATAGTGAAGTCTAGTAAATAAGCGAAATAAGCCGACAAGCAAACAGTGCGCATTGTTAGTAGAGAGTAATTGTGAATTAATCGTGTTGTCATAATTAAACGTAAATAAAAGTGTGTAGTTAATTGACGATAAATTATTAGAGCCCCATATAACGTCGGAGCTCATCATCAAGTGCAATTATGTGGTCGCATTTAAAAACAAAATAAAAGAAAATTAGATAACTGATATTAGGAAAATTTAAAAGAGGTAGTAATTTAACACAATCTTTGCGAATATGACCAATCAAATTGCGGAAACAAATCGTGAGTTCTTATAATTCCACACCACGTTGACCACAATTACAACGTTGAAGGACGGTGACGCAAATCGGCGTCTTTTATGGCAAGCAAATTCTAACAGAACGCCGTTCGGCGTTCAAACTTTAACTAATAGTTAAAATCATATAAATGTATAAGCACGGGCAGACACTGCCGCCTTTGGCACCGATGGCGTCAAAGTACCGTCGATTCAAGTTGGCTAAAAGTTCGTTAGAGTGATGACGCCCCATGGAGGTAAGAAAAAATCAAAAAAATGCAGGACGCCGGTAGACCTCCTGCATCTTCTTTGACTTCCAAAACTTTAGTGCCATTTTTGGCTCAAAATTTGTTTGGATACTGTCCTTCAACGTGTTAACATAAAGTAAAGCTGAACTAACCTAAGCTCACCTAACTTTTTTTATAGAAGTCAGGGGTAAATGCAATACATTTACGTATCCCAGGTCGTGTTTGATCTTTCTGTATGGGTGATCTGGGAAAGTGGGACTCCGCTCTTGTAGATCTTTGTACTAAATTCCCCTTGTCCTCTCTTCCCGGAAACCACCGCTAGTCATTACTTCGGGGTAATTACATGTTTGTGGGCTATCTCTGGTTTCGTCTTCACACTTCTCTCTCATTATTGTCTCAAGCATCATCACAACGGCATTACAGTTTCACTTCGACATTCATGGCGCAGTTCTCGCGGTTCTTTGTTGCCTTTCTTCTGATGTCAGTTATTAATTCTTTTACTTTGTCCATGAAATTGCTAGTAGATCCTGACGTTCTGAATCCAAATTGTTGTTCGCTTATTTGGCTATTGTTATCCAGTTCTTTTTGCAGTCTGCATTTTACGAGCTCTTTGAGTAGTTTGCCGATGCTGTCTATCAGACATATCAGTGGGTTCAACAGGTAAGCAGTGGGTTCAAGTTCCGTTTTTCGGGGTTTTTCTATTGGCACTAATCTCGAGATCTTCCATATCCCGGGAAATTGGCTGTTTATCAGGCATTCATTCAATACCTTTCACTGCAGCCTTTAGGACATCTACGGTAACTCCGTCAAGCCCAGGAGATTCTTTTGACTTCAGTTTCTTCATTACCTCATCGAGAGCATCCAGTCGGAATAAAGGTATTTGTTCTTCTTTTCTGATTGGCATGTTCTTCCTTTAGGAAATAGTTTGTTAATTTGTTCTCGTACTGGAGTGTCGCTTATCTGGTGTTATTACCTATGTTTAATCGCTTGAGAGTTATCTTGGTATGCTTTCCCCCATATTTAACTGTTAAGATTATCACATAGTTGTGTCAATTTCTGTTGTTCGCTACGGTATATTTTTTTCAGATTCTGTTTTGCTCGACTGTGGAGTTCTGCCGCCTGCCGCCCGTATTTCTTGAGCTTCGAAGTCTGGTAAGTATCCGGCCAGTTTCAATGCGTTTTTTTCTTTTTTCAGTTATGATCTTGAAGGTTTCATCAGGTAAGTATCGCAGTTCTCTTTTAGTTTTTGGATTAGGATGTCAGGGGTTATGTTTTCTGTGCAGTCAGCATATGTAGTCCTAATGGACTACATATGCTACATGTAGTTCATAAGGAATACATTTTCTTGAGTTTTTTTTGCAGCGAATACGTATACCTAATAGGGTTTCGTTTTGACAGATTTATTTGCCTGAAATCGTTAAAAATCTTATATCTGATTGTTTGATAGTCGCTAAGGCTTTCGTCATTTGAGCTTACTCGCCCTACTGATTCTGGGATAAAAAATTTTGCGTTGTACACGTGAAGTCAATTATTATTGACGAGCTATTTCCGCTTACAAAGGTTGGGCTAGTGCCCTGGTTTGCTATAACCATATTGTTTGCGCATATCCATTCTTCAAATAGGTCTCCTCTGGAGTTTTTATTACTTGATCCTGTGATTGAATGTGAATATGATAATTATGTGTGTGAATATGATAATTACCTCTTTGGGTGTGTTCCTCAGACATTTTTTAATGTTCACAAGTACCTCCTTGAAGTGTTCCAGGTTACCGTTCGGGGAAAAATAACAGAAGCAGATGTTAAAGTCTACCAGCTCGATCATCACATACCCATTCTTTTTACCACGTTGATGAGCACTAGTTTTTTATCTAGTTTAAGAAAACTGTCTCAATTTTTATCGCTTATGTAAAACACTAGGTAGTTTGGATTTGGTTCTTGTGCCATTATAATATCTATTCTCTCACTAAGCACTTTTGCTTGTAGGAGATCGCGCATTGCCTTACAACGGTTTGGGTTAATTCATGTTACTTTTAACATGTCTGTATGCTTTGTGGGTGGAGCCATTGCTAGTAACTGAATGAGCATCTTATTGTGAGTGAGGGGTACTTACTGCGTATTCTTGCCTTTGCGCTCTTTTGGTGATGCTCGGCAGCTTCCTAAAGATTTCGCATTTACTTGTTCAGGTTCTGTGTCCCTTGAGGTTGGACAAGGGGCAGTTTACTTCCTGGGTACAGCTCGATCTGTCGTGTCCGATTTATCCGCACTTAAAGCAGGATGTTGCTCGATGTGGCCCTTCGCATCCTGTATTTTGTGTCCATATCACCAGCACTTTGAGCATTTGGTGACATTGAGTCTCTTCTCCAAGTAGAATCTTGTAAAGCGTGTTGTAAAGTGGTTTAAAAGTAAATATTGAAGTTTAATAATAATAACTCTCTCTCTAAGTAGGCATTTGTAGTCAAAATTAGAAAAAATCTTGTATGAAACATGTTGTATTTTATTGGGGAAGTTCTGTTACGTATCGCCAACAATGGCAATACGGTGCCCCCCCCCCATTAAAAAGAGCCGTGGGTAAGCGACAACGGCTGCATGAGAGTCGAGAGCAGTCGGTCGCAAGCCAACAAGCGCGACAGCATTAGAAAATAAACGAAGTTTTGCATATTCGATTTTATCTCGTTTCATTTTGGAAGCGCTAGTTAATCATTAAGCTAACGAAACGTAAATAAAGGTAGATAACGAACCAGTTAATACAGTCCATTAATCGAACAACAAACATTTTGGTCCCACGATACGGATCTTTTGCATTTTGTACGAAACAAATTGAAGACTCCAGGCAGGAATTCGGCGAAGCGTCGCCGGGCCGCTGCTAAAAATAGAACAGGCGAGGAACGCATCGGACCATCGAGCACCGACAGAGAGAGCTCATGCCGCTTCGCATCGAACACAAATAGAACGTGAGTGGTTCCCTTTTATTATTCCGCATTTTTCCTTATTTCTATAGGGCGGTCTCGTTTGTGCCTGCAATTTTTAATGACTGAAAATTCCAATAATATTTAACAAACCTATAGCGTATTTTTACAGCTTATTTGTTACAGCAACTAGCAGGTGTGTTTCTTATTGTTGTTGGTTAAAATTCTGAACAGGCAATAATTATGGCAGATTTGGAAAAGTTAACGCGTAAAAGGGGTGTAGTTAAAGCTAAAGTTACCATCTTTTCTAAATTTCTCGACACAATAGCGTCTAAATTTTCCGACTTTAAAATCACGGATCCAAGGTTGCTTAATGAGGTTCAAGAACGAACTGAGCGTTTTGGATCCGTGCTAGACGATTTCGAACAGGTCCAAGAGGAAATCGATCAGATTACAAACGAAAGTGATAAACAGTTTGAGGAACGGGAAATTTTTGACCATGATTTTTATTCTGTTCTTTCGAAAGCAAAAACATTTTGTAAAGAATCTGTTGATAACGAGAGAGGAAGTAGCAGTAATAGCAGCGTTCACTCCGTTAGAACCGGCATTGCCGCAGGTCTGGGCGGATTTAACAGCAATACTAATATAAAACTACCGGTGATAGAATTGCCCAAATTTGACGGTAATTACGATGGTTGGCTGGAGTTTAGAGACTCATTCGATTCTTTAATTCATCAAAACCAATCTATTAGCGACATACAAAGGTTTCATTATCTTCGTGCAAGTTTGTCCCGCGGTGCTATGGAAATCATTGCCAGCCTAGAGTTTTCTGGTTCCAACTACGCGACGGCGTGGGATTTGATTTGCAAAAGATACAATAACAATCGTATTTTAATACAGAATCATGTAAAGGCCCTGTTTAACTTAGAAAAAACAAACGAAGAGTCGTCGCAAACGCTTAGGAAAATTGCAGATAATGCAACGAAGCACCTCAGGGCGCTTAAAACGCTTAAAGAACCCACGGAAAATTGGGACACCTTGATAATTCACTTAATCTCACTGAAGTTGGATCCCACCACGTCGCGTGAATGGGAACAGAAGAGGGCTGCTTACGACAAGCCAACCTTTCAACATCTGCAGGATTTCTTGAAGGACCGTGCCGATCTTTTGGAATCGCTAGACAACAGTAAAAATACCAAAAAATTCACCAAAAATAAGCCGGAACTTCGAACAAAGTCCTTCCTGAATACACAAGCATGTTGTCCCTTTTGTCAAATGGAACATTATATTCAGGAATGCGCAGATTTTCAAAGGTTAAGCGTGAATGATCGTCTAAACGAAGTAAAGAAGAGGAGGTTGTGCATTAATTGCTTACGACCTGGCCACGTAATAAAACAATGTCGCTCGAGTTCTTGTAAAGTTTGTAAAGGTCGCCATAATAGTCTGCTACATATCTCTGAGCCTGTCAACTCCCCACAAGTAGTCGAAAACTCCCGAAAGTCCGAAAGTATAGTTTGCTCCTCACAAAGTGTCTCAAATTTTAATAGTCAAGTTTTATTGTCAACTGTCTCTGTCCGCGTATTTGACAAAAATAACAAAATACACATAGCACGAGCACTTCTGGATGCAGGAAGTCAAAGTAGCTTTATTACTTCTAGACTAGCAAACACACTAAAGCTAAAATTGTCAAACATTGACATCAGAGTTTGTGGTTTAAATCAAGCTGAGTCCGCAGTTAAAAGCAAGGCGGTTTTAGATATTCAATCGTGTCATAACAATTTCGGTATTAAGGCTTCGTGTTTGGTAGTGCCACAAATAACAGGTGCCCTGCCTAATTTCCTTGTGGATCGTAATTCTTTGCAAATACCTGGCCATTTGAAACTGGCCGATCCGAATTTTCATTTACCAGGCAAGGTGGATATTCTTTTAGGCGCCGATCACTTTTGGCAACTCATTTGCGTAGGTCAGGTAAAAACAGCAAATCATGACGCAATCCTGCAAAAAAGCAGATTCGGGTGGATTATTTCCGGTCCTGTTTTCTCAAATGCAGCTCCGATTGTTCAGTGCAATCTGTCAACCAATTCTGAGCTTGATAAACAACTCACTCGATTCTGGGAGGTTGAGGAGGTCTCTACCTCAAAGCCTTTATCGCACGAAGAAAAATTCTGTGAGTTACATTTTGTAGAGACTTTGCAGCGTGACGACAACGGTCAATTCATAGTGACAATTCCCTTAAAGGAAAATCCTGATGTTTTGGGGGATTCATTTGAGATTGCCCAAAGGCGTTTTTTGTCCTTGGAAAGAAAGTTTGAACGCCAGCCCGAATTTAAAAGGGAATATTCTAAATTCATAAACGAGTATATCGCCTTGGGACACATGTCCAAGGTCGACAAAGAAGGCAGTCAACCATCATATTTTCTACCCCATCATGGTGTCATTAAAGAAAGCAGCCTTACCACAAAATTACGCGTAGTTTTTGACGCTTCTTGCGCCACTAGTTCTGGCTATTCTTTGAACGACATACAGATGGTGGGTGCGACCATACAGCCCGAGTTGTTCTCGGCTCTTATTCGATTCAGAAAATACAATTACGTGATCGCGGGAGATGTGGAGAAGATGTATCGAATGTGTTTAATAAACCCCAATCAACGAGCCCTTCAGCGCATTCTATGGCGTGAAAACCGTGACGATCAGCTAGAAACTTATGAATTGTCAACCGTTACGTACGGCACTTCATCGGCAGCCTTCTTGGCCATAAGATGCCTTTATCAGATTGGTTTGGATTGTGCCGAAGAATCACCTGAGATTTCCCACATCATCAAAAATCATTTTTATGTCGATGACTTTCTTAGTGGAGCCAATTCAATAAATGAAGCCGTTTTTTTAGCCAATGAGGTTGCTCGGCACCTAAAAAAGAGCGGTTTTATATTGCGGAAGTGGATTTCTAATTCACCAGAAGTATTAGCGCATATCGAATCAAAGGATAAGGTTCACTACATCGATTTCGGCACGCGCGAAAACACAAAAACGTTGGGTTTGGTTTGGAGTGCGCAAACCGACAGTTTGACTTACAATATCGGCGATTCTGTAAACAAGCAGGTTACCAAGCGATCGATTTTGTCTGAAACTTCGCAAATCTTTGACCCTCTGGGTCTCTTGAGCCCTTCAATCATAATCGCTAAGATGATTCTTCAGGAGTTGTGGTCAGAAAAATTGTCCTGGGACGAAGGTCTACCAAATCACTTGCATAGTCGATGGCTACAATTTCGCAACGAGTTAAAATGTTTAAATGAGTTAAGCATTAATCGCCAAGTAGTGTGTTCAGATTCCAATGTCATAGAACTTCATGGCTTCGCGGATGCATCCACTCGGGCCTTTGGAGCATGTGTTTATGCTAGGAATCAGGGCAATGATGGAAGTTTCACAGTAGAATTGATTTGTGCGAAGTCAAAGGTAGCTCCGCTAAAAATACAAACAGTTCCTCGTTTGGAGCTTATGGCTGCCCTTCTGCTTGCACAATTAATCGAAAAGATCAGGGTTTCCATAGACGTCAATATAAGTCGTATAATTTATTGGTCAGATTCTACCGTGGTTTTGGGGTGGCTCAAAGCTGAGCCCAATCTTCTACAGCCCTTCGTGGGCAATCGAGTTGTAAGGATTCAAGAATTAACACAAGCTCATAGCTGGCGGCATGTGCCAACAGCGGAAAACCCCGCAGACCACGTATCTCGCGGCATTATGCCCAAAGATTTGGCTTTGCTTAGTCTTTATTGGAAAGGGCCCGAATGGTTAAAACATGATGAATCCCATTGGCCAGTTTTATCTTATTCCCAAACGGAACTTCCAGAATTTCGAAAAAACGTACATGCTCACGTAGAAACTTCAACCCCGTCCCTTTCTCTTTTTGAAAAATATTGCGATTTATCTAAACTAGAACGTATAGTAGCATATTGCTTGAGATTTAAAGCCAATTGCTTAAAAGGGGAGGCAGACACGCATCGTGGCCCCTTGCTTGCCGACGAAATCGCGAAGGCTTCATTATTGCTCACAAAAATTTCTCAAGCTGAATCATTTCAAAATGAAATAAATATTTTAGCTAAAGAACCAACCAAGCTCAGCAAGGGTGCATTGGCAAGGCTTTCACCATTTTTGGATGATAATGGAATAATTAGAGTTGGTGGTAGGCTCCAACATTCAGCGCTCTCATATCATAAAAAACATCCAATTCTACTATCATCCAAGCACTTATTTACAAAACTCCTCTTTAAGCGGGAGCATGTTAGACTGCTACACGCAGGACCTCAACAAACTTTATACTCGGTTCGCGAAAAATTTTGGCCATTAGCGGCTCGCAGTTTATCCAGAAAGACAGTGCACGAATGTATGAAGTGTTTCAGGGCAAACCCCAAATCAGTTTCTCCATTTATGGGAAATTTACCAAAGAATCGAGTGAGTCCTGCTCCCCCATTTTACATTAGCGGTGTTGACTACTGCGGCCCATTCCTGATAAAGGATCGAAAGGGTCGTGGATGTAAAACAACCAAATGTTATATTTCACTCTTTATTTGCTTCGCGACTCGCGCCATCCATCTAGAGCTAGTGTCCGACCTGACAAAGGATTCTTTTATAGCTGCCTTAAGGCGATTCATTGGGAGACGCGGGAAGCCGTATCAGATATATTCCGACAATGGCACTAATTTCGTAGCCGCAAGTGCTGAATTAAGGCCTCTAGGCGATTTCTTAAAACTTAACTCATCCGAGCTAACACGATTGGTAGGAAATGAAGGTATTGCTTGGTCATTTATACCGGCACGCTCGCCTCATTTTGGTGGCCTCTGGGAGGCCGGAGTAAGGGCCGCGAAACATCACCTCAAACGGGTTGCTGGAAACGCTATGCTAACTTTCGAACAATTTAGCACATTGCTTGCACAGATCGAGGCCGTGCTTAACTCCCGTCCAATCTCGCCCTTATCATCAGACCCATCCGACTTTACTCCCTTGTGTCCTGCTCACTTTCTTATCGGGCGTCCACTGACTACCGCTGCTGACCCAGACCTGCTAGAAGTTAAAGCCACTCGACTAGACCAATTCCAACAAATCCAACAGTTACAACAGCACTTTTGGAAAAGGTGGTCCCTGGAATACATCTCAGAGCTGCAGCAACGTCAGAAGTGGCTAAAGTGTGAAAAGTCGCTTCAAATCGGCGACTTGGTGCTCATAAAGGATGATAATCAGCCCCCGCTCAAATGGTCACTCGGGCGAGTCAGCAGTGTACATCCAGGCTCCGACGGAATTGTTAGGGTAGCAACAGTAAAGACAGCTACCGGCACTTTACGGCGTGCACTCGCAAAGCTGTGCCCGTTACCTGTTAGTGATGTGAAATAACAAGTTCATCTTCATCTTAAGCGAGATAGTGCTTGTAGTGAAGCGGCAGTGATTATTATTATTTAAAGGACTTTGTAGGCATTAGTTATTTTACTATGTCATTAAATTATAGGTATTCGTTTCTTGAAAGGCACGCTCTTTCAAAGCCGGGGGTATGTTGTATTTTATTGGGGAAGTTCTGTTACGTATCGCCAACAATGGCAATACGGTGCCCCCCCCCCCATTAAAAAGAGCCGTGGGTAAGCGACAACGGCTGCATGAGAGTCGAGAGCAGTCGGTCGCAAGCCAACAAGCGCGACAGCATTAGAAAATAAACGAAGTTTTGCATATTCGATTTTATCTCGTTTCATTTTGGAAGCGCTAGTTAATCATTAAGCTAACGAAACGTAAATAAAGGTAGATAACGAACCAGTTAATACAGTCCATTAATCGAACAACAAACAAAACACGTGACGAAAAGCTTTTTTTGTGTATCTCATTCAAATTGCGGGAACTCGCTACGCTCGTCCTGCAAACATTCATTCGTTACACAAAATCGGACTTTTCGTAACTGGTTACATAAACAGCTATTTCGTTAATATGTTGTTCGTCATAGGTCTTAGGTCAGTGAGTCTGGTCTCCTCATTTTTGAAGTCGTCTATGTCTAGGTCTAGTTCGTTAAGTATCCCATGCTTTTCGGTCGTGGCATCCATACCTCTGATATATATTGTTTCTGTGTTCTCACAATCTTGAAGCCATACTCTTTTGTTTCCGGTTTTAAGTGCGCTGCTAGTCTTCTTTTTTAACTCTTTGTCCTTTTCGAACATGATTAATAGTTTTGGTGCTCTTTGATGCTCCTCGTGCCAATTATGCCTTTGTCTATCTTTCCACTGTTTAGAGAATTCTTGATGTCGCTTAAAGTTTTCTTGTATTCTATTGCCGTGTTACATAGAACCATTGCATAGATTTTTCTTCCTTTTTCTTCTTTGGCCTGTTTGAGATGTACAGGATGATTTGCATCTGCTTATCATGAAGATGGCCTCCAGCATTTTCCTAATTTTAAATATGCTCATCTCTCCTATGTCCATAGCTAGCCATTCAGTCTCGGCGAGTTCATTTTTTTAATTCGAATATCCAGTGTATATATCTCCATAGATCCATTATGTGTTAGTTTCGTAATTTTCTTTTTGTGATTACTTGTTTATTTGTCTTTCCCTTTGTGCCGTGAATACATACCGAAGACTCAATAGCTCCTATCTTGTCCTTGATATCTACCGGGTGTCCAGCAGGACCCTGGAGATTAACATGGGAAATAGGTTTTTATTTAATATTTTATAGTTAGAATTTGAATTTGGCGCGTCACCCCCGCCGTGCATAGGCAGTGTCGCCAACATTTAACGTGATTATGCAGTGAAAATATGTTGGCGACACTGCACATGCATGGCGGGGGTGACGCGCCAAATTCAAATTTTTGCACTTTTCGAGGCGTTTTTCCAAAAAACGGCCAAAACTGGGGTATTGAAAAAATTACAGGCTGAGAGCTGACCATACGCTCTACAACTTTACTCTTAAAAGTTTTTCAATCAATTCAACTGCACAGGCGCAAAAAAAATAAAAACCGATTTCCCATGTTAATCTCCTATGTCCAGGGTTGTGCTGGACATCCGGTATAATTTCTGGATATCTCGTTTTGTATAGGTTCCATTTTTGGATCATCCGGCTGGAATGATTTCCACTGTTAATCTTTAATTTCGAGAGAGTTTTCTTTTTTTATTTGGGTGGTCCTAAAGTGTCTTCACTCCATTTTTTTTTCAGCGAGCTGTTTGAATTCATCGTAGTTGCTAATTTCTCAAATGTCCGTTACTATCTCGTTGTCCATGGTTTGTGTTCCTTGGGTATTAGTAGTTCATTTCGTTATTACATCATGAATGTTGTCATGCTCTTCCATTGTTGATGTTGATTGTGTGCATGTGGTTTTTGCAACTTTTACCAATCGGTTCGCTTGACTTACTATCGACGTATTTTCTGTTTTTTTCCGTCCTCTACTATTGCGGTGCGTTCGGTCGTTTGAGTTCGCGTACATTCGAGAAGTAAGGTATTTTTAATTTGGTGTATCAGCTGTTGGGTTCTTTGTGATGCTAGTTGCTCAACCTGATGTCGCATTTTCGACGCTGCCTCCTTGAGCTCTTTCTTCGTGTTGTTGTTGCCCTTAATTATATTTGTGAGAACCTTCATATTCTCCGAGAGTCTTCTTATTCCTAGTTCAAGTTCTTCGCTGTTGTATTTTGTACTTTGTTGTTTACTGTCTTTCTCCCGTTTTCTTTTCCTTGCTTGCTCTTCGGGAGATGAATCCACCAGAAGAATATTCGCCATATTAAGCCAAATCTCGCCATTTAAATGACTCAGCAAGTTCCGTGTCGCCGTTGCTACATTGGGTTGCTACATTTTTAGTAGCTGCGCTCTTTCCATTCTTGATATCTTTACATCAGCTCTCTATTGAATGATGCATGAAATAAATGTCTTCTGCAGGGGCCGGATCCTCTACGCTCCTATCTTCTCTATAGTCTTTGCTGTTTTTCTTTTCCTCGTTAATTCCGTCGTCCTTTCAAAAACAAATCCTTTTAAAAACCTTCTTTTTCCCCCATTCCCCGAGATTTTGTGATCCATGTCTGAATCGTCCAGCGCATCGGGAAGCAAGGGCGGGCCGAAAAGAACGGGAGAAGGTATACCCTCGGATGACTTTCCTACCCCAGTTCACATCTAATTTCGGCTGTTGTTTGCCTTCTTTCTTCCTCAAATTCCTCGCATTGGAAAATGGTATGTCTAGCGTCATCATTTCTGCCGCAGTACCAGCAATTTGAATTTTCTTTCTTTTTAATTCTGTGTAGGTAAGAACAGAATACCCCGTGTCCAGTGATAGCTTGTGTTAGGTAGTAGTTCAGTTCTCCCCATCTTCTATCATTCCAGGTTTCCACGTCTTTGATGAAGACTCTTGACCATCCTCCATAGTCCGTCCATCTGGATTTCCACTCCTGTATCATTTCTTCTCCCAACCTTTTTCTTTCATCTTTAGTCTTTTTGAATGATTTCTTTCTTTCCTGTATTCGCAAGTCGATGGGTGGTAAACCAGCAACCGCCTCCACAACTATCGTGGAAACTGTTCTGTAGGTGCATGACATCATTATGGCAAGTCGCCTGTTTACTCTCTCCAGCCGTCGTAGATAGGTCGTGTATGAAATAGCTTTCTTCCAAACAGGATCTGCGTATAGAACCGTGGACAGGACCACGCTTGCCAGAAGCTTTCTCTTACTTTGCTTGGGACCGTTTATTTTTGGAGTGATCCTTGCGAGAGAATTTATCAAAGTGTGGGCTCTGCTACAAATTTCCTTGACGTGTGCTGTCATGTGCATGTCTTTTTTCTAAGTGAACTCCTAGATATTTTACACACTTTTCACTCTTTACCCTTGCTGAATCAATGTTTAGACTTATATTAGTAATACTTCTCCTGCCCGCTAGGATAACTACTTGCGTTTTTTCAGCTGCCACCTCTAGCCTCATTTCTTTAAGGCGACGTATTACTTGTGCGACATTATACTCTGCTTTGTATACTAGCTCCTCTCTGTCTCTCCCCGACACTATTAATGCCAAGTCGTCAGCATACGCTATGAGTTTCACTACCGTGTCTACTTTACGCCTGAGAATGTCATCGTAGAACACATTCCACAGGATTGGCCCCAAAATTGAGCCCTGCGGAACGCCGCATGTCACTTGATGTTGGTTTCCGCCTGCATCCACAATTACCCTTTCGGACAGGTATGACTGAATTAATCCAATCAGGAAGCTCTCTAGTTTCTTCTTCTCCAGTGTCTCCTTTCCCAGGATACAGAATTGAATGCATTATTAATGTCGAGTAGGATCATGATGCAGAAACCCCTATGTGCGTATGACTTTCTGTTTATATTGTGTACAATTTCTTGTACTGCCTCCAGTGCATCAATGGTTGATTTCCCCTTGCTGTATCCAAACTGCGAGTCACTGATTAGGTGCCTTTTCTCGGTTTTTTAAAAACTTTGTCGCAGTGTGCAGTTAATCTTTCTATCAGTTCTTCCGCATCTTTCGGCGGGCGGGAAATAAAAACATCCGAGGCTGTGCTCGTAAAGTATTCCATTTGTTTCTGTGTTATAATCAATTTTTTTGAGCATTCTGCATGGCACACTTTTTTGCTTTTCTCTAAGCTAATATTGTAGCTAAGAGTGTAATGGTCACTAAAATTTTCCACGTCATTTTCTATTTTCCAGTTGTTTATTTGTGAGACATAAGTCTCTCCCGTTGCCGTGAAATCGATCACCGATCCCTCTCCTCTAGGCAATGTTGGACCCTCTCCCTGGTTACACACCACAAGTCGATTTGCTGCTAACTAATCCTCCAGTATTTTGCCCCTAGGATTTAGACAATTTGACCCTATTGCTGGAGTTTTAGCGTTCCAGTCTGCACCAAGGATTATTTGTTTATGGCAATCTCTGATTTCCCTCTCTAAGTTGCTTGTAGGCCTCCGTATTCCCATTTGGGGAGAAGTATGATGACACGATGAGCTTTGACGAGAGCTCAACTTACACGTACCCATTTCCAGAGATCGAGCTTGTCACTGGCAGGTCACAGTATACAAAAGCGTCACGGTTTTTGTCACATACGAAATTCGTTGATCTGGACTTATTCGGTTCTTGTCCAATTACCACATTTATTTTGTCTTCGTTCACTCTTTGCATTAGTAAGTCTTGGGCTGTAATGCATCTGTTTAGGTTAATTTGTGGACATCTAATGTTTTGGGTAACTTTGGTTGATTGGGAAACTGGTATTTTAGTACTAGACATTGCTGGCCTGTCGAGAGAGCTTCTCTTCTCCTATCGGCAACTTTTTTCCATTTTTCCATTCCTCCACTGCCTTTCTATACGTTGGACATCTGAGACTTTGCGCTTTGTGATTGCGATCCTCTTTGCACATATAGCAGATGGGTTCATTTTGGCATTCTTTGGCCTTGTGGCCTTCGTTGCTGCAATTTAGGCATTTACCTTTCATGTCTGTTTCATTTTTGCATTGTGTTGCTTTATGTCCAAAATAGTTGCATTTGAAACACTTAATGGGTGAGTAGGATTCCTCGATTTTGTAATCTTTCCACCCTAAACGTATCGTCTTTGCTGCTATCCATTTGTAGGCATTTTCTATTGGTAGCCTCACAAAGGTATTATAGTTGCTTTGCTTGGTATTCGGTATATTTACTTCTATGCATTCCATATTTCCTTCTGTGTTAATGGCTACTTCAACATCTTTTTTTTCTATACTGTCGTCTATTCCTTTAATTACTATTGACTTTGTTCTTCTAACAATTCTGGTTTCCGCTTCTTCTTTAGTAAATTTTTTAACCTCCTCTATGAACTTTGTTTGACTCTCTTTGTGTCCCGCGACGTTGATTTCAATGTGACCTTCTTGAGTTTTCCTCAGACTTCTGACGCTTACTCCTATGTTATCTATATTGTCTTTATTTTTTAATCCTTTCAGAATGTTTGAATAAATGTTATCTTTGCCTTGAGGTTTTAAGATTCGCGTTTCTTGTTTGTTTCGTTTTGGTCGGGTTTCTATCCATTCCATGTAATCGTTATTTGAAATGTTGCTGTTGGTTCTTCTAAAATTTTGGCTGCTCTGTGCGTCTGATTTTCCTCCTGCATGGGTGTCACCGCCACTCTCCCAGTTAGCTCTCCCTTTTGATGAAGGCTTTCCATACATATCTATAACTAGTCCTGTTCTTCTAAACATGATTTCTGATATTTTCCTTACTGTGCCTGCCAGGCTGCTGTCTGTCCACTGCCACCTAGACCATAAGGCCGTGAAGCACAAGCTGTGACGTCACAGTCGTGGTCCAAGGTCACTAGTGTGAGACCATTTGAATTGTATGCATTTCAAATATTTTTTCCGACTTTACGACTAATATTATTCATTTTGTACTCATAATTTTGTTTTTATAAATTGTGCCGAACTTTAGGACATTTCTTGCAGCTAGTGGTGCATTTAGACTTACAACAAGTGTTTCAAAGGAATGAGGGTGTGAAGAAAAAATGGATGTAAGCTAATCTATATCTGAAGAAAATAGTAGGGTAAGTTAAAATACAGAGTACCTACATAGTTTTATAAAAAAATTAGGTTAACCCTCAGTGACTAATCCTGATTCCTGGATTTAAAAAAGGCCAGACTGAAGTCTATAAAGTAAAACAGTAAACTTGCCAGTAGGCAAGTATAGAGGGTTTCATTTAACTTTTTAATATATACCTATTAAGAATGTAGCTTTTTTCCCAAAAGTTATTTCACCCACAGCAAAGAATGCAAAAAGAGTTTCTAATCATATATATTCTTTTATACAAAACCCTAGCTCCTTTAAGTAACACCCTGTTACAAATTTCAAAATTTGTTACATAAACAGATTTATTTTCTCTCAACGTATTCCTATATAGACCATGTATTACATTTACTCGTTTAGGTACACTACATGGACCAAACATTTGGTCCAAGTATCAAATGATGTCACTATGGTGTAAACACTTTAGCCCCAAATTGTATTCTGGAATTGGATTGCAGTTTCCGAAAAGGACTAAAGCTTCCATTTATAACTAAAACAGCAGTTCTTTGACAAACTTTGATTCAAGTTGATTATGTACTCAATTTGTTCCTTGGTCTAATTTGGTCCATGTGGTGTAAATGTACTACATGACTAAGATCAAACTCAGTAAACTTCATATTTCTGTTAAAAATTTAGGAATTACCTTTAGGAATTACATTATCTTTTAACTTTTAATTTTCTTAAAGGAATGAGCACGAGATCATCATATACCTACCATTTATACCAAAAACTTGATGTCCTGCATAGAACTTCTTTAGTGAGGTCTTCACAGTCAAAATGGTGGAAACTCAATAGTAGTTGGAAAGTGCCAGTGTCCAGAAAGTACTTACTTCCACAGAGATGTATCGAGCCTACTTCCTCCCTACTTCGAGAGGATTTGAGTGCTAGTGTGTGTAGTAACAGCAAGGACTCAAAGTAATAAAAACTGTATGCAGTGATATATGTTGAAAGTGCAAAATGTTGTAATCTGCAGGAAATTGTTTTTTTTTCTATTTATAGGTAATTATGTAAGATTAAATTGCCAACAACTTTTCATTGTAGTAAATCCTGGGTTATTCAACTTATTATTAGTCATAGTTGTAATCATATTCCTAATTTTCATCCATTACAACCCATAAACAAGCTTTGTCATGGATATTTTATTTACATGGGTTGTAATGGGTGAAAATTGAGAATACAATTATTATGACTACAAGTAAGAAGTTGGATAAACCTACACAAATAAAACATGTTTTGATTATTACAACATTTGGCCCTTAGCAATCAAAAATAAAACAGTTAATTCAAGAAACATACGTTTTTTATTTAGAAGGTATAGCTTATACAAAAATGCATCCAAGCCACAGCAGCTTGAGACTGTAAAAGAGTGTAAAAAAGACTTAACAAAAATATGAATGAATGTTATAGGAGACAAAACTGTTGACATCATTATCTTATTATCCTCTGCTTTTCCTAGGAATATGACTGGTATGGTACAAGTTCATTTCTCAACTCAATAAATAAAAGTATCCCTTCAAGACATCTGTTTCATACTCAGAGATTTAATAGTTAAATGGAGACTATATAATTTATAAGCATAAGTTAAGTGTGTAATAAGTTCTTACCACAGATCAATTTTGGAATGTCCAAAGGGGCTTGCAAAGTCTGATCTGTCTCTTCATTATAAAAAATAAACTTTTTCTGTACTTCATCCTTGCGAAAAGCACCTCACATACCTAAAACACCAGTTTTCTACAAAGTTCATGGAATTCATGCTTTGTTTATAAACGAAATCTGAGGGATAACCTAACTTTTCCTAAAATTCTTGTTACTTATTTATGTATAAATGTACCCTACTATGTTCTCCAGGCACGAAATCTTCTCTTTTAATGGCTCTAATCCATTTTTCTCTTAAATCTTCATCCCTGGGAAACCAAAAAACCGATTTTTTAGGTCCATTCTTTAAGTTTGTGTTGCACCTCGACACAGCACCGGTAAGGCATGTTCACAGTTAAACACTAAAATGCATAGTTCCGAATTTAGCACAAACTTTAATACGTTTCCTAAAGTCCAGTGTAATGTTCATAAAAACAAAATTCGCATTAAAAAACAGAATAATCACAGCAAAATCACGGAAAATATACACGAAATCATTTGAAATCCATCCATTTCAAATGGTGACCTTGGACCACGACTGTGACGTCACAGACTCTGCTTCACGGCCTTATAGTCTAGGTGGCAGTGGTCTGTCACGGTTATAGCCAGATTCTCCTTGCTTCTTGCCGTTGCGGCTTCTTTTGTTTTGTTTATTATTCCGCTTAGGACTTTCACGGCCTTCGTGGTTACTTCACTTGAGTCAAAACCATTCAAGATGATACTTCTATCAGTGCATTCACTCTCCTGCTCGCTTGGCTCAAACGTTATCGATTCACACTTTGACACGATTATTTGCTTACCGGGGGTTAGCAGTTCCTCTGAGATGATCCTATTCATTTGGTGGAATTCCCTGGATAGTGTTCCAATTAATTTTTTGCTTTTAACCCTCTTGGTATCCACTATGATGACGATATCGTATTTATTTTGAGGTTGCATAATATCTCCTTTTACGCTTTTACTCACCGTGAATACGTCTGCTGGCCAATCCGTGTTAACTATCTCTTCCAGGTCTACGATCTTCTGTTGTTGCAGATTCTTCATTGCGTACATCTCAATTCTGTCCATATTATGCTCAGTTTCTGATTGAGTTTGCGTTGATTTCTCACATAGGTGCGTTCCTCTTTCAGTGCACTCTTCATTCATTTCTCCGGTTTCTTGTATGTCACTTTGCTCCGTCTTCATGTCTGTTTGCGACTCTGTAGAGATTGTGAGTTTCTCTACTTTTGCGTATTTTTGGGATTTTATCCAGTCGACGTTTATTTTTATTTTAAAATTACTTGCCTGGTGTTTCAGTCTCATTGCCACATCCTTGATTTCTCGTTTAGTATTATTCTCGATGTTCTGAGTAAGCCTCTCCGTGAGTTTGGTGATCATTTCCATGGCTTCGCTAATTTCGAATGCCTCGACAATTTTTCCCTGGTTCTGTGCATAGGTTAGCGCTTTCGTTTTTTTTTATACGCTGTAGTCTTGTTGACTGCTTGTCAGTTTTCTTTTCTTAACTGAGCTACCTGTCGCCTCATCCCAACGAAGGTCTATCACCGTTGCGGAACTATTACTATCTTATTGCCCTACATTCATGGTGGTAGTGGGTGATCTAGTTAGACTAGGGTTAAGTCTAGGTGGGCCTGATTTTGGAGTTCCCTTTAACATTTCTGCGTTTTCTGCCAGTTTCTTAAATTCCGACTCAGTTTCTAGCGTCTCCTTTGTGCTCCGTGCTACCTTCCTTGGTGGTGTTTCTTCGTCCTCCATTGCTCCGCCGTATAGAAAACTACATTCCCCCACTTCTCCTAAATTCTCCAGCCTTCTGGTTTCTTCCTTGCTACTGTTCTTGTTATCCCCCCCTTCCCCAGTTACGTTATACATAAATTGAAAATGTCCGGCGCATCGTGCGACAAGAGGCGGGCCGAAAAAACCGGAAACGGGTGTACCCTCGGAACTTGTCCTACCCCAGTTCCCTGAGGCCCGGCCTTCGTTTTCCCAGTCCAGGTACAACGCAGACGGACTGAGGCTCGCCCGGAGCAATGCGGAGCCCGACCTCCGCATCCATGTCTCACTTCCTGATGAAGGCCCGAACTGGCTGGTTCCTGATGATGCATACGTCTTCGCCATCGGCAAAGCAATCTCACATCAGCCCCTGGAGGCACTCCCAGGATTGTCCGCATGCGCACCCATCCATTGTCTGACTCGTTACGAGTCAGACGCCGACCATACAGCCGCCCGTTCCGGATGAGACGCTATCTGGATTCCTGTTTTAACCTGTTGGTCCGCGGGAGGTATTTGATTTCCCTTCTACCACTCATATCTGAGAGGCCTTCCCCTATCCGCCACCTGGGGACGCGCCCTCTAGGGTTTACAGGCTCCCCCGAGGAACTGGACTAACCTGATCTATCCAGACTTAACCTGAACTTACCGATAGTTAACCTGTTCTAAAAATTAAAAGAAGCCCGGTTTTCATATTATTTTCTGCCCCTAACATAAAGAGTAGAGCTAAACTAACTTGAGCTAGCCTAACCGAATTGTAAAGAGTGTAACTGAACCAACCTAACCAGGAAAACTAGAAATTTTTTTAATAGGTTAGGAAAATGCATTTATGCACCTTAGGTCGTTGTTGGAGTTGTTAGCGACCTGGAAGTGTGTGCAATACGCACTAAAAACCTTTTTTTTCAAGCGGACTAAAAGTACGTCATTTGTTTTCTCCATACGCACACCTAAAGTGGACTTTCTAATTCTGAGACCAAAAAAGTAGCAAAAAAGTCCTAGGCAGTAAAAATAAAGTCAAAAGTCACCACTACTGTCATGGTGGCGCATATATAAACCACCTTATTGCCATCTTTACATTCTTGTTGAAAAAGCAAAGGATAGGAGTACTCTCAGAGCGCTCGAGAGCAACACCCGAAACCGTTTTTAGTCGAAACCGCATAGGTTCTCGAATTCTGTTAAATGTCGTTGGTTGTCAGGCGCGTCATCATATTTATCTGTCAATGTCATTTTTATTAATTTAGTATTAATAATAATGCTACAAATTTTTAATTTACCATAATTTATCTAAACCACCTAAACCATTGGTTATGATTTAATACCATTAAAACAATTGAACATTGAAAACCACCGTTCTAACACATTCTATTTATATACACCACTAATTGGGAAAGTACCTAGACTCGCTTAAAGAGGATGAGAAAAAATTGCAAAACTCTGAAATAGACTTTCCTGCATGCTTGAAAAAAAATACTATATGTTACTCGGAGTAAAAGGTCTTTTTGTGCTTCGCCCAGTCGCAGGCCTCAGCTTCGCTTCGGCCGTCAATCTCTGGGCTCAGCACGAAAAGACCCACTTTGACTCCTTGTGACATAATCTACTATTTCCTCTCTTCACCCCTCGACCACTCGGGAATCTACGCATCTGCTAATCCTCTATAAAAAAAAGATTAGTCCAATTCTAGTTTTACTGGTTATGTTAGTTCAGATTAATCCAGTTCTAGTTTTGCTGATTAGGTTAGTTCAGTTACACTTTTTTACGTTTAGATTAGGTTTGGTTAGTTCAGGTTAGTCCACTTCTAGTTATCATGATTACGTTATTTCAATGACCAGTTTTTATACATTACCCAGTCACAGGGTTGGACTTTTAAATTTTAATAATATTAATTATATAATTTTCTTTTATTTTGATTGTAGATGCGACCACAGAATTGCACTTAACTTTGAACTCCGACGTTTCGCGTCTAGAGATATCATGTGTTCATTAGAAAACTTCATCTAGTTGGCTGTGAAATTTCAAAAGGAAAGGATGGAGAAATAAGAGTCCAATTACTTTGATTATATTTATTAATTTAGTATTAATAATAATGCTACAAATTTTTAATTTACCATAATTTATCTAAACCACCTAAACCATTGGTTATGATTTAATACCATTAAAACAATTGAACATTGAAAACCACCGTTCTAACACATTCTATTTATATACACCACTAATTGGGAAAGTACCTAGACTCGCTTAAAGAGGATGAGAAAAAATTGCAAAACTCTGAAATAGACTTTCCTGCATGCTTGAAAAAAAATACTATATGTTACTCGGAGTAAAAGGTCTTTTTGTGCTTCGCCCAGTCGCAGGCCTCAGCTTCGCTTCGGCCGTCAATCTCTGGGCTCAGCACGAAAAGACCCACTTTGACTCCTTGTGACATAATCTACTATTTCCTCTCTTCACCCCTCGACCACTCGGGAATCCGCCTCTCGGCATTGCATCAGGTGGGAGGTGGGATTCTTTCACTCCTCAGTGGAAAGATAAAGATCATTCATGATTTCTATGAGAATACTGGTTATGCTAAACCAGTCCTTTTCCAATAAGTCTGACCAATGATTCCCTCCAATCGATCTTGCAGTGGAAGAAAGGATTAAAGTCCATCAAGAGGTCGCAGCAAGCAGAGCAGAAGCGAGAAGAGAACTAGTGAATGTGTCTGCAGGAAAGGTGGGGCAGATACAACGGGAAGGCCAAATTGCTGATTAAGAACATTAAAGCGTGGACCTCCAGGGAGCGGGGTGACCCTGACCATTTCAGCATCCAATTCTTTGCATGGCTCGGCGAGCATCTGGTGCGAATAGGAAAACCGCCGACATTTGTGTTGGTGTTGGTTCTGTCTCGGAACCGTCATTATCGAGCATATGTCGTTTTGGTGCCCCAAGTATTAATTGGAAAGACTAAAAGTCAAGAAGCTTGCGAGATCTAGATAAACACAGAAAACATCACTGATGTCATAATAATATCAGAAAAAGACGGGAACGCTGTCACAGAATATATGAAAAGTATTATGAACGCGAATGACGCGAAGGAGAAGATAAGAAGAGAAATTATATGAAGATTCTCTTCTGCCATCCCCCCCTGAAGCATTGCTTACCTGCGGCCCTAGGGGATCCGGGATGAAGAAAGGAAGAACGGGTTGTAAGAGAGATCATGCTATGTTAGACGCTCTTGCAAGAATCACTCCAAAGGTAAATGGTCCGAGGCAAAGCAAAAAAACCTCCTGGCAAGCGTGGTTATGACCAATGTCTTGTACGCTGCTCCTGCTTGGAAAAAAGCAATTGGATACTGCACCTATCTCCGACGCCCGGAAGGAGTAAACAGAAGAATCTCCATAATGACTTCATGCGCATTTATAGGTCGTACATTATAACTTTACTCGCGCAGGCGGCCATGATATTTTTCCGTTAGATTGGCACTCCTGAATTGTTAGCTCTTGTCTGCCACCCTGCTTCTTTAGGGCGAGTTCATAACGATGTCCGTAACGATGTGCAAAATCAAAATCTTCCTATTAAATTGAATTTCGATAAAATTCAACCAATCGTCTTCAAGGAAGCTGTTTACCTATGAAATTAGCTTAACGTCATTGTCAAAGGTTCCACCAGCAATCACTTTTTAAAAATTGGACGTTGTCTAGTTTTTTGCTGTTTTCGAGTACGTTTGTCTCTATATAAATCCTACTAGTTTGGAGATCTACCGTCTAACCTAAAACATATGACAATGCCTGTCATAATATACGGGGGAGCAAAATGTCAAATTTACATGACCTACTACGCAAGTAAAGTTATAGTGTACGGACTATAGAACGGTGTCCACGAAAGTTTTAAAGGTGGTCGCGGGCGTACAACCCGTCGACCTGCGAACAGTGCAGTGATCTTTCAAGAAAACTAGAGAAGAAGGATGTTGTCTGAAAGGGAGCTGATGCAGGAGTGGCAATCGAGGTGGACGGAATACGGAGGTTGGTCGAAGACCTTCTTCAAATATGTAATGGTCTGGAAGGATCGCAAATGGGGAGAGCTGAATTACACACTGACTTACACAGGCCTTTACTGGGTACGAGGGGTTCCGTTCCGCAAATTGTTGGTATCGTGGTAGAGATGACGACGCCAAACACACAATTTTCCACTGTGGAGAATTTGAGGAAGAAAGGAAGCAATCAGTGACCGAGCTAGGAGGGAGATTACGGAAATAAACATCGGAGATCTAGTGCTACAATCGGTGGAAAACTGGAAGGTGGTTGACAAGACGATCACCAGGATTATGATGCGGAAGCAGACAAGGAGAAAGCGAAAAGAAGGGCAGTCTGTGCGGGAGGATTACAACACGTTCCTGAAGAAATGCACACGCGGTCCCGGGAGGGAACAAGGGGGTGACGAGAGGTACAGGGTTTTGGTGGATATTGGGTCGGTATCGGGTCGACCACGACCATACCATCAACGTCCTGGAGTGCGTAAACGCATCTGCTAATCCTCTATAAAAAAAAGATTAGTCCAATTCTAGTTTTACTGGTTATGTTAGTTCAGATTAATCCAGTTCTAGTTTTGCTGATTAGGTTAGTTCAGTTACACTTTTTTACGTTTAGATTAGGTTTGGTTAGTTCAGGTTAGTCCACTTCTAGTTATCATGATTACGTTATTTCAATGACCAGTTTTTATACATTACCCAGTCACAGGGTTGGACTTTTAAATTTTAATAATATTAATTATATAATTTTCTTTTATTTTGATTGTAGATGCGACCACAGAATTGCACTTAACTTTGAACTCCGACGTTTCGCGTCTAGAGATATCATGTGTTCATTAGAAAACTTCATCTAGTTGGCTGTGAAATTTCAAAAGGAAAGGATGGAGAAATAAGAGTCCAATTACTTTGATTATATCATCCTTTTCTGTCAAAATTTCATAGCCTGCTAGATGAAGTTTTCTAATGAACACCCTGTTTTTTTGACAGGTGTTTCTGAGAGAAAAGTAACTTATTCAAGATTTTTTTTATTTGTGTTATAGGCCGTAAGCTCTATTAAAAAAAAAGAAAACATACTTTTTTCATTAACTTACCTGTGATATCTTCATCTTTTATACCTATCTTGTTTCAGCATGTTGAGAGGATACGGTAAAAATGTCAAAATCTGATTTTTAACTCCTACTTGATGACATTAATAAGGGAATGGTTTATATACACACACATACAAGTGACGAAGTTATGGTAAAACCAAAATCAATTAAACTATTGATCAGCGTATTTCATTAAATTCAAGTTTTGTAAGATCTTCCGCACATGAATAGCCTTTGTAGGTTTTGTAAATGAGCGAAAACGAATGAACGAGCCAATTGAACAGGAAATGTGATCATTGAGAAAGCGAATGTCAATTTTGGAAGTACCAATAAAGAAAATAAAGGATGAAGCGGACTTGTTGTTTTCTCTAGAAAAAGTACCATTCTGTGCAAAGTAGGAATAGTTATAATATATATTATTTAAAAAATGTCATCTAGTTGGATGTGAAATGTCAAAAAGAAAAGGATGAAAGGAACATTTACATCGAATGCGACATCCTTTTCTGTCAAAGATTCATAGCTTTCCAGATGACTTTTCTTATGAACCTTCCGTACTTCTGCAAGATTCTTTATAAACATTCTGAACTAAAAATTTGCTACTTTTTTGATGTTTCTAGTTTTTCCTGAATTTTCTTTTATAAACTTTATGATTATCATTTTTGTTTATTAATCTTCATAACGTAAAAAACCACTCTGAGAAATCTTTGTAAGTCGGTTGAATAAATGAACTAGTAATCCTGCTATAAGTATTCAGATTCAAAGCTTTGCTACGTGTTAATGTTCGCGTTTTGAATAACCACAAAATGCAATTTTTACACCGAGTTATCCCAGAATTGCGCAAAACCGTCAATGTTATGGCTGCAGGTCGTTCACACAGAATTGTTTATTGCGTAATAATAATTATATTGTTTACTTTTTAGAATAGGGGCAGGTGCTTAATTCCCGGACGACTGAAACGCCGATTTGATTTAATAGTAGATAACTTTTTTTATCTTATCTATGAATCGAGACGCAAAAAGATTTAGAAAATACTTGGAACTGGAAATATGTTAGTTACTAGAGAGTGATAGTTATTTGTGTATTAAAATAGCAAAAGGGATTTTTTGTCGCTTGATGAAAAAGAGGAACGCGGAAAGTTAGTCGAGAATGACAAAAATACTTTGCCCTGGGATTACCAGGGGCGATCCTACGTATAGGCAAAGGGGTGCAAAAACCCGGGCGTCCACATATAGGGGCGGCCAAAACATTTAATTTTACGTCCACATATGAGAAATTTTACTTAAAAAAATGTGACGATAAAGTATTACAAATATAAGACGTAAATAGTGGATGTACAACATAAAAACACTTCATGTTGGCAAAATTGCCAACGTTTCAACCTTTATTGAAGTATCACTGAGAGCCAAAATATAAGTATACGTACATATAGCAAAACTATAATCAGTTTCAAGTATTTAACACAAGGTCGGATTTGTTTTGGTTTTGGGCTGTGCAAAAAAAAGATCTATGTATCTCTCTTTTTAAGGCTGTCCTCTCTATCCCATTCATTACTTCATAAAAATGCTTGCAAAAACTTTATTTTCTCGCGAGATATTTCACTTTGATTTTTTTTGGCTCTATCAAATGTCACAAATATGTATTTATATAACAATAGACATATTCGTTAATAGTGTTTATTTCTTACTAATTTATAATAAAAATGGCCATTAAAAAAAAAATATTTTTTCCTGGGATATGACATACGTAGGTTCGAGCTAGAGAGTTTCAATTTAACTCCACCATCCTCGGGTTGTCCGCCTTTCGCACTATGCAAAAAATATATATGCATTTCTCTTTTAAACACCATCTTTTCCGTAAGTCTTTCTCTATCCCACTCATTATTACTTAGAAACAGTTTCAAAAACTTTTTTTTCTTGCAATAGTTATTTTCCTAACTAGTGCGGAAAGTGATACTTTCCCGCACGCTGTCTGCCGACGCCCGAACGACGCAAAGCGGAGTTCAGGCAGCTGACGGGTGCGGGAAAGACACTTTCCGCACGAGTTAGGAACAATATTTTTTCTACGAGCTAATTCATTGTAACATATACAAGGCATAAATATATAATACATAATAGCTATTTATGTAACCAGTTACGAAAAGTCCAATTTTGTATAACGAATGAATATTTGCGGGACGAGCGCAGCGAGTTCCCGCAATTTGAATGAGATACACAAAAAAGGTTTTTCGTCACGTGTTTCATACAAGATTTTTTTCTAATTTTGACTACAAATACCTACTTAGAGAGAGAATTATTATTATTATTAAACTTCAATATTTACTTTTAAACCATCTTGTATCTACTTAATACCGTAAAACTATAGCAATGGTGTGCCACAGCCGAAACCTGCAACTGGTGGTGACACCAACTTTTCATCACTAGTTACGAAAGATTTTACTTTTCGTAACTAGTTACGAAAAGTAGGACGTTACGTCACTGTCATCAGTATTGAAAAGTGCCACTTTATATGTCAAAATTAGAAAAACAACTTTATCTTTGTCAACAGTATGACAGCTGAATTAATCAACAATCAATTGGTTGTTATGACAAAACCTTGGTGTGATTGTTGGCGTGACGTAATATTTCAGACATGAACTGGTGACATTGGAATAAAAAGTATGTATATTATAGGTATATTTTGTATCAAAAATCAATTAAGGCAAGCATAATAGTTCCTTAAAAATGTTTGGCACGGCTGTAAGGCAGATGCACCTATCTAGATAGACAAACTATAAAGTCTAATTATATTATAAATCAGTCATTCTTTAAATATTTACTTTCCCGCAGGCTAAATTTACTTTCACGCACGCCGTGCGGGAAAGTAAAGCTTTCAAAAACAAAATGCGTGCGGGAAAGTGATATATTAAGAACGCTCGTAGAAAAAATATTTTACTGTAAATATTGGCTTTTTCAAAAAAGCTGAAAGCGACTAACCTGAGCTAACCTAAATTAACTAGGTGTAATTTGTAGTATTGGTGAAAGACAGAACATTTTTAAATTTTTTTGAGTTCACAAAATTGAGAACTTTCAAAAAATTTAATTTTAAATTCTAAAGAATCAGAAAATATGAAAATCTTTGCTCTAACACTTGCAAATATTTTTGTTAAAAAATCTTTATATACCTAATAAAGCTTTTTCTATTCACGTGCGGGAATATGAACTTTCCCGCACGCATTTTAATGTGGAAAGTTGTACTTTCCCGCACTAATGCCAAAAAATATATATTCCCCCAAAAAATTGCAAAAATGCATTATAGATGAAATATATGCGCATACCATTGCTGGTATTTAACAATCGAACACCATAACACCGTAACAACCCGTTATTATTTTTTAATATGGCAAAGTCATGGCCACAATTTGTCGAGACTTCAGTTTGTATCCAGTCATAAGAGTTGGAAATAGAATGAATTCTTCCAACGAAGTCACTGAAGAGTTACCTGAATATATTGAAGAGGCAGCAGCAGAAGCAAGTTTAGAGCTATTACCTGAAAAGTCGAAAGAAAGGTACGAGAAACAATAATCCACCGGTGTCCCGTTATTTGGAAGAAAAGCAGCTCAAATTGACACAGCACTTGGCATCAGCAATACATTTACAAAATGCTCATAATTGTTCGTTTAACATAAACATCAATAATTCTAAATAGTTAAAGTTGTATTGCTTCTGGGCTTCTGTTACCTACTACCTAGTTTAAATAAAAAAAAATTATGTTATATTTTTAATAGAAAACAATAGATACGCTCATAATTACATATTGTAAAAATGATTGTGATTTGTATCAGTATCATACCAAATTTGCACATCAATATTTGGTTCATATCAAGAACATTCTGCCTCAAAACAAAGTAAATGTTACATGCACAAAGAATCACTTTTGTGCTGCATGTATTGAAGAGAAGCAATGCAAGACACCACATAAAAGAAGTAATACTAGGACTACTGCACCTGAAGAGCTCATTCATACTGATTTATGTGGACCACTCGAAGAAGTGTCACTTGGAGGACCACGTTACTTTTTTTTGTTGAAAGATGACTTTTCTCACTACCGTACAGTGTATTTTATTAAAGAGAAAAATCAGGTACAAAAATTAAAAATATTTCTTGCACACTGTAAAAATCAATATTAAGACATACTGACAATGGAACAGAATTTGTCAATAGTACAGTATGATAAATGTTAGAAGAGAGATGGATATGCCATCAAACTTCAGTGCCATATACTGCTGCTCAAAATGCAAAAGTAGAAAGAGAAATGAGACCAGTAATGGAGCCAGCTAGATCAATGTTAAAAGAAAGAAATCTGTCCAAGCATTTGTAGCCAATAGCTACAAACACAGCTGTGTATATTCTCAATAGAACTGGTACGGGTCGTTAATTATAAAACGTCATCTAGTTGGCTGTGAAATGTCAAAAGAAAAGGATGAAAAAACAAAAGTCCATTTATTTTGATTATGTCGTACTTTTCTGACAAAATTTCATAGCCTGGTAGATGAAGTTTTATAATTAGCACCCTGTACTATTTCTCTTTCAAAAGAGAGGATATTCAATTTGTGGCACAACAAGAAGTTCGACACTAAACCATTGAAAGCTGCATTTGGTGCAGAAGTATGGACTCAAAGGGAGTTTTTGTTGGTTATGGAGAAACCACCAAAGGATTCAAAATATATCACTCAGATACTGGAAATTGCTCAATGGAGTGTGAAGTTGCTTTTGCACCTCACAGATGCCTGAAAAATATTTTGAAGAAAATTTTAAGTCAGGTCTAACTAACCAAGAAAGCTTTGTTGAGAAGAATCCTCATGGACAGTAGGACAGTATCTCACGATATCTCCCACTACATTTTTCAATACATATAATCATGAAGGAACACAGTTTCAAGAGCAAGCTCAACAACCTCCAAAAGAAAATCACTCGTTGAAAAGTCATGCCTTCAACCTAATGCAGTTTTACATTAAACTAACCTGAACTAACCTGATTCTACATTGGAAATTGGAACCCTCAATAATTTAAAATTTTGATTTTAAGTAAACATTTATACAAAAAAAGGCATTTCTTTGAAAACTGTGCGTTATTACTCAATAATTCAGAAGCAAATTGAATATACAATTCAAACATAATAAGATTTTTTGAGATATTGCTTTTTTTTCGAGACTGTGACTCGAGTTGCTACTACAAGACCAAGACCGAGACCGAGACTCAATTATAAATTTTATACCGACACAGAGAGTATGTAAGCCTCGGTCTCCGTTTCGGTCTCGTGAAGCTCTATTAGAAATAGTCCGATACTGAAAATCCGGAAATAATATAAAAACTTGTAAAATAACAAAGTAGAAAAATAAAAAATAAAATAATATACAAAGAATACTAACCAGAAAATTTAAAAACAGTACCAAGCAAAGAAGAGAATAAAACTTTAGAAAATAAAAAAAGAAACAAAACAAACTGGTATATATGGAAAAACTGTTATATAAAGCAGTCTAGAAATTTCACAATTAGTATGAAATAAATTAGAAGAATATCTGGTAAATATTGTCAAGTCAGACAGGAAACAAACCGATTCACACTGAAGAGAAAAGAGAAAAGGAAATTAAGAAAAAATATTAAATTTAGAGAAAGGAGAAAAAGAAGTAGAGAAAAGAAGTAGAGAATATAAAAGGAAAGAAAAACTTATGGATACTACAAATGCTGAATAGGTGCTTGAAAAACCGAAAGAGAGCCAATTGTTTTTAAGAACATAAAAAAAACGGCAATTCAGAGAAAAAGCAAATGAACTAAAATTTAAAAATTTAAGGAATAGCAGAAATTTATTCAAACAAAAAACAGTATAGTACGCCCAAAAGAAAAGTAAGAAGTAATAGAAAAAATAGCAAATGATCTAAAATAGAAAGGAGTGAAAATTTTGCGAATGGAATAATAGACGTAAACCAACTAGAGAGACGAAATTTAATAAAAAAAAACAAAAACGAAGAAGGTAACTGAGAAAAAATGATCAAAGATACAGGAATTAAGAAGGGGAGCAATTATAAGAAAACAGAAAATATTACAGAATGTAATTGGGAAAAGAAAATGAGCTGAAATAATAAAAAAATATTAAAGGGAAAGTGGCTGAAAAATGATTCAAAAAATGCCGTCAAATTATAGAAAACGTAATATGACTACTAAAAAAATAGTAAATGATGCGAATGTCTTCTTAATATGGAAAATATCACGGATTAGAAACAATACAAATTAACCATACAAAGAACAAAGCAGGTCAAAAGCAGTGCGAGAATTAAAGGATTGGAGCTTGATGAATAAATATAAAACAACAGATCTGTAAACGGTGAAAAGATGTATAGAAAACCAAAAAAGGAAAAATAATAAGAACTTGGAAAAGAACAATATAGAGAAAAATAAATGCGTTAAAAATGCAGAAGAAGGCAAAAGAGGATTTAAAACTAAATAAAAACGAAAAATGAAGCAAAATTAAAAAAGTTGCTATTCGTCAAAAGGTTCTTAATAGATGGTCCGATATTAACTTTTTAGCCAATTTTTAAAAAATTTACTTTCATGGTTAATATAATTAGGATTAAATTTGTTACGTTCTTAGTGAATCGCAGACGTGCCATTCCTATCAACAACACCAAAAAAAAAATTCTTAATTTTTTTTTTTGAATTTGACCAAAGGAGAGGGAGCTATAACTTTTTTCTCAATTTTCAAGTTTGACCGCCTGTAACTTGAGAACGAGTGCACCGATGGGAGTAAATCCACCTGCTTTTTGAGTGCACCCATGGGAGTAAATTTACCTGTTTTTTGCTCCTCTTGATGTCCTCTTTTACCTCCCGCCAATACAAGTCCCGTAGATGCAACATTTTCGGAGAGACGACCTTTCGGTGGGTGATTTTTGGGCGCTTTTAAAGTCGAGCTTTTGGTTAATTTAAAAAAAACTACTTTAAGGGTATATAAAGTTAATTCGAATTGAGTTTTTTACATTCTTCGGCAATTGCAGACATGCCACTCCGATGAAAAATACCAAAAAAATTTCCCAATTTTTTTAAATTGACTAAAGGAGAGGGGGGGGGGTGTTACGACTTTTTTCTCAATTTTTAACTTGGACTCCCTGTAACTTTAAAACGAGTGGACCGTTTGGAGTGTATCCACCTGTTTTTTTTTTGCTCTTCTTGATGTCCCCTTTCACCTACCGCCAACAAATGTCCCATAGGTGCAACATTTTCGGAGTTAGATCCCTTCGATGGTCGATTTTTAGGCACTTTTAAAATTTTTTAAAAAATTACTTTCATTGTTAATTACATTAGAATTGAGTTTGTATTGTGATGTGTGTATATTTGTTGTAGAATAGAATTGCAGACGTGCCATTCCCATCAGATACCAAAAAAATTTCTGAAATGTTTTTGAACTTGACCATAGGGGGGGGGGGGGGGGGCTATTACGACTTTTTTTTCAATTTTCAAGTTTGACCGCCTGTAATTTTAGAACAAGTGCACCGATGGGAGTAAATCCACCTGTTTTTGCTGTTCTTGATGTCTTCTTTTACCTCCCACAAACAGAAGTCAACTGTGCGTTATAACTCAATAATTCAGAAGAGAATTGAATATGCAGTTCAAACAAAATAAGATTTTTTGAGATACTACCTTTTTTTCGAGACCGAGACCGAGACTCGAGTTGCTACTTTTTGAGTGCACCCATGGGAGTAAATTTACCTGTTTTTTGCTCCTCTTGATGTCCTCTTTTACCTCCCGCCAATACAAGTCCCGTAGATGCAACATTTTCGGAGAGACGACCTTTCGGTGGGTGATTTTTGGGCGCTTTTAAAGTCGAGCTTTTGGTTAATTTAAAAAACACTACTTTAAGGGTATATAAAGTTAATTCGAATTGAGTTTTTTACATTCTTCGGCAATTGCAGACATGCCATTCCGATGAAAAATACCAAAAAAATTTCCCAATTTTTTTAAATTGACTAAAGAAGAGGGGGGGGGGGTGTTACGACTTTTTGCTCAATTTTTAACTTGGACTCCCTGTAACTTTAAAACTAGTGGACCGTTTGGAGTGTATTCACCTGTTTTTTTTTGCTCTTCTTGATGTCCCCTTTCACCTACCGCCAACAAATGTCCCATAGGTGCAACATTTTCGGAGTTAGATCCCTTCGATGGTCGATTTTTAGGCACTTTTAAAATTTTTTAAAAAATTACTTTCATTGTTAATTACATTAGAATGGAGTTTGTATTGTGATGTGTGTATATTTGTTGTAGAATAGAATTGCAGACGTTCCATTCCCATCAGATACCAAAAAAATTTCTGATATGTTTTTGAACTTGACCATAGGGGGGGGGGGGGCTATTACGACTTTTTTTTCAATTTTCAAATTTGACCGCCTGTAATTTTAGAACAAGTGCACCGATGGGAGTAAATCCACCTGTTTTTGCTGTTCTTGATGTCTTCTTTTACCTCCCACAAACAGAAGTCAACTGTGCGTTATAACTCAATAATTCAGAAGAGAATTGAATATGCAGTTCAAACAAAATAAGATTTTTTGAGATACTACCTTTTTTTCGAGACCGAGACCGAGACTCGAGTTGCTACTTTTTGAGTGCACCCATGGGAGTAAATTTACCTGTTTTTTGCTCCTCTTGATGTCCTCTTTTACCTCCCGCCAATACAAGTCCCGTAGATGCAACATTTTCGGAGAGACGACCTTTCGGTGGGTGATTTTTGGGCGCTTTTAAAGTCGAGCTTTTGGTTAATTTAAAAAACACTACTTTAAGGGTATATAAAGTTAATTCGAATTGAGTTTTTTACATTCTTCGGCAATTGCAGACATGCCATTCCGACGAAAAATACCAAAAAAATTTCCCAATTTTTTTAAATTGACTAAAGAAGAGGGGGGGGGGTGTTACGACTTTTTGCTCAATTTTTAACTTGGACTCCCTGTAACTTTAAAACGAGTGGACCGTTTGGAGTGTATCCACCTGTTTTTTTTTTGCTCTTCTTGATGTCCCCTTTCACCTACCGCCAACAAATGTCCCATAGGTGCAACATTTTCGGAGTTAGATCCCTTCGATGGTCGATTTTTAGGCACTTTTAAAATTTTTTAAAAAATTACTTTCATTGTTAATTACATTAGAATTGAGTTTGTATTGTGATGTGTGTATATTTGTTGTAGAATAGAATTGCAGACGTGCCATTCCCATCAGATACCAAAAACATTTCTGATATGTTTTTGAACTTGACCATAGGGGGGGGGGGGGCTATTACGACTTTTTTTTCAATTTTCAAATTTGACCGCCTGTAATTTTAGAACAAGTGCACCGATGGGAGTAAATCCACCTGTTTTTGCTGTTCTTGATGTCTTCTTTTACCTCCCACAAACAGAAGTCAACTGTGCGTTATAACTCAATAATTCAGAAGAGAATTGAATATGCAGTTACATTGGTCACATTGGAAATTGGAACCCTCAATAATTTAAAATTTTGATTTTAAGTAAACATTTATACAAAAAAAGGCATTTCTTTGAAAACTGTGCGTTATTACTCAATAATTCAGAAGCAAATTGAATATACAATTCAAACATAATAAGATTTTTTGAGATACTACCTTTTTTTCGAGACCGAGACCGAGACTCGAGTTGCTACTACGAGACCGAGACCGAGACTTACATACTCTCGGTCTCGGGGCTCGAATTTATAATTGAGTCTTGGTCTTGGTCTCGTAGTAGCAACTCGAGTATCGGTCTCGGTCTCGAAAAAAAGGTAGTATCTCAAAAAATCTTATTTTGTTTGAACTGCATATTCAATTCTCTTCTGAATTATTGAGTTATAACGCACAGTTGACTTCTGTTTGTGGGAGGTAAAAGAAGACATCAAGAACAGCAAAAACAGGTTCGGTCTCGTGAAGCTCTACCTTCAACAATTGAAGACAACAAAAGAGAACCCGCCAGAGACACCAAACCACCAAGATATCTCAGTTAAGATTATTTCTGTTATCTTGAGTCCACTACGGATCAGCCCACTACATTGGAGGAAGCTCTAGCATCCCCACAAGCATCAAGATGGATTGAAGCCATGAATTCCAAGGTGGCAGCGTTGCAGGAGAACAACACGTGGCAAGTTGTGAATAAACCTGAAAGTGAAGTTCTGGTGGTGACCATAAAATGGGTGTTTAAAGTGAAGAGGAATAAGGAAGGTAAGATTGATCTTTACAAGTCTAAACTAGTTGCTAGGGGTTTTGTACAGAAAGATATCGATTATAACGATATTTATTCCCCTGTTGTTCAAATGGCTACAATTAAGACGTTAATACCTCTTAGTAAAGCAAATGGATGGTTTGTTTATCATTTGGATGTCTGCAGTGCATTTTTGAATGGCTCAATTAATGATGATTTTTATATAACTTTGCAAAGCATTTCTAAGTTGCCTGTAGATAAAGTTTGCAAATTAGAGAAAGCTTTGGGCTGTAGAATGCATCCAAGTGTTGGTAAGACAGTTTGAATAGTTTCATGTTGAGTCAAAAATTTAGTAAAACATTGTCAGAGGAGTCATTTGTTGATGACCTTTTGTGCACTGGATATGGCTCCATGATATCCCATATTATTACTATGTTGAGAAGCAATTTTAGGAAGAAGGATTTAGGTCTGGCAAGTTTTATATAAATCAGGACTTGCAAAATGGAATAACAACATTGGACCAGGTCCAATATCTTGAAGACGTTCTCAATTTAATATATTAGAATGCCATAAGGTAACTACTTCCATCGATTCTAACTTTAATTTTTCATTTATGCTTAGGGATAAGTCTGAAAATGATGAGTTTGAACATCGATATAGAAAATTTAATGGATGTATAATGTATGCCATGACTGGCACAAGACCCGATTGGTGTTCATGTACAATTTTTCTTTTAAGATTTCAGTCTTGTTTAGCAATGACTTGTGGATATGTCTCAAAGGTTTATTGCGTTACATTAAGGGTACTATTGTATAAGGGCTACTGGTTGCCAAGGCAACATGTATAACTTAAATGGCGAGCGGGAATAATGATATTATTCCCGCAGTTTCAACTCATATATCCCTCTGACGCTATATGAGCCCTATTTAACTTTGGTCAACAAGCTGAATATCAGTATATTATTAAGTGGTCGTGGACAACCACGAAAGTCATTGCGACATCACAGTACTGAGATACCGTAGTTAAGTGCAGTGTGGTGGCCTGCCACCACACTGCAGCCATAGGCTTCAACCCCATGCCGTTACATGTTTTGGTCCTTTCAAAACTTACTACAATAAAGCAATGGATGACTGGCATATAAACAATGCAGGGACTCCAGTTACTATTTACACTATTGCTGAGCTAGTAGGCAAAGCATTCCCTCAAGCCTTTGTACCATCTAACATTATTAAAAGATTCAGCTCTACAAGAATACTCCCGTTCAATCAAAGCATTTTCACAGACGTTGATTCTATGAGCTCATATGTAACAGATCGACCGATGAGAGAAAATTCAACAAACTTAGAAACAACAATGGAGGATACCAAGGAGGATAAGGAACAATCTCAATCTTCAAAAAATTAAACATACCTTATAAATTGCCCATAACGCCTGTAAAAACAATTAGGATAAATTCAGAGCCATCTACTTCATCCCCGAGTATCCAGAAGAAGTAAGGCCACATTCCAGGACTAGTGGAGCTCGAAGGACCACAATGAAATAACATTCTACTGTTTTTGACTGACAGACTAAATATGGAAGAAAGGCAAAAGAAAGAATATAAAAAGTTAAAACCATCAACTATACAAAAAGTACAAAGAGCAGCGAAGAACGTGAAAAAGAAAATCCTCGCAGATCAAAATCAACTTATTTGATTTGACATATCAAATCCTGATGAACTGTTGTCTGATGGGAAATTTGACCTAAAAGTATTTCTGGTTAGCTCAGGTCAAACAGATTTTATTCTGGTTCAATATCCACTAAAATAAAGTGTTAAAGATTATGTAGGACAAATCGACAATACTTTAAGTTGATGAATATACAGTAAACTTTATGCGGAAAACCTCGGATTCCACTTTTGTATTTCCAGAAATGAAAGATGAAGATGTTGTTTTCGAAGAGAATATAATTTGTAAACTTCCTGGGGCTGCCCTAGTTGGAGAGACAAAACGGGCTGTAAATCATCTAACATTTCATTTCGATTTTGCAAAATATAATGTACAATGATTGTTTTGTGCATGATTTTGATTGTTTCTTACCTAATTATATTTAGGTACTTAAGCATATTTAATGTCATGTTACAATATTAAATACGTTTGAGCCTAAATTTGTTCAATTTCAGGATTATCCCTTTATATACCGCGGGATGCAACATATAGGGACACGTGGTATATAAAGGGACAACAGGTTCTTTTTCTAAATTTTGGAAGAAATCATTCACCTTCTAAGCAAATGGTTTGACAATAGTGTTATCTATTTATTTAAATACCCAAAATGAAATTTGTAACTAAAAACGCAAGGAAGTTATCCAAGAAAGAAAATTAATGTCCCTGTATATAACACTCTCCCCTACTGTAAAATGTCTTTAATTTCAACCACATATGTAATGATGATGACATTTCTGTCTTTTTAAAATCTTGGAAGTCCTCATCGAGACCAGTAATCAGATCTTGGTCTCATTACTGGTCTAGGACGGGAAGTAACTCCATTACTGGTCTAGGACGGGAAGTAGTTACTTCCCGTCTTAGACCAGTAATGCACATGCAAAAAAAGCGTAGAAACTTCAGGAAATTACAGAAACCCTGACAGTTGGTTTTGCTCTATACCATAGCCACCATCAAAATTCCGCCTCACGAATTCACTTGATGTTATGCAGAGAGTGTGGTTGAAAATAAAATAGTATACAGTATCTGCAATTATATCAATCCCATATAAATTTCGATAGGGTCTATTATTGGCTTTCCTAATAATTTGAGAAAAATTATATTTAGATTTTTTGAAGAACACCAAATACCACAACTAAGGCGACTTTTTCTTCAGGACAGTAGTTCATGGCTACTTTTTTCGATGTCCAAGTTTCAATAATAAAAAAGCAGTAAATTTCTGAATGACAACCTTATTTGATAGCCAACTCTTACCTTGACGGGTCTACGTAAATACGGGGCGACAAGAAAGCCAAAATATTCAAAAAGTTATTATTATTAAATCGTAAACGGGTTAATAAAAAATGCTTGAAGTTGTCCCTTTAGTTGTGGTTTCTGGTGTTTTTCAAAAAATCTAAATAGAATTTTTCTCTCAAATAATTGCGGAACCCAATAATAGACCCCTTCAAAATTTACATGGGATTTCCTATGTCCCTCACGACGATGCAACACCCGGTATATAAACTCGATGGGAACACTCGACTGGATACACTAATAGTATATTACAATACAAGATGATAAGCTTCGTTACTGTCTCGAGATTTTATTTATCTCGACGCTACGCGTCACGATAAATAACATAATCTCTGAACAGTAATGAAAGACTTCCCATCTTGTATTGTAATATACTATTAGTGTATCCAGTCCTGTAAAAAGCTATTTACCGGATTAAAATCAAGTACGTAAAAGTGTCCTAAATGATAGATAGTTCAGTATATGAAGTAAAAAATTGTCCAAAATCAGATTCGGCGTCCTTGCATAGCTTTAGTAGAAGACAAATGATTTTTTGTAATTCGAAATACGAAAAGCGCAAAATGGGTGAGATACTTAAAATGATTGTAAACATTCAATGATCAAACGTTATTTTTGAAATCAGTTTTCCAGGCACTATCGGTGTAGCACAAAAATATGTATCAATCCATTTACGAAAAATCGACATAACTTTTTATTTTTTATTTGTCAGTAAACATCATCAATCTTATTTCTTCAAATTCGGTCCTTATGGTTGATCTAATATTAAAAAAGGCTATTTATTTTGCATTTAACCTTCTACGGCTTTATTGTTTATGTAGATACCTAACAGTTCGTATTTAAAATTAATTTTTAATTAAATTTAAACATCTAAAACTATTTTTTTATATTATAGGAAAGGATATATGCCGGTACAATTATATATTTAGTTGATAGTCCAAAAAGTAGTTTTCTAATCAAATAAACCATAACGTGTGAAACATAGTTGAATGATCAATAAAAAGCTTTCTAATATTAGGTATAAACAAATCAGTACCGCAATTGAATAACAAAGCTGATGATGGTTACTCAAAAAGAGAGAGTAAAAATCTTACTAAGCTTCACAATGCTAAATTTTTACTTACCTTTTACCGTATGTGAAGTTCTTATAGCATCCCCTTTATCAGTATTTAGAAAAATTATTTTTTACTGTTTTCAAAACCACACAATATTTTATTAACATCGCTTTTAAATTTTTTTAGCACCAAATTTTCTTACTTTTTATTAATTTATCTGTACCCTTATTCCTCAATAGTTATAAATAGTACATCTGATATATTAGTTAGACAACGCTGGTATATAAATAATATTTTTAAGTCAAATAAAAAACAAAACTTTTACATGTCTCTGTCAACAACAGATTTTATGAATATATAAATAATATTGATTTGTTCTGCATATACTTACCAACAAAGAGCGAATCATGTTAGTTATTAAAATTAGTTTGAGTGCAATCAAACAAGCTGTCGAATTACTAAAAATCCATAATAATTAATTCACAATTTCTCTTAGCTGGAAGCAAATCTCCCACAATAATTATTACTAAAAATAACATTTTTAAAATTTCAAATAAAATTTTTAAAATTACGTTTAAGCTATTTGGTGAAGTAAATAATACTTTTTCCAAATACACACCTGCTTTTTACAATAAGTTTTTGGGTTTGTAAGTATCGTTTTTTGAGATCTCGCAAATAGCATAATTGTCTGTATTTTTGTCGTCAGTAAATCTTTACTAACTAATAAAGAAAATGCGCAATTGAACACTAACCAGCTCTTACTAAGATTTAATTCAGAAAATTAAATCTGCTTTTTGAAATAAAAAACAAAAGCACATTTTGTGTAATTCCATTTAATTAAAATTGTAAAAATATCATTATCAGAATAACAACGGACACAAACATATTGAAAGAAAATCTTACAAAACTTTATAAAAATTACAAATAATGAAACAAAAAGAAAGAAAAAGATCACGTATTTTTTTGTATTAACAAACAACAGATATTATTGATAATATTGATTACACAAAGAGTAACCTAAATAAAATATTACATTTGTTAACAAGACGTGTGATGGTGACAAATTTAACCACCATCTATTCAGTCAGTAGTGAAGCCGACACCTTTTCATAAATAAATAAAAACTAAATAACCTTGATACTTTTCACTTATCTATCAGCAGCCGAAAAGAGACCACAAACAATTATTATTGAGCAACAAACAATCAAAACACCGCATGCACCGGTAACTGCACAAGACACCTCAGTACTACTATTTTGACCTTGATCTTGAATCTAGACTGGCGAGGCCTCGTCATGGTAGAAACATGACACCGAAATCCGGCAGTACCCTACACAACACAACTTCGAAACCGACTGACGAAAATTAATGAATGAACGGAGTACCCACTACGATCATTGGTAGGAGCACCGGTACGACCTGTGATTGGTAGAATTCGCGCTCCTCCTAACCAAGACTGCACACACTTGCACCCCACCTCGCCTTCTTAAGTCCGTAGTAAACCGATGTATAAAAGCAGTATACTACAAATACTACCACAATAGATATATCGCGGACTCTTGCACACTCCAAAAATCTCGTATAGTTATAATAGTACTGCGGCAAGAAAAAGTTGTCATGTTCGTATATAGTGCTTCAGTTTTGTGGAACGTCCTCAATGAGGACTCTACGAGGAACTTTCTTTTTGTGTTTACCGTAGTGTTAATTCTAGTAAGAACCCTCCAGTCCTGGTTGGAATGCAGAAGTCTTCCACCGGGACCTTGGGGAGTACCGGTGTTTGGTTCCTTATTAAAAATCAAAGGTGATTTACACCTTTTCTATAGAGATTTAACCCACAAATATGGGTCGCTGATTTCTACAAGGCTCGGATCGCAACTCATCGTTGTGCTCAGTGATTACAAAACTATCCGAGATGCCTTCAGAAAAGAGGAGTTTACCGGGCGACCCAGCACTGAACTCACCAATATTTTGGAAGGTTACGGTGAGTTTTTGTCATTATCGTAAATTGTAAGAGATATGTGTGTTTTTTGATCCAATCGGTACAACGACGTACGCAACAATTGACACACTTATTCACTTGAATGGCCTTCATGGGTCATCTCTCGAAATATACACATGAAAAAGCAATCAATAGCTATTTGTCCGATATGCTGCTTTTATCAGTTTTAGCCTAGTTTCTTTTGTAACAATGAAAACGATTATTACAACTCCAAAAGGATCTTTATCTTCACGAAGTTCTGACGTACTTGTAGTCAAAGGTTAATAATATTACTTGCTAAACCTTATCAGTAAAAAACATCACTAACGCTGTTCATCTTAATTCTACCATCAGGAGTAATAAACACTTCTGGCAAACTGTGGAAGGACCAAAGAAGATTCGTCCACGATGGCCTTCGACACTTCGGTATGTCTTACCTGAGTTCGAGGAAGGCGCGGATGGAAAACAGAATAGTGAGCGAAGTGGACGATTTCCTAAGAATTCTGAAGGCCACCAATGGGCAGCCGACCGACCTGAACCCGGTGCTGGCCGTCTCAATCTCCAATGTCATTTGCGACGTTCTAATGTCGGTCAAATTTTCCCACAACGACGCCAGATTCATCCGATTCATGGAACTGATCGAGGAGGGATTTAAGCTCTTCGGATCCTTGGAGTACGTGTTCTTCATCCCGATTTTGAAGTACTGGCCGGGACACACAAAGACGCGTCAGAAAATCGCCAAGGTAAGTCGATCATTAATATGGGCATCCTTGCATATCCGAATTACTTTCACTCTTTAAAGACATGATTGCTATTTATAACTGGTGGATACAGAAATGTGTTACTAACAGTATACCCGGCTAACCTTGACCTTAAATTAACAGCTTTCGATTTATCTAAATGCTGATTAATTTATCATCTGGTGTATAATAATAAGGCACTAATGGGAGCTTCTGAATTGTGTGCTACTGTGGTGAGTTTTTGTCAATAAGTGACCGGCTACTTAGCACTTTTAACAACGTGTAAATCAAATCACCCATAGGTGCTAAGACACCTACTTTTACTGTAGAGTTTTTGACCGATTTGGTTTTGCTAAATGTTTTTGTATGGCAACTGCTGTACAACAGTACCTGATTTCCACTCTTGTAATTTAAATCCTTAAAGTAGTGTTTTACAAAAATAATTTTTAGGTTATTACAATTTTTGAAGAGAATTTCCGTATTTTTTTTAATTTAATTTTCATGTTGTTAATTTTATTAATAATTTTTAGTTTAACGTTGTTTTGTTCTGATTTTAATACTTCAAATATAAATAAAAACGTTGTTGCTAGAAAAAAATTTTGTGAAAATAGTGTCATTTTTAAAAAATATTTTTCTAATCTTCTTATTAGAAAATTTGTGAGTTCTTTTCAAACACAGGATATTATTTTTTAATTACGTCTTTTACATACCTAAATCCATATACAATTATCTACAAAATTATTAATTTTATTAATTTTCGAGTGGTTCTCTATTCAGTTCACTAAACATTTTTAAAGATAATTTAATGTACAGATTGATGCGCTTTCTTATTTAGATAAAATATTAAAATAAATAAAAAGTTCAGGTTGTAAAATGTAACTGAAAGGAAATGAAATAATTAACTATAAAAATTGTTAATATTTTTATTGCATTTTATTGCATATTTTAGAAATGATAATAAGTAACAAGTTTGTAATTTATACGGGGTGTCTAAGTTTTAATTGCCCAAACTTTAATGGCATATGCAGCATCAACAAATTACAACAGTTTGTATTATACAACAATATCCCATAAGGCTGCGTTTACGACATACAGGTTTTTAAATAAAAACTTATTTCGGAATTTTCTCAAAAGAAGGATCAATTAAGCAGTAAATAACCAGGGACTGAGAAAAAATAACGCACTGAAGAGATAATAAATATTGCAAAAAAAAAACATGAAAAAACTGAACGTAAAGAAAGAATCATTTTATCATAATTAAAATGAATGTGAATGACACATTACTAAAAATTGAAGCGCTTCTTATTTAGATAAATTATTGTAATAAATAAAAAGTGCAGGTTTTGGCATATAACTGACAGAAAGTGAAATTCTTAACTATAAAATTTTAATTTTATCGACACATTTTAGTGTATATTTTAAAAATTCTAACCAGTTTATTTGATAATTTCCCAGGAACAGATTCAACTAAGCAGTGATGAACCAGTAGCGCAAAAAAACAAAGTGAAGATATAAGAAAAACTGCAAAAAACATTTGAAAAAACTGAACGTAGCAAACAAATTTTTCATAATTAAAATAAATACGAACGACACAATACTAAAAATTCAGATATTGAAAAACTAAAAAAAAATACAAAAAATCCGAAAGATTAGGTACATAAGAGCAATAACAAAGAATGAAGAAAACAATGGATGGAATCTGGATTACTTTGCAGATTATACAGACGTACTTGGCAAACGGAAATTTATAAAAAGGAGAACATTGATGTGGGCGTTCAAACCTTTGTTCAAACTCATCTTCTTCAGGGTACCAAGGTTCCATTTTTTTCTACACAAAACTTAATTAATTAGATACTCTATTGACAATAATAATTAAGTATTGTTAAAGGGGATAATGGCAATGAGCCTTCATTAATTTTTTAATTCAAATAGAAGTTTTAATATAAAATGAAATCATTTAGTCACAATTCATATTACATTTTCGACCGTTTACATTTTAGACCGTTTTTCGAGTTTAACCGCGGGGATCTCAGTTATTTCAAAATATACGAAAAAGGTAAAATAGCAAAATAGGGGAAAGTTGCGCAATTAGTAGTCTCAAAAAGTGATGTTTTGAAATTTCGAAAATTCCGACTGGTTTCGAAAATATCTGTAAAAATCAAAATTTTGAAAAAAAAAATAATTTTTTTAGTATTAATTTAAAAATATAATTTAAACTACTTGTCACTACTTCATAGCCATTTCTTGGCTCTCTTCAACGTCGTATTTTCAAAATTAAAATCGGACGAAGAGATTTAAGTTTTTGGTGTTTTTTTAAATATTTCAGAAACCACTCAAAATGTGGCAACATTATAAAGATTTTTTAAACAAGCTCTACAAAGTCCACTTTTTGCGAATTTAGCCGTCGTTTTTTAATCTCTTAATTAATTAAGTAGTTAATTTTTTTAACGAAGATAGCAATACTGCACGCACTTAAAAAAAGCACTTAACTTTATTTTTTTTAAATATGGACTAGAATTTGTTAAATCGCATTCTGAAAGTATAACCAATAGATTAATTATATCAATTTTTATTCTGGAGTCACTTTAAATTAAAATACTTGAAACTTCTTCATAGCCTCTTTTTTGCTCTCTCCAACGTCGTAATTTCAAAATTAAAATCGGACGTTTTGTTTTCAAGCAACCATCATCAACTTTATTTTTTTAAATACGGTCCTAGATTTTTTAAATCGGATTCCGAATATCCGTGCAATTTTACATTCGGTGACCTTGAATAGGGGCTATTTAATTGTAAAATCGTTAACTCTTCAACTGCAAGCGTTGGATGATTACTTAAATTTAAAAAAAAAGTTGCTAAATTTGGAATTAAATCATCCATATAGGTTTAAAAAGTACATATGGGAAGAAAAATAGCTTCTGTCAGTAAGTATTTTCACGATAAATTCGAAATTGGTGTTCTACAAAAATCGTTAAATATGGACAAAAGTAAATATAACATTTTGTTGTTTCTTTAAGTTTTATACAGTGGTACCAATTTTTTTTATTATGAGGTCCATTATGAGGTCCCCCTATATGGTGTCCTTTTTAAGTGCGTGCAGTATTGCTATCTCCGAAACGGCTGTAGTTACGAGCTCGGTTAAATTAGCAAAAAGTTGTCTTTTGTGGAGAATCTTTAGAAAACATTTACAGTGTTGCCACATTTTAAGTAGTTTCTGATATATTTAGAAAAATGTAAAAATTGCGAAAACTTTAAACATCTTCTATTTCAGAAATTATTGATGACACAAAAAAAGTTTAAATTACAAAGTTTCACTACACTCTAACCCCTCTCATACGATATCTCGATTAGCTTCGTGTGAAGAGATTTAAGTTTTTGATGTTTATTAAAGATTTCAGAAACCACTCAAAATGTGGCACCATTATAAAGATTTTCTAAACAGGCTCTACAACGTCAACTTTTTGCGAATTTAGCCGTCTTTTTTTAATCTCTTAATTAATTAGTTAAATTTTTTAACGAAGATAGTAATACTGCACGCACTTAAAAAAGGCGCTTAACTTTATTTTTTTTAATATGGACTAGAATTTGTTAAATCGCATTCTGAAAGTATAATTTTATCTCTATTTCAATTCAGCATATTTTAAAAAATACGACGTAATATTTGTCATTTTATTTATATAGGGTGATAAAACCAATAGTCTAATTATACCAATTTTCATTTTGTAGACATTTATTTGAATACAGAAAAAGTTCAAATTTGAAAAATTTAAAACGTTTTTTTTATTTCCTTAATAAGTCAATTAATTCTCATGATAATTAATTTCTTTATGTTTTTTATACATTTTGATAAAGTTTTACATTATGAAGAAAATTGGAATTCATTTACCGACATTATAATGAGTAGGTGGTCACCAATTTGTCGATCAACTCATCTGCATACTAGTTTCGTGGTGTACCCCTCATCAGTACTAATTGAAGGTCGACAAACTGAAGACCGTGGGTTCGCGGCTTAAAGCCAAAAATGTACGGAATACCGGTGAGATGTTGTACAGAGCAGGAGCAGGCCACAGCCCCCAGCGTATTAGCCTGGAGGCTGCGCTAATACGCCGGTGGATATCGCCTGCTCCTGCTTTGTACAACATTTCACCGCTCTTTCGACACTATAATATTACTTAAACAAAAAATCAAAATAATATCATAAATATATTTAAATATAATATTTTTTTATCCACTTTAAAACATTTTTTAAAAGGACTACCAAAATGTATTGTAAAACAGTCATGTTACTGAAGTTTTAGGTTTTGTTCCTTTAGCTTTTTTTTTCTTATATATTTACACAATTTTTCCATATGCTGTCAGGCACTCAATTTGATATTTTTTCCAAACAAATAAATTTATCGAAATATTTTTAAGGACGAATAATGACTGAAAAATGAATTATTACAATAAAAGGGCTACCATACAGGGTAGAAAAAAAGCTGAGGGGGTGGGATGACATTTAACCTCACAATTTTTGTTCACAGATAATTATTTGTAGTTTTCTTTTTTCATTATATGTAGGTATCAGAAATAAAAAAATATTTTGGGAAATAGTTAACGTAACAAGGCAGAGAGTTTTAAAATTTGCAGGATTTGCACCATCTATAGCAAATAGGGGGCTTTAAATTGAAAAGAGATGTAAGAAAACTCTTGGTTGGGCCTACTTTTTTGTAATACCCTGTATACAAATGACGACAACCGCAAGTGGAGAAACGTACAATTTCGTGTAACCAGCAGGTTTCTGTGGGGCTAGCAAGCGAAGTTCCGTTACGGCACTTCAAAGAGTTGTGAAAAGCGCCCCTTTATTTTATCAAATATCAAATTTTAAATAAACATTTGTCGTATCTACAAACTTCCGTAGCGGAAGTTGCTATGAATTTGTTTTTCTACTAAATTACGTGCTCAAAAAGTTTCACCATCACGTTTTGATGAAAATGAGAAAACCTGCCACACTGTATCCTGCAAACTATGAAACCTGCAAAACTTTATCCTGCAAACTCTGCCCAAAGTCGATAGACCATCCTTTCCGAAATGGCATCTCTTCTAAAAATCGCTTATTACAGCTTTGGAAATAGGCAGTTTAAAAGACATTTGGGACCTTAGATACGGTTTTTTATCCAGTTTTTTCATATTAAGCCAAGACAGTAAAAACAAAATTTAAATATTTAAAAATTACGACTTCTCTTGGAAAGTTTTATAATATTAAATGATAAAGTATCTATATTGAGTCGTCAAGGTTGGAATTTTGGGGTTATTGTATATACCAAAAAAAAATGGAGACCTAATCAAAATCGAAAACGATGTCAACTTTTAATTGACAGCATTATAATTGTATCGTCAAAAGCGAAAAATAACTCGTTGCTTGGTGCCTCATTTATAGCTCTCAAACTTCATATCTTCTGAACTAACCTGAACTAAACCGATTGACTAACCTGGTTATTCTGAATGAACTTTTTAAAGTTTCACGAAAACGTTTTGTATAGGGCGTTCCAAATTCCAGTGTAATCAGTGCAACCGCGGCAAATAAATGGTTGTTTAGTTATGGCAGAATGTAAAATATGGTCTTTATCTCAATACTTATAGCAAAACATTATACAAGTGTTCCAATTTCTATTTACACTTATTGTTGATTTTTGCTTCCAGAACCGAGAGGAAATGGCCCAGTTTTTCCAAACGGTGATCGACGAGCACAAAAGGACATTTGAACCAAGCCACCTCCGTGACCTTTTGGATACTTACCTGTATGAAATTCAAAAAGCCAACGAAGAAGGTGTCGGACATCATTTGTTCGAAGGAAAAGATCATGGTAAATATACATACAAAAATGTCATCTCTCTTCTTAAATAATGTCTTGCTTCACAAGCCTTAAACACCATTTTCTTCTTGTTTCAGATCGTCAAATGCAACAGATCATAGGGGATCTATTTTCCGCTGGAATGGAAACAATCAAGAGTTCCTTACACTGGGCTGTTTTATTCATGCTGCATAATCCTGATCACATGAAGGCCGTGCAAGAAGAGCTAGACCAAGTCGTTGGTCGTCAGAGGTACCCGAAGTTAGAAGATCTAGCTTACCTACCGGTTACCGAATCTACCATTTTGGAAGTACTTAGGATATCCAGTATTGTTCCTATGGGCACGACTCACTCACCCATCAAGTAAGTAATCATTAAATGGCGTTTTCGTCCTTGCTTGTTTTGTTAATTATGTGCATGATTTGCGCATATTTTTTTATCGCTAAAGCGCAGCGACGTTTTTATCGATCATGATGCAAACCAATAATACTTTTGATTGGCAAAACGGTGGTTTTTTACCGAGTCCAATAATTTTTTATTGGCGATTATGACAATATAACCGGTAATTTAAATTCACACCTGCGAAAAAAGTGAAAGTCCTTGTATGCCTAAAATTCATTTATATATATATATATATTTCGGTCGATGAACTTTAACAGCGGTATACTGTCAGACGATTTCTCAAACTAATTTCGTAACCCTACGCAAAGACTTTTTAATATTGTGTGTACCAGCGCACTTTACGCAACGGAGAGGCTTTTGACCTGATAGAATCGTCTTTATGTAACCGATCAGTAACGTTTACATATCTACAGAGAACAGCTAATAACGCAGTTTGCACAAAAAATTGTGACGAGCCAAATTTACATGTTGTAAGCGAATTGGAAATTGAAAACTTTCTGAAGCGGTAGAGGCTAGAAACCACAAGTTTTGGAATATCGGTCCTTAGCAAGTGAAAATAATATCTAAAATGCATTTGCTAGATTTACTGTCTTCAAGTTCATCAAAGTGTTCAATTTTCTTTTGCGGTTCTGATTTATGAGTGGTAATAATCAATAGATTTTCCATCTTTCCTCCAGGATTAAAAATAATCGAATATTGATTATTTCAAGTTTTTCCAAAGCGCAATTGTGCAAGAAGCGTTATCTTGTTTTTTAATGTCTTTTAGTTTTATCTGCCCACTTGTGTTAAAAACATTATACCACGAATTTCCTAATAACAATACTCACAGTGTTTAAAAATTTTGTGAAATTCTTGTTCTATATATTGTTATAGGAACACTTGTAAGTTTGTGTATAAAAAGATGTTGAATGGCTGGACAAAAAGCTACTTTAATTTTTTTAAATTGACAACATTTCGAACTTTGTTTAGGTCTTCCTAGGGGCTACAATATAAAATCAATATAAACATAACTACATATGACAGAACCAAAAGGAGAAGACACTTGAAACAAAAAAAATCAAAAATTTATAATATATAATTTGGAATTCCTTAATAAAAGTGATAGAAGTCTTCTCCAGGGCAAAAAGATAAAACACCTATATGGCACAACTAAAACCCGAAAACACAAAAAATTCAATAAATAAAAGTAGCTTTTTCGTCGTACACCAGTTATCCAACATATGGGAGAAAAAAAAACAGAACGGAAGAATATTTGAACAAAAATATTTGAAATAAACGAAGCCAGCCGGCAATAAATTTTTTGGTGATTTTTGGATATTGGTGATTATAAAAAATAACCACTGTTATCGAATATAGAGACACAATGGTCATAACTGAAAGAAAAACTATAAATGAGTAACAAAGACAATACATATCGAACAAAACACACAAGAAAGCAAATAATCCAAATTTTACCAAATTGAATATGAACATCTAGAAAATAAACGAATGAGTAAAGATAATTCTAAGGTACAAACAATCAAATAATAATAAAATGCTCTATCAAATTATGCACCATTGAAGAGGGTTAAAAGAAAAGTGCATAAAAGTATAACCCAAATTTAAAAGAATACTGATGCGAAAAGTGGTTAAAGATGGGCAGACCTTCCCAATTAAAAGGACGCAAAATACAGGGTGTCCCAATAAGCGAAGAAAGCGGCTGAAATATTCATCGTAAGATTTCCCAAGAAAAAAATTGATAGTAAATATAACCAAGAGAAATTGCTGGAAATTTGTTTCATCTAGAGAGATGAAACATAGAGATGTCTGGGGGTGTTTTACCCCTACCATTGTACCAAATTTCATAAAACTCCAAAATTTGCCTATGAAAGGTGTATTAAAAATTCATTTTCCTACGAATAACGTTGCCCTTTAACTTTCTTAAATTAAATTTTGCTAGAATAAAAATCGAATATCTCAAGAACCAAGAATAGTAGAGAATTCATCATTATGTCATTTTTAGAGTATATTTTACATCATGATACTTCGCGTCCTTATAGATATAGGTATAGAAAGTATTGCGGGTGTAAGACTTGAAAATCAATATACAATCAATAACAATATTTTGTTCAGGTTAATTTACATTGTGGAGATGTACCTATATCATAATATTCATAATAATGGTAACTAATTTGTAATGTTTTAGCCCTGATGAAGATCCAATAAAGAATCGAAACGTTGGTAATTTCGAAAGTGCGAAGTGCATTTTTCAAGCGCTACACCCGCAATACTTTCTACAAGTATATTTTACACAATTACGTGTGGCTGCAAAAAGGCCCATTTCATTTTCAGTCACGATGGTAGAGGGCGTTATTTAAAAGTTCTTGTTTTTTTTTGAGTTATCTCCAAAAAAATTAAATACAATAATATAGCTCTAAATATACTGTTCTGCAGAAAATTTTTTATTCTATGGTAGTGTGAAAACTGCAGGACTCTATCTCCTCTATAACCGGAAAAATTGGAAAAAGAGGATTGCGCAAACTCTACATTATCGGTTAAACAGTAGTTGATTTGCATAATATTGCTGACCAGTTTCCAAAGAGAAATAAAGGCATTATCAAAGGCATATGAGGCAATGGGCGAACTGATCTCCCGTGCTTCCCGACGTTGACTGATACCACTGTGGTGAGCTCCGTGGTAATTATTCTCCTGGCGGTTCGCTGCAGTGGAGGGACTAGGGTGGGGGTAGTGGTAGCGCGGGGTTGCGGCGAACTTGAAGTATGTCGCAGGACTCGCTTCCAGTCTGCATTTAGAAACGTACTTTCCTCTTGCACCGGTCCTTCTGATGATCCGTACACCAAATCTACCGGAAGACGAAGTTCTTTATGGCAGGGGTATGTCCTGTCATGTTATGAACTGCACCTCTGTAAACCATTATTAGAAGAAGCAGAAATTTGTCCCAATCTTTCTGGTGGTCCGCTACCATTTTGCAGAGGTATTGTTCCATGGTTCTATTGAAACGCTCGACCATGCCATCTGATTGTGGGTGGAGCGGAGTTGTAGCTCTAATGGTACGCCGAATCTACTGAAGAATTCGTCAACCAAGACCCTTGCCACGGTGTTAGATTCCTCATTTGGTACTTTATAAGCTTCAGGCCATTTACTGAAATAATCCATGGCAACTAAGATGTATTTGTTACCATCGTCCGTTTCTGGAAAAAGACCTGCCACGTCGATCGCAATTCTTTCAAATGGGGCGTCAACATTGTATTGTTTCATTTGCCCCCTAGTCTTTCTTCGGGATCCTTTTACGGAGCAGTAGGTATCACAATTTCTGCACCACTCTTCGACGTCATCTCGGCAATTCACCCAGTGGTACATTTCCCGAATTCTATCCAGGGTCTTATTTACTCCAAAATGGCCAAAACGGTACTCTCCATTGTGCATTTCTCGCAGGACATCTTTCCGTCTACTTTCTGGTACGACAAGCTTAGAGCAACTTTTCCCGTCGGGGCTTTCCCAAGTCCTCTTCAGTAAACCATTCTGAATCGCCTAGGAATCCCATTGAGCCCACATATCTTTTACTTCCGGTCTCTTATCTGCTATGTCCTTCCAATCAGGTATATAATTTTCCAACTTCCATTGACATATTAACCTCACAGCATTATCGGTTGTTTGTTCGATCTTCATTCCTTCAGTAGTCCAATGTTCGTCGACGTCAATCCTGGGCCTCCTAAGAATGCTTGGTCCTTGTCATTGTTCTAATCATTGGCAGTGTCGACATTCCCCTTTACAAGGCCTACGTGATGATGCATCTGCGTTACCATGAGATCTGACTGGACGATGTTCAATTTTGCCAAGGGTGGTGAGGCTTCTTCCAAGATGTCCAATCCTTTTGATCCTGGGAGCTTCCGTGGGGCACATCAGCATTCAGCGCAGTTGAAACAAGATCCGGGTTTTTTCTGTAGATCGGCATTTCGGTCCACATTTCTTGAGTAACCAATGTCTCATGAGCTGCTCCTTGATGGGCCGAAATATGAAGTCATTTTCTTCCTGAATTCACGCTGCTCGTCCAACAATTGCTTTAAGATTGAGTTTGGCTGCGGCTCTTCCTGTACGTCAACTATTCTACCTCTGTGGCCCGTGTTTATTCTCGATGCTTCATACTCCAATGCCCGAATTAATGCCTCATTTGCTCTGGAAGGCGAGTCAACCTCAAATGGCATTTCATTTCACTGTTGCGAAATCCTTCGATAAACTGGCTGGTGAAACTGAAAACGTTTCAATTGAAAACTACCAGAAATTCCACTGCACGAAACGTCGTGTAAGAAACTCAATAAAGACAATAGAAGTCCAAGATATTTCACTTAATAGCAATATAATGTCTGCAACTGTCACAAATCTCTTTGTGTAGGCTTTTCTTAATATTGCGGAATATACAATAGATAAGCTCCTGCAGTTTTTCCTCCTCTATATAGGATCAAATTGTCTACAGATTGGTGTATCCAGAGCTATACTACTGCACTTAATTTTTTCGAAATAACTCAAAAGTAAATGAGAATTTCGGAAAACGCCTTCTACTGTTAAGCTTCAAAACGACTCGGTCTTTTCTCAATTGCACGTGGTAGTGTAAAATTTGATCTTTTCAATGACTCAATGATGAATTCGCTTTTGTTACCAGTTGTTGAAATATTCAATTTTTATTAGAGCATTACCACCACGTTATTTGAAAAGACAGAAAAAAAAGTTAGAGGACAAAGGTGTTCGTAGGTAATTATATATTACATTTGTGGTATTTTTGATATACCTTTTCACAGGCAAATTTCAGGGTGTATGGAACTTGTTCTAATAGTGGTGGTGAACCCTCCCCCCCCACCGATTTCCTTTTTGCAACATTTATCTTTTGTATTTCAAAGTCTTACGATAAATAATTTTGTAGAAACTAGAAACAACCGCTTACCTCCCTTATTGAGACACCTTGTTTAGGACAACGTTTCTTACCTGCTCTTGCTAATTTAAAAAAAAATGTGCTTGTATTAAAATCCATAAAAACTAACTTTGTAGACTTTAATTTTTTTTAACACTATCATCAGTCTTACCTGTCGCCTTTGTGTTACAGAGATATCCAACTTAACGGTTTCCACTTACCCCGACACGCACAAGTCGTACCGTTGCTCCACGCAGTCCACATGGACCCCACCTTATGGAAAGAACCCGAAAAGTTCGATCCTTCCCGTTTCATCAACGGCGAAGGAAAGGTCCACAAGCCCGAATATTTCTTGCCGTTCGGAGTAGGGAGAAGAATGTGCCTCGGTGAAGTCTTAGCCAGAATGGAAATATTCCTGTTCCTGTCGTCGCTCTTGCACCGTTTCGAGGTTTGTGTACCTGAAGGTGAGACCCTACCCAGTTTGCAAGGTATCGTCGGGGTTACCATCTCTCCGAATCCATACCGCGTATGCCTGAGACCCAGACCCATGGATTGGGAAAACGACGATCACCTGAGAACGGCCGGCAGTCACTAGGCCCTCTCCGAGTGTTTAAGAGCACGGTCGGAAGATGGTTCCTAGTTGTGAGGCACAGTACTTAACCAGATTCAAAAGCAAACGTTCTCTTTCCATATGGGATCTCCGATGTTAGTCGGCTGTGCGTTTAAAGTGTTCATAATCATAACAAAGTACTAAGTAGTATTTTTAGGTTAGTATTGGCTCTAAGAGTTGTTACTGTAGATGGAACGCCATCTTTTTTTAACAAACATCATGCAATTCCACGGCACCCTGAGTACCTACCACAAGTTTATCCCGATATATAATAATAATTACATTATAATAATGTTACCTAAAGTTGTTTTTTCGGAGATAAACAAGATCCTCATGATATTTTCGCATAAGAATATAGTACAATTGCTAGTCAGGCATGTTCATCATTTTTTTTTAATTACCAAATTTGCAACTCCATTCAAAATCACTTCCTTAATCGTTTTACCATTTTGACGTTTACTGTTTTTACCAGTGTTGTGTGGAGTTGTAAAAGATTACATTTGGTTACCGAAGTTCAACCATACCTTAGATATAATAATTTGTATATTGTATATAGACTATGTCTACTTTATATTTATTCGGATTTATTTCTATCCGCTATGCTCGTTTGTGCGATATTTTTCGAAGGACAAAATGTTCCTTATTTTTTACTAAGAATAAATAAAATTTGGTGACGAAAAGGAATTTCTAAACCTCGCATAAGTAATCACCCATGCAAAAATATCACACAAATCCTGCTCATTACTTGTATCGTACCGCCTTCATTATCACGAACATTTATTAGTATTCAATGGAATGCGTTTAAGATTTTTGTTTCACAATAATTATTGTGCATATTATTATATTGTAATACACAGTTTTAGAGAGGAAGACTTAATTTGTATTAAGGATTGTTGTTTTAATTAATTTTGATTATAAATAAGTTATAATAAATTATTTTATTAAAATGCTGACATTTTATTTTGGCTATAATACCTAATGGTGAGAGGTAAGATTTTACAAATCATTTTATTAGGATTCCTTCAGGATACCTAAGCCTAGGGTTATAGTTCCCTAGATATTCAAAATCCTTAATGTGAAAAAAAAAACGATATTATCTTCTTATAAACTCCAAAACCCTTCAAGAATGGCATCCTGTTGCCCAGTCAAAGTGCTAAGTTCATCAGGGCAACTCTTAATTGTTCTCGCACCTCTAATCATTTAAGGTGGATTCTCACTTTCGTGCTCGGCCCAGTCAAACCACGGACACAGGAAAATTACTTTCATCATAAAATTATGAATTTTTTTAGGTTAATTCACACTATAATCTGCGCAACATCTCGGCAATCGACAGTATTTGCAGGTGCGGGTTCTTCTCAAACAATATTTGCTGAGCATTTTCCTTGCTGGTTCCGACAAGTGTGAATATCCTTCCGACAGCCAATCTGCAATTTTTACATGAGTTCAGTATATTTGGGTTTGTGAAAAGGAAGCGACAACAGAGGCCAACTTTCAATTTGCGCCTATAAATTGTCAAACTCATCAAATGACATTTGGTAATATTAAAAAAGTTGGTTTGATCATCTAAAAGTTATGAGTGTAACGTTGTAGGCTCTACCTCTGCGTTGCGTTTTTTTAGCATTTTATGCACCCATTTCTCTTCTTGCTCATTCTATGTCGGAAATATAGTAAACACTAGCCTACACAAAACTAAAACTAAACAAAAAATTTGTTTAATTTTAGCAACCGTTGCAGTGTGAATTGCTTTGAAAAATCTTGCTCCGGCCGAACGTGTGAGTTGCCTTTACCGAGCACGAGCCCTGCACAAAAGTGAGATTCGAACTTTAATTTATTTAACCCGCAGCAAGACTGTTGTAGAGTGAATTGCTTTGAAAAATTTTGCTTGTGCCGAGCGTGAGACTTGCCGGTACCGAGCACGAATCTTGTAGAAAAGTGAAAATCGATCTTTAAATTTATTTTACCCACAGCAAGACTGTTGCAGTGTGAATTGCTTTGAAAAATCTTGCTCGTGCCGAGCGTGTGACTTGGCTTTACCGAACACTAGTCTTGCAGAAAAGTGAGAATCGATCTTTAATTGATTGCACCCGCAGCAAGACGGTTGCAGTGTGAATTGCTGTGAAAAATCTTGCTTGCGCCGAGGGTCTGAGTTACGTTTACTGAGCACGAGTCTTGCAGAAAGGTGAAAATCGATCTTTAAATTTATTTTACCCACAGCAAGACTGTTGCAGTGTGAATTGCTTTAAAAAATCTTGCTCGTGCCGAGCGTGTGACTTGGCTTTACCGAACACTAGTCTTGCAGAAAAGTGAGAATCGATCTTTAATTGATTGCACCCGTAGCAAGACGGTTGCAGTGTGAATTGCTGTGAAAAATCTTGCTTGCGCCGAGGGTCTGAGTTACGTTTACTGAGCACGAGTCTTGCAGAAAGGTGAGAATCGATCTTTAATTTATTTAACCCGCAGCAAGACTGTTGTCGTGTGAATTGCTTTGAAAAATCTTGCTTGTGCCGAGCGTGTGACTTGCGTTTACCGAGCACGAGCCTTGCAGAAAAGTAAAAATCGATCTTTAATTTATTCAACCCGCAGCAAGACTGTTGTCGTGTGAATTGCTTTGAAAAACCTTGCTCGTGCCGAGAGTGTGACTTGTGTTTACCAAGCACTAGTCTTGCAGAAAAGTGAGAATCGATATTTAATTTATTTCAACCGCAGCAAGAGAATTGCTTTGAAAAATCTTGCTTGTGCCGAGCGCGTGACTTGCCTTTACCGAGCACGAGCCTTTGCAGAAAAGTGAAAATCGATCTTTAAATTTATTTGGCACACAGCAAGACTGTTGCAGTGTGAACTGCTTTGAAAAATCTTGCTCATGTCGAGCGTGCGACTTGTCGTTACCGAGCAGAGCTTTGCACAAAAGTGAGAATCGACATTTAATTTATTTAACCCACAGCAAAACGGCTGCAGTGTGATCTGCTTTGAAAAATCTTGTTCATGTCGAGCGTGCGACTTGTCGTTACCGAGCAGAGCTTTGCACAAAAGTGAGAATCGACATTTAATTTATTTAACCCACAGCAAAACGGCTGCAGTGTGATTTGCTTTGAAAGATCTTGCTCGTGCCGAGCGTGACTTACGTTTACCGAGCACGAGTCTTGCAGAAAGGTGAGAATCGATCTTTAATTTATATAACCAGCAGCAAGACTCTTGCAGTGGAAGACTGTTGTAGTGTGAATTTCTTTGAAAAATCTTGCTTGTGCCGAGCTTGTGATTTGCCGTTACCGAGCACGAGCCTTGCAGAAAAGTGAAAATCGATCTTTAATTTATTTAACCCGCAGCAAGACGGTTGCAGTGTGAATTGCTGTGAAAAATCTTGCTTGCGCCGAGCGTCTGACTTAAGTTTACCGAGCACGAGTCTTGCAGAAAGGGGAGAATCAATTTTTTTGATTTATTTAACCCGCAGCAAGACTGTTGCAGTGTGAATTGCTTTGAAAAATCTTGCTTGTGCCGAGCGCGTGACTTGCCGGTACCGAGCACGAGCCTTGCAGAAAAGTGAAAATAGATCTTTAATTGATTTCACCCGCAGCAAGACGGTTGCAGTGTGAATTGCTGTGAAGAATCTTGCTTGCGCCAAGGGTCTAACATATATCTACTGAGCACGAGTCTTGCAAAAAGGTGAGAATCGATCTTTAATTTATTTAACCCGCAGCAAGACTGTTGCAGTGTGAATTGCTTTGAAAAATCTTGCTTGTGCCGAGCGTGTGACTTGCCTTTACCGAGCACTAGTCTTGCAGAAAAGTTAGAATCGATCCTTAATTTATTTCACCCGCAGCGAGACGGTTGCAGTGTGAATTGCTGTGAAAAATTTTGTTTGCGCCGAGCGTCTGACTTACGTTTATCGAGCACGAGTCTTGCAGAGAGGGGATGGTCGATCTTTTGATTTATTTAACCCGCAGCAAGACTGTTGCAGTGTGAATTGCTTTGAAAAATCTTGCTTGTGCCGAGCGTGTGACTTGCCTTTACTGAGCACTAGTCTTGCAGAAAAGTTAGAATCGATCTTTAATTTATTTCACCCGCAGCAAGACGGTTGCAGTGTGAATTGCTGTGAAAAATCTTGCTTGCGCCGAGCGTCTGACTTAAGTTTACCGAGCACGAGTCTTGCAGAAAGGGGAGAATCGATTTTTTTGATTTATTTAACCCGCAGCAAGACTGTTGCAGTGTGAATTGCTTTGAAAAATCTTGCTTGTGCCGAGTGTGTGACTTGCCTTTACTGAGCACTAGTCTTGCAGAAAAGTTAGAATCGATCTTTAATTTATTTCACCCGCAGCAAGACGGTTGCAGTGTGAATTGCTGTGAAAAATCTTGCTTGCGCCGAGCGTCTGACTTAAGTTTACCGAGCACGAGTCTTGCAGAAAGGGGAGAATCGATTTTTTTGATTTATTTAACCCGCAGCAAGACTGTTGCAGTGTGAATTGCTTTGAAAAATCTTGCTTGTGCCGAGCGCGTGACTTGCCGGTACCGAGCACGAGCCTTGCAGAAAAGTGAAAATCGATCTTTAATTGATTTCACCCGCAGCAAGACGGTTGGAGTGTGAATTGCTGTGAAAAATCTTGCTTGCGCCGAGGGTCTGACTTACGTTTACTGAGCACGAGTCTTGCAGAAAGGTGAGAATCGATCTTTAATTTAATTAACCCGCAGCAAGGCTGTTGCAGTGTGGATTGCTTTGAAAAATCTAGCTCGTGCCGACAGTGTGACTTGCCATTACCGAGCATTAGTCTTGCAGAAAAGTGAGAGTCGATCTCTAATTTATTTCACCCGCAGCAAGACGGTTGCAGTGTGAATTGCTTTTAAAAAATCTTGCTTGCGCCGAGCATCTGACTTACGTCTACCGAGCACGAGTCTTGCAGAAAAGTGAAAATCGATCTTTAATTGATTTCACCCGTCAGCAAGACGGTTGCAGTGTGAATTGCTGTGAAAAATCTTGCTTGCGCCGAGGGTCTAACATACGTTTACTGAGCACGAGTCTTGCAGAAAGGTGAGAATCGATCTTTAAGTTATTTAACCCGCAGCAAGACTGTTGCAGTGTGAATTGCTTTAAAAAATCTTGCTTGTGCCAAGCGTGCGACTTGCCTTTACCGAGCATTAGTCTTGCAGAAAAGTGAGAATCGATCTTTAATTGATTTCACCCGCAGCAAGACAGTTGCAGTGTGAATTGCTGTGAAAAATCTTGCTTGCGCCGAGGGTCTGACTTAGGTTTACTGAGCACGAGTCTTGCAGAAAAGTGAGAATGGATCTTTAATTTATTTAACCCGCAGCAAGACTGTTGCCGTGTGAATTGCTTTGAAAAATCTTGTTTGTGCCGAGTGTGTGACTTGCGTTTACCGAGCACGAGCCTTGCAGAAAAGTGAAAATCGATCTTTAATTTATTTAACCCGCAGCAAGACTGTTGCAGTGTGAATTGCTTTGAAAAATCTTGCTTGTGCCGAGCGCGTGACTTGCCTTTACCGAGCACGAGCCTTGCAGAAAAGTGAAAATCGATCTTTAAATTTATTTAACCCACAGCAAGACTGTTGCAGTGTAAATTGCTTTGAAAAATCTTGCTCGTGCCGAGCGTGTGACTTGCCTTTACCGAGCACTAGTATTGCAGAAAAGTGAGAATCGATCTTGAATTTATTTCGCTCGCAGCAAGACGGTTGCAGTGTGAATTGCTTTAAAAAAAATCTTGCTTGCGCCGAGCTTCTGACTTACGTTTACCGAGCACGAGTCTTGCAGAAAGGTGAGAATCGATCTTTAATTTATTTAACCCGCAGCAAGACTATTGCCGTGTGAACTGCTTTGAAAAATCTTGCTTGTGCCGAGCGCGTGACTTGCTTTTACCGAGCACAAGCCTTGCAGAAAAGTGAAAATTGATCTTTAAATATATTTAACCCACAGCAAGACTGTTGCAGTGTAAATTGCTTTGAAAAATCTTGCTCGTGCCGAGCGTGTGACTTGCCTTTACCGAGCACTAGTATTGCAGAAAAGTGAGAATGGATCTTGAATTTATTTCGCTCGCAGCAAGACGGTTGCAGTGTGAATTGCTTTAAAAAAATCTTGCTTGCGCCGAGCTTCTGACTTACGTTTACCGAGCACGAGTCTTGCAGAAAGGAGAGAATCGATCTTTAATTTATTTAACCCGCAGCAAGACTATTGCCGTGTGAACTGCTTTGAAAAATCTTGCTTGTGCCGAGCGCGTGACTTGCTTTTACCGAGCACAAGCCTTGCAGAAAAGTGAAAATCGATCTTTAAATTTATTTAACCCACAGCAAGACTGTTGTAGTGTGAATTGCTTTGAAAAATTTTGCTCGTGTCGAGCGTGTGACTTGTCGTTACCGAGCAGAGCTTTGCACAAAAGTGAGAATCGACATTTAATTTATTTAACCCACATCAAAACGGCTGCAGTGTGAATTGCTTTGAAAAGTCTTGCTAGTCCCGAGCGTGTGACTTGCCTCTATCGAACAGGGGCCTTGCACAAAAGTGAGAATCGACCTTTTAGCCCACGCAAAATAAAAACTGTCATGCACACAATTTTTTTTTAATGGTTTAACAAGGCCCGAAACGTCTTTTTAATGGTTTAACACTTCCACGTAAGTTGGTCACGGGTAAGTCTTAAAAATCTGTTCAATGTTCATACACATAAGTACTAAAGTGTGGTTCTTTGCGTCTAGTCTACAGCTCTTAGTCAACGTGGAGACTACGCTAGTTTCCTTAGTAGCCACAACTTTGAGGAATCCCGGAAAGATAGGCTTAAAAGCCCAGCATTTTTAATCATCCGTGGATCACCCACCAGTGGATTTATACGTCAGCATTGAAATTTGATTCACCCGTGGCAAGACTGTTGCAGTGTGAATTGCATTGAAGAATCTTGCTCGTGTCGAGCGTGTGACTTGCTTTTACCGAGCACGAGCATTGCAGAAAAGTGAGAAACGACTTTTAATTTATTTAACCCGTGACACATTGCAGTGTGAATTGCTTTGAAAAATCTTGCTCGTGCCGAGCACGTAACTTGACTTTACCGACCACAAGCCTTGCCGAAAAGTAAAAATGGACCTTAATTCACACTACCTGTGCAATATCTCGTCAATCGACAATTTTTGCAGGCGCCGTTCTTCTCAAACAATATATGCTCAAACAATATATGCTATAACCTGTGAATAGCCTTCCGACACCCAATCTTCAATTTTTACATGAGTTCAGTGGATTTAAGGGGCTTTCTCCTAGTTTCTTTTCTCTTCAACCAATAGGTTAAAACGCGATATATCAGAAATTTTCATAAACTTAATATCACAATTTATCACTCAACCAAAACCTCACTGAGATCCCACATCATCGATTCTAAAGGTAGTTAGGCTTCGCATTAGTCATGGAGTAGTGTATACAGGTTATCCCGAAATTAAGTGGCCAAACTCAAACAGGGGATTCTTGAGATCAAAATAATACTTATTTGTCAAATTCACAGATATCGAGGAATGCCCGCTAACGGAGCTATACCTGTATAAAGAGAGAAGCAAAACTATAGTTTACTTTAATAATTAATTTTTATACTATCTAAAGTGTTTTCCGGACTTTGAAGCCGTTGAGTTTCTTCCTCACGTTTCGTCTACAGCTGCGCTAGACATTATCAAAGACGATGAGGCAATTTCGAAGTGATTTCCCGTGCTTCCCGACGTTGACTGGTTCGACTGTAGTGAGCTCCGTAGTATTTATTTCCCCGCCGTGGCGCTGCGGTGGAGAGACTGGGGTGGGGAAAGTGGTGGAGCGGGGTTTCGGCGCACTTGAAGTATGTCGTAGAACTAGCTTCCAGTAGCATTTAGAAATGCAATTTCCTCCTTCCTGTTGAAATTATGTTTAAAGATCTCAATGGCTTCTCTCGTTAGTCTCAGATAGAAACGCTGCGATTGGATTGATATAAGACATACTTCGTTGAAAAGGATGTCGTGTCCCAGCCTGCAACTCCTCTTGTGTTCCGTAATCCTCGTGTTGACACTGCGTTTTATGGTGCCAACGTGTACCGAGCAACAGCTGCATGGAACTCGGTAAATGCCGGGCGCCGATAGGGGATCTCTGCGGTCTTTGGCCGATCTGAAGCTCTGTTGTTACTCAAGAAAAGTAATGGCAAATTGTATACTTGTGCTTATCCGCATGGTACGCCTATGATTAAATGTTCACAACTTTGATTCTCGGGTTAGATTCACCATGCAAACATTACTACATTAGAGAAACAACTGTAATTCAAATATCAACAGTATAAGAATAAATTAAAGAAAACTATAGTTTTTCCCATCTGTTTAAAGAGGCACAGCTCCATTAGGGAGCCTTTCTCGATATATGTCAAAACAGTATTATTTTGGCCTTGAGAATCCCCTGTTTGAGTTTAGCCACCTAATTTCGGGACACCCTATATAGATTGAATTCTCAGGGCTACCATGCCCCATGTGGGACGCATTTTCAGAGCCTTGAAGACACGAGAGTGTTGACAAGAAAATAACGTTATAATAAATTTAGCTTTGCACCAGGCATTTGATATTTTACATCCCAAGAAATGTAATAGGATATTAAATAATGTAAATACGCAAGAATATATTTATTTATGTAATAATAAAAAATAGTTAGTAAATTGGAGGTAAAAATTGTTTAATTGCCCTCTGGCTCCTAAATACCACCAAACAAATCAGTGTAAGTACTCTTAATCTACAAATTCGGCCTACCTTTAATTGCCACTACTTTTCTTAAACAATATTACTATCATAGTGGTTCAATCTTAACAAGAAACGGTTTAGGGTTTAGAGTTATTCCTGCGTCACCTTCAATGCTTACTTCACTCTTGTTATGCAACTTTATATTAAACTTGTGGAATATAATGACTACAAACAGAAACAGTATCATTCTTGCTAACTCGTCTCCAATACACATTCTCTTTCCTGCAATATAATTATTTTTTTTAACTGTTGGTTTGTTAAATAAGAAGTCTATTTACCACATTGGAAAGGGATGAAATTCTCATTCTTGCGAAATTTACCCTCTTCATTTAAGAAATTCTTTGGGTTAAAAGTCTCCGAGTTATTATAAGTTGCTTCATCCATATGAATAGCCCACTGTAAAGGTACTATCATCGATCCCTTGGGAATTATGTAACCGTTAACTTCAATGTCAACAAAGGCACCATGTGGAATACCTTAAACATAAGAAATTTGACTAATATTCCTATTTTCAAGTAATTTTCTTATGAAGTCCATTTATATTAAATATTTTCGAAACCAACAATAATTATCTACTTATGATAGCGATGACCATCAATACAAAATATCAACAACAACGGAATGTTTCTGATTTAAATAAGCAATTTATCAAATATTACGCAAATCCATGTTACAATAATTCTTACTTAAAAAGCCTGTATTTGTTTGCAAATGGAAAAATACTGATATACTTTTTTTATTCAGCAACTCACCCAGTGGCACTACTGAACGGATTCTTTGAGATTCAGCAATACATGCTTCAGTAAGAGGCATATCTCTGATGTCTTCCATCGAAGGTGATCTACCGTTAAGCACCATATGTATTTCGTTTCGTACTTCGTTTTGAATGTCCTCATATAGTGACATAAATAGGACAAACCATCTGAAAGAGTGTAAAAGAAACATTTAGTATGTATATTATTTAGGTAAATGAAATAAGATAAAAAAGCCAACCAAGTGGCATAAAAATGTCTCAATATACACCCACCTTAAAGTGGTCAAGGTAGTGTCTAGTCCGGCTCCAAAAATGTCAGCCAACAGATGATAAAACTGCTGGTCGTTATAATATTTATCCACATCGTCTGTGCCTTTTCTTTTACTTTTTTCGATAAGAAAACCTTGTATCAAACTGGTGTAGGTTCTATTCGTGTCAAGGTTCGGGGATTTACCTCTGTCTGACAATAATTTTTCTTCTTCGTCGATAAGATTTTGGTACCATCGGTGCGTTTCAGTTTTGCCTTCGATTAGGAAAGACATCGTGCGATTAAACATTGGCAAAAATCTGCGAAAAGTGAAAGTTTCTATAAATTATTACAATATTAATATCGATCAGATGATTTTATTAGTCTTCTGCCAGATTTTAAGGTTATTAAACTTAATATGCTTCGGTTCTATGCTTTATGGGTATTAAGTAATTTATATACAGGGTATTTCTACAATCGATCCGGATACTTGGGGGGTGGTGATTCTGCATAATAACTCAATAGGGGTAAGTAATATAAGTTTAATTAAGAAATATTATTGGTTTCAGATTTGCAGCCAAATGTTCAATTTTTTTTAATTTACTTATTTTTGTATTTAATTTATTTCAAGTCTTTTTATTTGGCAGGTGATAGGATCACTAAGTATATTATGCCCTATCAGATCATAGTGAACTCAGTTCAATAAATTTCCAGTAGAGCGGAACTACTTTAGCAAAATTTTTAATATTCGTTAAATTCTTCAACAAAATTTTACAGTAGGCAAAATCAAGACTTAGATAGTTTACTAAACCTAACCACTTAGGCGCAAATCTAAATGTTATTTAGAATTTAAGGTTGTGAATTTATTTTGAAAATTAGAACTGTCAGATCAATTGTAATTGCGCCACTCAGTGTACAGGAGACCAGCACAGTATGCTTGTTCAAAACTCGTCATGAGAATAGGGGAGAAAATAGGAAAAAACTCTGAGGACTGTTGGGGTGGAGAAATACTGCATAATGTTGAAATTAATCCAATGAGCAGTACTAAGATACATTAAATTTATCTTGAAAATAAGAATTTTCAGATCCATTGTAATTGCGCCACTCCGTACACAGGAGACTTGCAGAGTATGACTCTTTCAAAACTCATCATAAGAATAGGGACGACCTAGCACTCTAAGGACTGTTGGGGTGGAGAAATTTTGCATAATGTTGAAACTAATCCAATGAGCAGTCCACTAAAATATGCCTGCCAATGAGCAGCGCACTAAATTACATAAAATCAATCTTTTAAAAGAACTCCGTTGAAAATGCATCACTCGGTACAATGAAGACTTGCAGAGTATGACTTTCAAAACGCATCATGAGAATAGGGGGCGACCTAGAACTGTAAGGAATATTGGGGTGAAGGAATTTTGCACAACGTTGAAAATATACCAGTGAACGGTATTAAATTATATAAAATTTATCTTGAAAATTAGAACTGTCAGATCCATTGAAAATACGCCACTCAGTACACAGGAGACTTGCAGAGTATAACTTTTTCAAAGCTCATCATGCAAATAGGGGGCGACCTAGAACTGTAAAGACTATTAGGGTGAAGGAATTTTGCACAACGTTAAAAATATACCAGTGAACAGTACTAAAATATATAAAGTTTATCTTGAAAATTACAACTGTCAGATCCATTGAAAATGCGCCACTCGGTACATAGGAGACTTGCAGAGTATGACTTTTCAAAACTCAACATAAGAATAGAGGGCGACCTAGAACTGTAAGAACTGTTGGGATGGAGGTATTTTTGCACAATGTTGAAAATAATCCAATGAGCACTACTAAAATTCATAAAATTTATCTTGAAAATTAGAACTGTCACATCCATTGAAAATACGCCACTCAGTACACAGGAGACTTGCAGAGTATAACTTTTTCAAAGCTCATCATGAAAATAGGGGACGACCTAGAACTATAAGGATTATTAGGGTGGAGGAATTTTGCACAACGTTGAAAATATACAAGTGAACAGTACTAAAATGTATAAAATTTATAAAATTTATCTTGAAAATTAGAACTGTCAGATCCGTTGAAAATGCGCCACTCGGTACACAGGAGACTTGCAGAGTATGACTTTTCAAAACTCATCATAAGAATAGAGGGCGACCTAGAACTGTAAGAACTATTGGGGTGGAGGTATTTTTGCACAATGTTGAAAATAATCCAATGAGCACTATTAAAATTCATAAAATTTATCTTGAAAATTAGAACTGTCAGATCCATTGAAAATGCGCCACTGAGTACACAGGAGACTTGCAGAGTATAACTTTTTCAAAGCTCATCATGAAAATAGGGGGCGACCTAGAACTGTAAGGACTATTAGGGTGGAGGAATTTTGCACAACGTTGAAAATATACCAGTGAACAGTATTAAAATGTATAAAATTTATAAAATTTATCTTGAAAATTAGAACTGTCAGATCCATTGAAAATGCGCCACTCAGTACACAGGAGACTTGCAGAGTATAACTTTTTCAAAGCTCATCATGAAAATAGGGGACGACCTAGAACTATAAGGATTATTAGGGTGGAGGAATTTTGCACAACGTTGAAAATATACAAGTGAACAGTACTAAATGTATAAAATTTATAAAATTTATCTTGAAAATTAGAACTCTCAGATCCATTGAAAATGCGTCACTCGGTACACAGGAGACTTGCAGAGTATGACTTTTCAAAACTCATCATAAGAATAGAGGGCGACCTAGAACTGTAAGAACTATTGGGGTGGAGGTATTTTTGCACAATGTTGAAAATAATCCAATGAGCACTATTAAAATTCATAAAATTTATCTTGAAAATTAGAACTGTCAGATCCATTGAAAATGCGCCACTGAGTACACAGGAGACTTGCAGAGTATAACTTTTTCAAAGCTCATCATGAAAATAGGCGGCGACCTAGAACTGTAAGGACTATTAGGGTGGAGGAATTTTGCACAACGTTGAAAATATACCAGTGAACAGTATTAAAATGTATAAAATTTATAAAATTTATCTTGAAAATTAGAACTGTCAGATCCATTGAAAATGCGCCACTCAGTACATAGGAGACTTGCAGAGTATGACTTTTCAAAACTCATCATAAGAATAGAAGGCGACCTAGAACTGTAAGAACTGTTGGGGTGGAGGTATTTTTGCACAATGTTGAAAATAATCCAATTAGCACTACTAAAATACATGAAATTTATCTTGAAAATTAGAACTGTCAGATCCATTGAAAATACGCCACTCAGTACACAGGAGACTTGCAGAGTATAACTTTTTCAAAGCTCGTCATAAGAATAGATGGCAACCTAGAACCTCAAGGACTATTAAGGTGGAGGAATTTTGCACAATGTTGAAAGTAGTCCAATGAACAGTACGAAAATATATAAAATTTATCTTAAAAATTAGAACTGCCAGATCCATTAAAAACGCACCACTCAGTACAAAAGAGACTTACATAGTATTACCCTCTCAAAACTCATTATGAGAATAGGAGCGACATAGAACTGTAACGACTATTAGAGTGGAGGGATTTTGCACAACGTTGAAAATATACTAATAAGCAGTACTAAAATACATAAAATTTATCTTGAAAATTAGAACTATCAGATCCAGTGAAAACGCATCATTCAGTACACAAGAGACTTGCAGAGTATGACTCTCTCAATACGCATCATGAGAATAGGGGGTGACCTAGAACTGTAAGGCTTGTTGGGGTAGAGCAATTTTGCACAATATTGAAAATAATCCAATTAGCAGTACTAAAATACATACAATTTTTGTTGAAAATTAGAACTGTCAGATTTAGTGAAAATGCGCCACTCGGTACGCAGGAGACTTGCAGAGTATGACTTTCTCAAAACTCATCATGAAAATAGGGGGCGACCTAGGACTGTAAGGACTGTTGGAGTGGAGGAATTTTTGCACAATGTTGAAAATAATCCAATGAGCAGTACCAAAATATATAAAATTTATCTTGAAAATTAGAAGAGTCAGATCAATTGAAAACGCACCACTCTGTACACAGGAGACTTGCAGAATGTGACTGTTTCAAAACTCATCATGAAAATAGAGCGCGACCTACACTGTAGGAACTGTTGGGGTGCAGGAATTTTGCACAATGTTGAAAACAGTCCAGTTAGCAATACTAAAATACATAAAATTAATTTTGAAAATTTGAACTGTCAGATCCATTGCAAATGTGCCACACAGTACACAGAAGACTTGCAGAATATGAATGTTTTAAAACCCATCATGAGAATAGGAGGCAACGTAGAACTGTAGTGATTGTTGGAGTGGAGAAATTTTGCGTAACGTTGAAAATAATCTAACGAGCAATACTAAAATATATAATTTATTTTGAAAATTAGAACTGTTAGATCCATTGAAAATGTGCCACTCAGTACACAGGAGACTTGCACTATATGAATTTTTCAAACGTGAGAATAGGGGCTGACCTAGAATTGTAAGGATGGTTGGGGTGGAGGAGATTTGCACAATGTTGAAAACAATCCAATGAACAGTACTAAAATACATACAATTTATCTTGGAAATTATAAATGTCAGATCCATTGAAAATGCGCCACTCGGTACACAGGAGTCTTGCAGAGTATGTCATTTTCAAAATTCGTCATGAGAATACGGTTCGACCTAAAACTGTAAGGACTGTTGGGGTGGAGAAATGTTGCATAATGTTGAAAATAATCCAATGAGCCGTACTAAAATATATAAAATTTATCTTGAAAATTAGAACTGTCAGATCCATTAAAAATGCGCCACTCAGTACACAGGAGACTTGCAACGTATGACTTTTTCAAAAATTTTCATGAGAATAGGGGCGACCTAGAACTCTAAGGACTGTTGGGGTGGAGAAATTTGGCATAATGTTAAAAATAATCAAATGAGTAGTACCAAAATGCATAACATTTATATTGAAAATTAGAACTGTCAGGTCCATTGAAATTGCGCCACTCAGTGCATAGGAGACTTGCAGAGTATGACTTTTTTTAAATTCATCATAATGATAGGGGCGACATGAAACTGTAAGGGCTGTTGGGGTAGAGACATTTTGCATAGTGTTGAAAATAATCCAATGAGCAATACAAAAATATATAAAATTTATCTTGAAAATTAGAACTGTCAGATCCATTGAAAATGGGCCACTGAGTACATAAGAGACTTGCAGAGTTTGACTCTTTCAAAACTCATCATGAGAATAGGGGGCGACCTAGAACTGTAAGGACCGTTGGGTTGGAGAAATTTTGCATAATGTTGAAAACAGTCCAATGAGCAGTACTAAAGTACATAAAATTTATCTTGAAAATTAAAGCTGTCAGGCCCATTGAAAATGCGCCACTCTGTAAAGCTTCAAAACTCATCATAAGAATAGGGACGACCTAGAACGGTAAGGACTCTTAGGGTGGAGACATTGTGCATAGTATCGAAAATAGTCCAATGAGCAGTACTAAAATACATAAAATTTCTTTCGAAAATTAGCACTCTCAGAACCATTGTATATGCCCCACTCAGTACACAAGAGACTTGCAGTGTAAGACTTTTCAAAACATCATGATAATAGGGGGAGACCTAGAACTGTAAGGACTAGAATTTTGCAAAACGTTGAAGATAATCCATTGAGCAATATTAATATACCTAAAATTTTTCTTGAAAATTAGAACTGTGAGATCCATTGAAAATGCGCCGCTCAGTACACAGGAGAATTGCAGAGTATGACTCTTTCAAAACTCATCATGAGAACAGGGGGCGACCTAGAACTGTAAGGACTGTTGGGATTGAGGAATTTTGCACAATGTTGAAAATAATCCAATAACAGTACTAAAATATATAAAATTTTTCTTGAAAATTATAACTCTCAGATTCATAGAAAATGCGCCACTCAGGAGACTTACAGAGTAGGACTTTTTCAAAATTCATCATGAGGATAAGGAGCGACCTAGAACTGTAAGAACTATTGGGGTGAAGAAATGTTGCACAATGTTAAAAGTAATCCAATGAGCAGTACCAAAATACATAACATTTATCTTAGAAATTAGAACTGTCAGATTTAATGAAAATGCGCCACTCACCTCATCTTCTAACTAAGGCGTTATCTTCAATTATTATTTATTTATTTATTACTGACATATTGTCTGATGGCAGTGCTATAGGTTCACTGTTTCAGTTGATGCCAGTATTCTTCTTTTTTGGCATATTTGCATCGACTTTGTTAGGACTTATTTTACTTCAATGGGGGCACTGAGCAACAACTGACAGGGACAGTCAACAGAGTGATGGCATGTTTATGAAAAGCACTTTATGTATTTTTATGTTTATAAGAAGTTGTTTTATTTAATTCTGACAAAATATGAAAATAAAACCTGAATTGTTGAAATATTATTGTTCTGTAATACCCAACCCCCCTACAGTACCCAAGTTTCTAACTGATTCCTAATATTTGATGAGTTAAATTCACTATTTATAAACATATGTTAACCTTTTATGAATTGTAATAGAATGTATTTTGTAATAATAAAGTATAAGTATAAAGTATATAAGAGGGTTTCTTGAGATGGGATTTCTCGGTTTGAAAATCCTGCCATCTGTAAGAATGTTTATCATGTGGTGCAAGATTTCTTAGCACAATCTCCACTACTACCGTATTTGTGATTCAGTGTGAAAGAACATATATTTATTTTATGACTATATTAATGGATACAATTAGTAAGTAGTAGTAGTAGTAGTAAACAGTAGAACTGTCAGGTCCATTGAAATTGCGCCACTCAGAGCACAGGAGACTTGCAGAGTATTTTCAAAATTCATCATAAGGATAGGGGCGACCTGAAACTGTAAGGACTGTTGGGGTAGAGACATTCTGCATAGTGTTGAAAATAATCCAATGAGCAATACTAAAGTATATAAAATTTATCTTGAAAATTAGAACTGTCAGATCCATTGAAAATGGGCCACTGAGTACATAGGAGACTTGCAGGGTTTGACTGTTTCAAAACTCATCATGAGAATAGGGGGCGACCTAGAACTGTAAGGACCGTTGTGTTGGAGAAATTTTGCATAATGTTGAAAACAGTCCAATGAGCAGTACTAAAGTACAGAAAATTTATCTTGAAAATTAGAACTGTCAGATCCATTGAAAACGCATCACTCAGTACACAGGAGACTTACAGAGTATGACTTTTTCAAAACCCGTCATGAGAATAGGGGGCGACCTAGAAGTTTGAGGACTGTTGGGGTGGAGTAATTTTGCATAATGTTGAAGATAATCCAATGAGCAGTACTAAAATATAAAAAAATTATCTTGAAAATTAGTACTGTCAAATCCACTGTAATTGCGCCACTCAGTGTAGAGGAGACTTGCAGAGTATGACTTTTTCAAAATTCATCATAAAAATAGGGGATATCTAGAACTGTAAGGACTGTTGGGTGGAGAAATCTTGCATAATGTTGAAAATAACCCAATGAGCAGTACTAGAGAAGTTGCAAACAGAATGGGAATTTCTCATTCTGCTACATGGCGAGTGCTAAGAATGGGACAATTATTATATCAGTACCGTACACAAAAGGTACAGCGCTTTACGACAACGATCCATCGAGACGTCTGGCAATATGCCAGAGGCACTTGATTGAGCATCATTGGAACATCCAACTATGTCTGTTTCATATTGTTTTGTAATGAAGCATGATTGACTCCCAGTGATGACATGGCCAATCTGCGCAACATGGATTTAAATTCTTACCAAAACCTACACATCATCGTAGAGACAAAACACCAACAACAAGTTTTCATTAAATGGGTGGCTTTCCAATCATTTACCGCATTGTATCTAGAAGATATACATTTGAACGTAAGTCGCTTCTTCAAGATGGAGCTATGCCTCATTTGAGTAAGTATATCTGTACATCAATTTCTATGCATGAACATTAATTTCCAAAACATGACTCAATTTCTTAACATACCCTATTCTGAATGCTGGTTTGATCGAAATGGTCCATTGGATTGGATACCAAAATTTTCAGGTATAAATCGAGCAGATTTATCTTTTGGAGTCATTTGAAGCCACTAGTATATTCTAACTTGGTCATTGATGTAAATGACATTGGGTAAGGATAATACATGGATGTCAAACATTTAGAGAATTAGTTTTGTCGAGTAAGACATTTTTGTTTTGAGACATTTTGAGAGTTATATATTGATAAAAATGGAAGGTATTTTTTTAAATATTTTATTTTAAGAATTAGTTAAAATTACTTAGAGTATTTGATATATTTGACATATTATAACACTGTATTTGACAGCTCCAACAACAATAGTGAGGAGCATGATGACTTTTTAGCTGGAAGTAGAAGATCAGTATATTAATGGACATTAACTAATTTCGAGTGATTTGTGCATAAACGGTTAGATCTTGAAGTTTTTCGATAGGCCACACAAAAAGTTTAATAAAATACCAGGACAAAGAATTTATGAAAAAAGCAAATTCTCATTGTAGATAAAGTGATCTCTAGTGCAATCTATCAAGCTGAATTTGCTAGATTCTGATAGAGCATAATCGACTTAGTAATCCTATACCAAGGGCCAAATAAAAAGCAACTTATTTACTAAAATAAATAAAATAAAATAATTAAACTTCTGAAGGCTCAAATCGGAAATCAACAACATAAAAAAAAATTTACTTTGAAGTCCCCATGCACCAATGATTTATCACTTAAAGTTTCCTGATCGACTTAAAACACCCTATACATTGACATATACACGGTGATTCCAATCTTTGTGTTATAGTTCCACCGATGAATTTTGCTTCAAAAGATGAGGATTTTTTGTCTTTTTCCTTTGGCGCCTTTTCGAAATAAATATCAACATTAACGGAAATCCAAAGTTTTATTAAAAAAATAAAATTTATTATAAACTATCAAACCACGTGAGCTAATTATACAAATATATGTACGTATCATTAATGCAATTTTACTATCTCTTGCCGTAAAGCTCGTTGTACTTTAAATTTTGAGTTTAAATAAAAATTTATTTAAGCAAAATTTAAAAAAATATATATTAAAATGTTTTTTCTCGAAGTCAGTGCGTCGCGCTATCCACTAGTTTCAGAGCTTTTCAGAATTGAACAAGTAATTATTATTTATTTTTAGAAAAATCAGTGGCGTAGGGCGTAGCCTACATTTTTTTATGCGCGCCACTGGTAAACCCATACCTATTTTATTTATTGAAGAATTTCCGTTATCCACGACCATACTATAATAATCACATAATTCTTATACATTCTCAAGAATAATGTTAATCTTTATTCCCTCGTGAATAATGAAGATTATTCACAAGTGAATAATGAGTTCTCATGGTGACGGAACATGGCGTAGGCAACTGGAAGCTCAAAAAGTAAACTGTCTTAAACATGAAATCGGTAGTTACCACTGGTTCATTCAAATAATTATCCTTCTATTAGGATGCATTGAGTCAAATGTATGTTACAGTGGTTACAGTTACAAGGGCGACTAGACCGTCATCTATCTGACGCATCAAACATCGCCCCGTCGATTAGCGGAAACAGTCGTGGTCGTGGTTTTAAAATTGTGAATTATCTTTGTGGCACCTATAACCTATCATATTTGAGAAAACCCGGGATCTTGGTCATGAATAATGTAGAGTATTCAATTCGCATTTAATGAGCGTTATTCTTCCGGGCAACTTGTGCCACTCGCTTCGCTCGTGGGCTCAAACTCAAACAAGACTCAGATAATGCCATCGTTGTTCAAATAAAATCCACCAATTTCGATTCTACGTAAATTCTAAGTGACTGTTGTCAAATGAAACATGCTCTTGAAGATCCCCTCAAAAGGAGCCTCTTTGACTTAACGAATACATATATGTTATTTTTGAAGAAACGAACAAAAAATATTTCAAAAGCCTACGTTTCCTGACATATTCCTCTCTTATTCTCTATTAGAGACGGCAAATTTTGTTCCAGCACCCAAAGGGCAGAATATACCCTCGGCTCCGTTCGGACCTATGCGGCGATAGAATAAAACCAATTTTTCAATAAATTTATCTGTTCCATGCACCTTGTAGAATATATTAACTATATTATAGCTTGATTGAAGGAGGTATGATGTAACACAAACCACACTGTACGTACAATGTACGTATAGCTAAAGTACTTTTTACATCTTTACGTTTACGTCGTAATAGGTTCGTACATCAAACGTACATTTACAGGACCAAAATGTCCCACTAATATGCACTTTTTCAATACGTACACGTAACGTACTCTTGTTTATGTAGAAGAACATAAGGTATAGAGTGTCATCAAATTACAAAAAAACTAGAGGTTCTCTTCCTCTTTGATGACTGCAGATTATCTCAAGCAAGAGATTTCTTATTTTGTTTTCTTGGGGTAGCACAAAAGTACAAGAAGAATAGGATAGTTCAACGATACTATGTAAACGATATTAGTTTAGTCCAATAAAATTTGCTACAAAGCCACAAATTTACAAGTACTAATTCGTGTTTATTTACATATTAGTACTTGGACACCATTCTCATGGAAATGTGCTCAAAAACCTTAGAATTATCTAAAGTTTTTGAGCACATTTCCAAAACATCACGTGTGATGTGTCAAAAACAGGCCAATTTACGCCCGTTATCTGTCAATTTATATATGCTCTGACGTTGATCGGTGTCGATTGTCGTTTATTATACGTCAAAATTGTCAAAAATCTTTTGCAATGCTGTTGTATGGCAAATTAGGATTTTTTGTTTTTCTCGGTTTTTAGTTTAGTACCCAGGTACTTTCACAGAGTACATAAAGTCTTTAGTTAGTAATTATGTAATAATTATAATAAGATTCATAACTATTATACGTACGTAATGCAATCATCTAATTTTACCCATTATACACTTCTCCCTTAAAAGAATTCACTTATAATTATAGTTTCAATCTAAAGTTTGATGTTTATAATAAACACGTTTTAAAAATATATATGTGTACCTACTTAATAACCCTTTATGTACATTGTACGTATTTTTGGCACGTACCACAGAAGTACAATTTTGTGGACATCGTATTTTGCATGTACTGCAACAGGAATTGTACATACATCGAGTAGGTACGTACATAAGTCGTACTAGGTATGTACTCGTGATGATTGGGAATGCACTACTAAACAATATTTGTTATTAATTGGAAAACGATTAAAGGAAATTTTTTGTGTACTCGCTGCTTAAATTGTTAAAATAGGCACAAATCCGCCTTATACTTTATAAAAGTAATAGCAAAATTCAGTATGAATCATATAGTTAGACAAGCTGATTCGAAAGTCGGGGAACTCCTTCTACCAGAAGAAACAACTGTATGCCCCAGAAACATAGCTTCAGAAACAATATACGAGATGGCTGGTTGTTTTCTTGGGTTCTGGTCCTTTTTTTTGATTAAATGAGGTACAGCGCACAGGTGCTTCTAACTTCGTTGTTTATTTTGTAGTCTGATGTTTCGACACAAATTGGTGCCTTTATCAGAGTTTTGTACACAAAACGATGTACTGTTTTGGTTTGAAGTTTGTTGCAGTTTTGTTTCCTTTATGTACTGGTTACGTTTGAAAGTCGAGAACAAAATTTTTAATGAAAATTTTGAAAAATCAATTGTTGCATTATTGCTTTGTACATGCTGCTCGCCGTGTCGAAACCCTGCGGCTAACCTTCAGAGATATCGTATCGTACGGCACGCAGCATGTACCATGGGGAATAGTACCAACAACCAGCCATATAACCACAAGGGTCCAAGAATCTAGAAGCCTACGTGCGAACCAATATACAGGATGTCACAACAGTGCGTTCAAATCGTACTCACTATCAGATTTAGGTCAAAAGCTGACTACAAAAGTTGCAGGATACGGTTTATTGCACAATTTAAAATTGTAGAGTAAATTTGCAAGGTAGCAAAAAAAGCATGGAAGATAAAACTAGATATTTCTAAAAGAATTTACATAAATATTTTACAATATTTCTGTTCTGAGGTGGATTCTAATTTTGTAAAACGTTTCCTATACCTATCTTCATTTGTTTCCCTACTAGGCAGCGTTAAAACTCTGACATTTTCCAAATTTGAGGTAAGTTTTATGTTCAAAACCTTTAAGATAGGTAGAACAAACCGGTTTGCACTTCCTTACTTTTTAAAGTCTATCAAATGTCAATAATTTTAGTTTTTAAAATATAGTCACTTCAAGTAGGACAACATTGAATAGATCATTAAAAATTAAAATGAAAAAGTGTCATTCGATTTGTTTTATCTTAAACAGGTTTGGACATACAACTCCTTAACGCTAAACATTTTTAGGAATTGACACAGTTGTGTCAAATAGTCAAATTGTGTCAGTGGAAAAACCAATTAAGATAATGTAGGCATAAGAGACGCTTTACACAAAATGTTTAGAATTAAATACAGAATGGAAAGAATGAAAAATATTTATGTACTTAGTTTTCTTTAAAAACATGTAATTTTTATTATATACCATGCTTTTTTTGCGACAGCCTGTATATTTTCGGTCAACTTTAAATTGTATGTACAGTAGCGTACCCTGCAACTTTCGTATTTATCTTCTTGCTTTACAATAATTGAGATTTTGGTTTTTGGCGACACACTGTTGAGACACCCTATAAGTTTATTCGCCACTTTTCCAAAATATCAATTCAAATCGAAATACAGGGTTTAAAAGTTTCATCCAAACAATGGAAACTTACAGATTGGTGAAAATTGTAGGAGTTGTCTTGGTAAAAGAAATTCTCCAATTTTGAAATTACCTTGTATGCTAGGGTAACTTTTGAGTCTTGTGAAAGAAAGTGGAAGTCTATAGATGAAATTTATAAGCCATTCACTTATTGTTGCCTTCAAGTATAGGCGTTGGAAATCTGACTTTGACATTTTTTCCTTTCTTCTCATCATGTAGCGAAAAGAGATAGGTATAAAAAAAATGAAGATTTTAAGTACCAGAGGTAAAGATTTTAGGTAACGAGATGCCAAAAATAATAGAATGTGGTATAATTATATAGTCTAGCTTACCGAAGGAACGGTAAAAAATTCAGAGGAGCAGCAACTCCGATAAGCTTGGTACCCACTTCTTGCCTTTCTTGTAGCCACATCCATTGCTTATCATCTATGTCCCAATATCTACCGAAGACAATCTCGTTTATAAATGATCCCAGATGGTGTCGCAATATATCGCATGGATCTATGGGTTTTGACGTTTTGGACATCGTCTAAAAGGTAAAAATCAACAGAAAAAAATAAAATATTAACAGAATAGTAGTAGTGAAAACAGCAGGATTAGTTCAGGTTAGTTCAAATTAGGCTCAAATTTTAGTCGACTTCGCAATTAGGTACTCTTTACTTACTTCAATAAGTTTGTTAGCGTGTTTCAATATTAGCTCCTCCATCCTCTTCTTTTGGGGCCCAATTTTCGTACCGCCTATGCTTCTTAACCAGTTGACCACAAATTTTCGCTGATCCTTCCATAAATCGCCCTCAGCGCATATCAATCCTGGAGTTAAAAAAGGTGTTTTCAACTTTGAATTAAAAAATAAAATATAATACAAATACAACAAAATCTTTCGTTATATTACCAATAAGGATGACAATTAGTTGTCATTTTAATGACGTCTCTTTGACAATATTCTTCGTGGAAAATTACATCCACCATCTTTTCTTTTTATTTTTCCATAGTAATGTGTTGTTACACAACAATTGTTACTATAGTAATGTTCAACAACCAAAAAAAGATAACCTTGAGAGTTATACTAAAAACAGACGATAATAGTTATTTATGTATTAAGAGCGAAAAGTCCAACTTTTTTGCTCGTTAGTGAAGTTTGCCGCTCGACGCGAAGCGGAGAGCGGCAATCACTCGAGAGCAAAAAAGTTACTTTTTGCTCGTAATGCATACAACGTTTTTTCTGCAAACGATCAATTTCAAATAATGTGAGTTACAACTGTGCATAACTGAAGTCACAATCTGAAAATTTAAATCAAACTGACAATGACGTTTTAAATATTTGGTTGAGTGGTGGTAGTTGCTATTGACAGCAAGCGATAAAATCTTTTTCGCTTGCTGTCCTGGGCAACGCGCGGAAAAGTAAGCTCACATTCTGATCCTCAAAAATGGTTAGGTTTTCGTTTGTCTAATGAAAGCGTAAAATGCGTCATTATTTGACGTTTGTAGAAAAATGAAATTATCTTTCTAAATATAATTCGTCCGACGAAAATGAATATACTAGGTGTCCCAAAATAGTGTCAAAGATAAAAATTATGTATTGTTAAAGTGAGAGTAAGAAACTAAATACGAACGTTGCAGAGTATGATTTATCGCATATTACAAACTTGTAGACAAATATGCAGAATGGCGTAAAAAAGCGTGGCAGATATAATTTACATATTTTTTAAAGAGACGTAAATATTTTCAATTTTGTTCCTTCTGTGGTTATTTGTTTTCTTTTAAATAGTGTCAAACTGTTTTCCAACTTTGGAGAAATGCATATTGCAAAACCGTTTTAGATGGTAAAAAAACAATTTGCTGAAAAACTAAGATACGAAAGTGTTTAACGTCGCCCATGGCAGCGTGCAAAAAAGTAACTAATTGCCATGGAAAACGTGAAAAAAAGTTTTCTAGCCTAGGAAATACAGTTGATTTTCCCTAGAGCTTTTTCGAACCGTTGTAGAAAAAATATTGTTCCTAATTCTTGCGCAAAGTATCTTTCGCGCGCTTGACTGCTGTCCGGCAGTCGCGTGCCCGAAAGTATCACTTTGCGCACTTGTTAGGAAACTAACTATTTAGCAACCCAGGAGAAATGCGCAATTTTTATGTCATTTCTTCGCAACATTGTATTCTTCGATCAGGGTCGTCTTCACGCAATTCTTAAATTATGTGCATTTTGTATGGATAGAAATTTAACTTAAGTACCTGACGAACACATTCATGACTAATTCCTGTTATACGTGAAACTTGGCGTAGAGACATTGTAGGATCTATAGCAAAATGTCCTATGTACTTCTATTTGTGCCGCTTCATCAAGTAGGTACTCTAGCCTGATCGCTCTTCAAACTTGAGAATCAGTCCTTTCTCGTAAGTATGATTTACATTTTTTCCAGAATTAGTTTCATCAAATACTGCAGCAGTGCTTAAGGCACAACGAATTCAGATCCATAAATATAAATTACCTGAATTATTTCAGCTAGACTGTAAACCATGATTAAGAGGAAAATTAAATATTTAATTCGTTTCAAGTTATTTCACTTCGACCGTTTATTAATTTGAAGTCATTGTCACACATTTTTATTTAGAGCAACCTTTACAAGTTCAGTTTAATCTTCAGATTCAGGTTTACCGAAAGATTTTGTGAGATAAGCAATGCTAACATACGTCAAATCTGGAGTTTAAACTTCAGGTATGATTTAAACTGGAGATGTAGAAGTCACCATTACTGAAACTTGATCTACTAATTAACATATTTGGACCCAAAAATGTTACTATCTTTTTTTTAGCGTAAAATATAGAAAGTAGCTTTCCATAAAAACACAATTTATTTTATTTGAATTGTACTTTTTCTTCAACCCTCTATTAAATTAAAACAAAAACTTGTGCAGATAAATACTACTCAAAAGGACCTTTAATTTGAGGTATCATAAAAGGCGTAGTGCAACTTAAAACTTTGGGGTTGGGGTGCATGGGACTTAAGGGGTCACTGACCCCACTATCAAAATATGGCAATTCTAATTCCCCCTACCTGTTCAACAAATTGCGTTTATCTAATTTTTTTACTTTCAGAGATATTCGCATTGAAAATTTTCAAATTGACAACCCTGTAGTTAAAGCCCGTGCGGGGTTCCTGGTCCCCCATAGTCCCCCTGGAGTTAATGAAGGTGTTTTCAACTTTTAATTAAAAAATAAAATATAATACAAATACAACAAAATCTTTCGTAATATTACAAATAACAATGACAATTAGTCGTCATTTTAGTGACGTCTCTTTAACAACATTCTGCGTGGAAAATTACATACACCATCTTTTCTTGTAATATGTTGTTACACAACACATTACTATGGAAACCACTACACTAACCTTTCCCAGGAAACTGTTCATGGCTGGAAAAATCAAAAGAATGGCCCTCAGTTCCGGGCACACTTTCAATGGTCAGAGAGTGCGAAGAATCTCCCGGCCAGCACTGAAAATTTGCACCTGGATTTTCAGATGTATGTTTGAAGCAGGAAAAATTCATAATACAATAGAGGAAATGAACAGATTGAGTATTGACGTGATGGGTATCAGCGAAATGAGATGGCGAGGAAATGGAGGATGCCAGATAGGAGATCATATAGTAAGCAGTAAGTGCTCTTACAGGGGAGTTGGATTTATCATGAAGAAGAAGTTGAAACCTTCCATTATTGGCTGCCTGCCATATTCTGACACGGTTATTTTGCTAAAGCTCAGAGGAAAACCTTTTAGCATAAATCTTATCCAAATATATGCCCCCACAGTGGACAAAAATGAAGAGGAAGTAGAAGGTTTCTATGCTCAAATAAAAGAAGTAGTTAAAAACGTTAAAGCAAGAGAGGTAAACTTCAATGCTAGGGTGGAACATGGAAAGGAGGACGAAATAGTGGGTAGGAGACTTTGGTCTGAGACGGAGGAACGAAAGAGGGGATAGTGAAACTATTTTTGTGTTTTTTTAAAGTGGTGTAAATTTGTCTTTCTATTTTTTCAGTTGGATCTTTGTTAAGTTTTGTGTAATTACCATCGCTTAAAAGGTTCTCAATTTTTTGTTCATAAGTAATACAGTTACTGTAGCATTACCTTTATCTGGTGGAAAAATTTTAATATTATTATCTTTTTTTGTAAAGAATTGAATGCCTTTCGCTCGATGGGATTTAGGTTTTGTTTAATGTTAAAAGGTTTTTCTAAATTTAATTTTGACCTAATTCTAAACTCTTTTTAGTGTTCTTGAGGTAAGTTTTGAACTGTTTCTTCAATTGCTGAAATGAAATCAAGCTTAGGAACATTTTTAGGTGTTACAGAAAAATTTAGACCTTTAGAAAGTATGAGATTTTCAGTATTAGTGAGGTTTCTGCTTGATAGGTTTATTACTGTCTTAGTGTTTACATTATTGTTTCTTAAGTATCTAAACTCTTTGTTTATTTTGTAGTTAATTAGTTTGTTGAATTTCTTTAACTGTATGTTTTTATGTTTGTTAAATTTTGTGAAATAGCTACTTTGAATGATTAAAATCATTAAAATCAACATTTGAAAATAAATTATCTTTCATTGCATTAATGTCATTTTCTAATTCCTCTCATTTTCTAAGTCAAAATTCTAATTTTATATATAAAAACGTTATATATAAAATTCCTTGCGAATGCGAAAAATTTTATATAGGCGAACTTCTAGACCTCCAAAAAAGAGAATAAAAGAATATCAAAATTACATAAAAAACAGAGATTTTGAAAAGTCAAATATATGCCAATACGCCTTTGATAAGGGTCATAGAGTGAAATGGAACGATACTAGTATCGTATCCAAAGAACCATTATCAAAGAAGCGTAAAACCAAAGAAAGTGCATATATTTTACTTAACAAAGATCATTGTGTGGCTTCTTGTTCAGCATACATAGATAACACATGGTTACCTATGTTAGAACAAGAAGTCCAAAATGGTAACTTACATATAAATTAATAATAACATTCACATTATCCCTATTTTACACGTAGATAGAACAGATTATATTAGGTACTAAACTTAGAAAATGTAAACCAGAGGAAGTAGGATACAACGCCGGCGTCTGTTACCAGTTTGCTCCAATGTGTCAAGTGTGAAAATGCCAGTGACGTAGCATTGGTATTGTATCAAATAAGAATTTTTTTTTTAAATAATAATGGAACTAAAATACTGTTTGTAAAATTAGTAATATTATACGTAATATTATTAGCAAACATCGACTTACTATTAAATAAATAAAAATAATTGTGAGTTAATAGTCGTTGATAACCCTGGGATTACATCTCCTGCGCCCCTGGAAAACCTCCTCAAAAGTTTAAATACAAAAACTGTCTACAAGTTACAGGATTAGAAAAATATTTTCCAAACTAGCATCATTGACTTCACTGCGGTATATACTAAATCATATTTCGAAGATTTGTATGTAAAATAACTGGTTTTAGAGTTATTTGAAATAATTTAATTGTTGCTGAAAAACGCCATTATCTGTTTACCTGTGAAACGTAACTCCAGGCCCCTTTCTATAGCCGCTGCTTTTAAAACCGTAATCTGCACATCCCACCATTGTAAACAACACAATTATTTATAATATTAAAGTTATGCAAATTGCAATTTATTGCAGAAAAACACATAGCCAACGAAATGTTTGGTTTTCGCCTTAGTCATGGCGTTTCATCATTTTTGGTAACAGCTGCCCATATAGCGAAGAATTGCGCGCGTGGATTCCATTAGTTTACATTTTCTGAGGTACTAAACAATACATTCATCAAATATTTTAAACGTACCTTTCGTAATAATGACAATTCTTATCAAATTACATTTTCATGTCCGAAGCACAAAGCGATTTTCAGAATATCACACACAAATACTCAGAGACCAAACACATTAATAGGTATAATTTTTTGTAATTTGTAGTTTCTAAAGCTTTATTTTTTAGATAGTTCTGAAGAAGGCAGCACAAAAGTTGCCGAAACGTCAACCGGGTCGATCCGTCCGAGCCCTTTCTAGGGTAAATTGTTATTCGCAGTAATTTTACTGTGAGTAGTGCGAAATTCTTTCTCCAACAACGAACGAATCGGGCCCAAGAGTGTATGAGGCTTAACCCAAAAATTAAGTAGTAAAAAATGAACTTTTCGCCTCAAAGATTTAGGAGTTGTCTACAACAATGGAGTGATAGTGTTCTCTTCTGTTTGGGTATGTGAAAGGAAGCTCTACATATGGTCATTCCAGAATTATGGACCAAGTGTATTAAGTATTTTGAACAAATCGTATTTATATGTTATTAGGAATAACCAGTGCCCGACCGGCGAGAAATTAAGACTTAAACTAAGTACCTACCTACGTAGGTAGTCACATTACAAACCATTGCCAATAAATGAAATTAACGGGTGCCAATCAGTAGTGCGAAAAGTGCCAACAATTGGAAATGCTATGTATTTTGCGTTATTTCAGTTTTGCAAGGGATTTCTGTTAAATAAATTTACAAAAAAACATGGGAATTTTGTTACAAGTTTATATTTGGGAGCACAAAAATAAATGAAAAAAAAATAAAGCAACAAAATCAAAAACAATATGAAATGAAAGTAACAACTCCCGTTAAAGTGCCAATTATTGGGTAGTTTACCTAAATAGTTTTGTTAACATCATGATACTTCGCCTCCTTATAGACTTGAATGCCACATGTTCTTAAACCAACCATAGACTTTACGCGTGTTTTAATGAATAAGATTTTTTTAAACCTTACAACTCGACTATCTTCACTCACTGAAAAAGCCCTGATGAAGATCCAATAAAGGATCGAAACGTTGGTAATATCGAAACTTTGGTAATTACGAAAGGGTGAAGTGCATATTTCAAGTCCTACACCCGCAATACTTTCCACAGTTTGTTAACTTTTAGGTTAAATTTTGCTGATTTTGTGATTTGTTGATACAGTTGTGTAAAACTTTAAAACTTTCGCCCCCTCCCCCCCCCCCCCCGCAGACTGCAGACTTTTTCATAGACCGATAGTGTTAGAATCTCCGCTCTTAAAACAACTCTTAAAGTTGAAACGTCGTGTGGCGGAACTTCATCCACCGACTCACAAGCGGCGGCATTAGTCGAAATTCTTCATAACATCACACCGCCTTTCCTGCGCCGAATTTGCCTTCAATTACAAGTTCAACGATGAACTCTGATCCCGGCGTATAAGGCAGGAGTCTACCACGTCATACTGACGAGCTGAAAATAGACCCTGGGACGAAACGTCAACACTACATACATTTGGATCGCTAAGAGAATGCCGGTGTGACGTCATTGCAAAGTTATAAATTTTATATGAACCAAATTAAAATTTTCTGGGTTTAGTTTCGAGTTACGTTAACCTATAAACGGGTGTGATTCTTATCCCGCATTATCTGTACTCTGGACTCAGTTTAAATAAACGGCAAATGGTATTATGGATATTGCTCATGAATAAAACAAATAATACAAAAAGAAATATAATTAAACTCTTCCAGTAAAATTAAAAGGAGCTTTAACCCTTAATTGTTACTTTTATTTTCTATCTAAATATACAAGACATTAGCACTGATTTTTCTAGTTGAAATATTGCTGCAGGGGCAATCTTCCCTTTAATAGAGGCTGCTGTTATCTCACCATACTTATTTGCGAAGTTGGTTGCCAGATGACCATTATTTTTCCTTGATTACTTTTTCAAAAGCGTCCTAAAGGCTTGTTCAGAGTCTGTAAAAAATTTGGCCTTGTCGAGTTTGTGTGGACTATAACAGTAATCGTAGCTCTTTCGGGTTATTGGGCACTGTTTTAGGTCTTAAAATGTTTGTGGTATGGGTTGATGGTGTGGAACGATTTCAGAGCCTTTGCGCCCTTCAGGTACTCTTATCTTATTTATACATGATGCCTCCTAGCTGCTTGATCTACTCGTGCGGTTCGTTCAGTCTTTTCTTGTTATCGCATATGAAGTGAAAGGCTTTTAGATCTGCTACCTGGTACGAAAGCATTGGGTATGTCCGCTGTTATTGACATCGCCGTTAGCTAATGCTTTCTGGGCCTGGAAACCCCCTTCTAATTGAAGTTTCGTTCGAGCCACTCTGGCCGTTGACAAAGCCTGCTGTTGCATCATACCTGTTTGTCGAACTTGCATGTGTTGGAGTAATCATACCCTTTTCTGATTATTCAGTCCTGATCTTCAGGTATTGTTAGTCAACTCTCCAATAACTTAAACATGCAGCCTCGGTAATGGCCTGTTCAACCGCAGTCACACTGATGGTGTGGAACGATTTCAGAGCCTTTGCGCCCTTCAGGTACTCTTACCTTATTTATACATGATGCCTCCTAGCTGCTTGATCTACTCGTGCGGTTCGTTCAGTCTTCTCTTGTTATCGCATATGAAGTGAAAGGCTTTTAGATCTGCTACCTGGTACGAAAGCATTGGGTATGTCCGCTGTTATTGACATCGCCGTTAGCTAATGCTTTCTGGGCCTGGAAACCCCCTTCTAATCGAAGTTTCGTTCGAGCCACTCTGGCCGTTGACAAAGACTGCTGTTGCATCATACCTGTTTGTCGAACTTGCATGTGTTGGAGTAATCATACCCTTTTCTGATTATTCAGTCCTGATCTTCAGGTATTGTTAGTCAACTCTGCACTAACTTAAACATGCAGCCTCGGTAATGGCCTGTTCAACTGCTGTCATGAAATGTAGTTGGGTTGTTTCTTCTTTTCGCATATGAAGTTAAAAGCTTTCAGATCTGTTTCCTGGTACTAGCGATGGACATTGTCCGCTTTTGGAACTCCATTTGCCAGAAGCTGGAAATTGCTGTCTGTTATTGATGCCGCCAGTAGATGGTAATGCTTTCTGGGTCTGGGTTCAGGGGCTTCGTCCGTTCTAGTAATTTCTGCCTCCATAGGACCATTTCATCACTGCGTGCTCAGTTCCGATAATTTTTTCATTTTCTGTCATAGTGGGGTTGATGTCTACTTGATATCCTCTGTGTTGGTCTTTGTTGGTAGGACTGATGTGTGGTTCCAACTGTGTCTTTATAGTCCTTTCTTTTAGGTATCTGTTGAGCTTTGCAATTTACTTGGTTCTTCTACTTCTTGCGTGCTTCTTGCTTCACCTCATTGGTGGTTGGTGATCTGAGCATCGATTAATGAATGTTGATCGCTTGATAGGGAGTGGTTCGGAGGTCCAATTTTTCCTCAATTTAATTTCTGGCTGTGGCCTATAGGTATTATATTCTTCCGTTTCCTGCGATATAATCGTGAGGAGATTTTGTGGTATAGGGTTTCTTTTGTAACAACTAAATCTTTTTAAACTTTTCATGATGGATATCTGTATTTTACAATCGTTAATATTGATAGATTTTTATACTTTTAGTTTCCCAACTTTTAGTTTCCCAACAGTAGTAGCTGTTGTACTATTTACAACAGCGACACTCTAGAATAAGTATTCTTTGCAATTAATGAAAAGCAGCATGAAAAGTTGCAGATGTCTCTTAGTACCTCTCTCCTCTCTTGAACAGATGAAACCGATTCCAAGCGCTTGCCATTTTTTTCTCCATTTGAAAGTAGGTACGTGTAGGTATTTGTTGCTGCGCTTGAAACTTGTTGTTTGTTTCCTGGCATTATCTAAAAATTAGGAAGCTGCACAATTGACCTACGTTAGATTTAGATTTACAGATTAAAGCGAAAAATTTGCGCGTTACAATGCATATCGAAATTGGTCCGTTGCCGTGAGTGGAAACATGCCCAGAAACTCACATGTTTACATTGATCAAAGCACCATCTATTACATGAATTAAGTTGAATATTCTCACCAATAAGAAGGCTTTAAAACCCGTCATCCTAAAAAGAACTGATTTGGCTATTCGACGCACTTTATCAGTGAAACAAGGCACAAAAATTGCGATTTAAAAATTAAGGAAAAACACGTCATACTGACACACGATAAACTGACAATGCTATTTCTTGAGGACGTATTGCGTAACCACCAGACAATATTTTATCTGTTGTTTCTTTTCTTATTATTGGGTGTAAAATAGGCAGGCAAATCTAACATACGTGTAGCACAATTTCATCGGATCGGCATTCTTTCAGCGATCCAACTGTACAAGGTGTTTCAATTTTCAAATTCGAGGCACATCATTGGGATCTCAGTAACGGTAAGAGATACAGGGTCAGTTAAATTGGGGTAAAGTTGCGCAGTTTGGAGTTCGATAATATGCCGTTTTAACATTTGAAAAATTCCTATTACTTCCGGTGATATCTGAAAAAATACGAAATTTTGAAACATCGTTTTTATTTTGTTTTGAGCTTATTCGAAGAGATAATTCAAAATGATTGACACTTCGTCATTGCAACTTCTTCTGCCTTGTAAGATGGCATATTTGGTTTCTTCCTGCGACTTTTCGTTTTTTGGAAACCATCATCATCTTTACTTTTTTAAATACGGACCTGGATTTTTTATTTGTTATTTTGATCGCTTTTTGTAATCCAAACAACACGATATGCAATGTGACATATATTGCAATTAAAGTCTAGCTAAAAATAGTTTTTTCTTTAAATTTTATTATATAAAATTCTTATTTAATATATAAGACCGATTTTATTACTAAACGAAGCACTAAACAAAAAGATACAACATTAAAGTAAATACTCGAATAACTGTCCCTGCACCTCAATACATTTTCGAGTTCTTCTAAGCAGGTTGCTGGTAATTGACCGTTCAATTGTTCTAGCTCGTATAGCCCTTGCTTCCGTTATTAAATTTTCCCTTAGAATATTGAGATCATTGGTTGGGTATTTGAATATGCAGTTTTTCAAATAACGGTGGGGGGGGGGGAAAATGCGTTGGGTACCTACACACTGCTAAGCGCGGTTCCCTTATATTTGTCCACGCTTTGTCCGTTTCTGTTTTAATGTACGTCACTCCCCGTGGTTGTTCTGATGAACAATAAACATCGGTACTATCTGACGATAAACTTCTACAATTTAAGTGGAATAGCCTTGAAAAAGACGTAAAATCGTCGAAACGTCGGCAATTTCTGCGGAAGCGTAGAAGTTTTATTTTGGTTCCTTCTCCCGCTACCTTTCTCCTGGAAATAAAAATTTTGAGGACGCTACACCTAAACCACTTTTCAAATAACCCTAAAGAAAGTAATCCAAAGGGGAAAGATCGGGACTTCTTTCTGGCAAGTGGCACGACTCCTTAGTTTCCAATTCACCGGTTGGGAAAGAATTCGTTTAAAAAAATTGTAACATCTCTTCCGGTATGCGGCAGTGCGCCTAACCTGTGTCCATGGTACTCAAATCCACATCACCCTTTTCAAAAATGAATTAATGCATTAGCGTTCTAGGAAAAGCCAAACAGGACTGAATCATTCTTAGCATTCAAAAACCTATATTATTATCTTAGATGGTTAATTGTAATTTTTGTTATTTGTAAAATATCTATTAGAGTATTTTTCTTGTTGCAAGTTATGTATTTATAAATAAATTTAAAAATTCTTGATAAAAAAAAAGAAATATAATAGGAGAACAAGAGCTATACGCGAGCTAGACTAATTCAACGGGCCATAACCAGGAAATTGCTTAGAAGACGTTTTGGTTAGTGCTTTGTTTGATAGTTAGATATCCTAGTACCAATAGGTAGTAAAGGAGATAATAGGTATATAAAAAAAAAGATTTTTAGCTAAACTGTGATTGCAAAATATCTCGTATTGCATATCGTGTTGTTTGGATTAAAAAGAGCAATAAAAATAACGAATAAAAAATCCAGGGCCGTATTTAAAAAAGTAAAGTTGATGATGTTTACCAAAAACGAAACGTCGCAGGAAGAAACTAAATATGCCATCTTACAGGACAGAAAAAGTTGCAAAGACGAATCATTCAATCATAATCATTTTGAATTATCTCTTCGAATAAGCTCAAAACAAAATAAAAACGATTTTTCAAAATGTAGTGGTTTTTCGGATATCTCCGGAAGTAATTGAAATTTTTCAAATGTTAAAACGGCATATTATTGAACTCCAAATTGCGCAACTTTGCCCCAATTTAAATGACCCTGTATCTCTTACCGCTGCTGAGATCCCAATGATGTGGCTCGAATTTGAAACACCCTGTACATTGGCTACAACGATCTCAGATCGTCCCAGTGGTGTTTCCCTGATCCCTGAATAACAGAAATCTTTTTTTGGGAATACATTTCCCATCTATGACACGTCATTTTTCGACGACATAGTCGGATTTTAAATTTGAAAATACCTCGTACTAGAGAGCAAAAATTGGTTATGAGAAAACGCCAAATATTTTCAGTTATCTCTTTAGCAGTCGCATTTTTTGAAATTTGAAAGTCATTTTTATAGACTTTTATATGCGCAATTTCTCCCTAATTGAACCTGCTTTGTGACTTCAATATCCAAAATCCTCGTGATTAAATTCGAAAACCGGTCACCCTGTACATCCGTATCTACTCCACTTATCGTCTTTACTATGCAATCATGTTTTGACCATTTACATATATGACATATTTACATGCAAATGAATATTTATCCATCTTATGTAGATAAAAGGCCCATCCGCGTAAATTATTCGATAATAAAATTCCATAAAGTGAATTTCGGTCCGTGACGAGACTTTTACAGTGTCAAGGTTGTGAATGATTCCGATAATCAAAATCATTGACCTTATTAGAAGGCTGGCGTATACGTTAATAGGTCATAAATCATAAACTTGCTTTCAAAAGACGTTCGATGATGCGGCGGTACTTATCTGATTTCGACTCCGGACGAAGGTACCAATAGTTCTTAGAAACGTGCGCCAAAAGAGCCTAACGCAAAAGATCGAACAATTCTGAGAATGATTAAACTTTAAGGAATTTTTACGGGGCCCATACAGGTATCGTGGCGTCAGCACGACCAGACACCACATGGTTCTCGGAAGGTTCTGCTCTGACACATTCGATTCCTATTTGAACGATTTAGTCTCGGATGGCGGGAAAAGGTTGCACGTTGTAGAGAGATGATCTGTGAATTTCACGTTAGTAGAGGCTACTGGGTGGTGCGATTTTATTCATTAAGGTAGTAAATATGCATGCCCTTTTTGTATTTGGGTAATATAAGTATTGAATGCTAGAGTTTAATTGTAATAATTCTAGTTTTTTTCTATTTTTTTTTAATAGACAGTTTTTTGCACCATTCCTATCACTACCCTGTCTCTGAAATTACCTACACACCCTGTAAGTTGTAATGCCTTTCTGACTCATCGGCTAACGAATCTCTTGGAAGTCATAAAACCAATTTCGAACATTTAGAAAGACATGTTTTAACAAGTCAGCAGAGTCGATGATGAGCTTCTGACTAAAGAAAAAAGATAATAATTTTTTCGACTGTAGGAATATTTCGAATATAAATTTTAGTTTTGTTGTGCGTGTAAGTTATTTCTTATAACTTGCTACGGTAAGCGCTGGGCTTATCGTCGCATATAGGGGTATTTCGACTCCAAAAGCGGACAAAAATCGAATAATTTAAACTTGTTTATCCATCGCGAAAATTTTACTAAAGAATTTAAATTGATACGATGTCAAATAAAAGAAGAAAAAATTATGAACACCTAGGGATGGCCATCTGCTATCCAGCTCGTATTGTAGGCATTCAAGTTTACCTCAAACTATAAGATGTTACGAACTAGGTGGCAGTGAGTAATTCAATAGTGTTTGTATAGAATGTTATTGCTACGTTAGTTTTGCGTACACTTGTCGACTTTGATAGTTTTTTACTCAAGTTTAGCTAGCTTTATTACACCTCGTTCTGCGAGACTTTCTGCATTTGAAAATTTTAAAAAAGATTATTTTACTTGTGGTCTTCTAGTACACTATCAAGGAATATCAAAGTGTGACTTTAATTCTAAATTAAAGCTTGAAGTATACATTTCAATGTCCCATTTAAAAAAGTTGAGGATATTTGCGGTTTTCCTACGGTAAGCAACTTAAAAGTCGCGTCTACAATATCCAGATATAGAGCGTAACTTTATTAAACGCGGACTAAATGATTACTTTGTGCTTTTTTAAGCATTAATTTAGTATTAAATACTTTGCTTTCTCTCAGGGTATGTGTCTTATAAATAATATGAACTCAAATTTGAATACAATCATTCTATGTGTTTATTATAAAAATTCATCTATAGTGTGTTTCAAAAATTAGGAGGAGTGATTCAAATTTTCCGCATGAATATGGCGGTATTTTATTGGCCGAATGACGGCCCGAATTACACAAGCAAACTTCTTCTGACGTTTCTCGAATTTGACATTTCGAATTTTCAAATATTTTTTTTGAGTGTTCGTTGTTATTTTCAGTTTTTGCTTGTTCAGTTCTCTAATTTTCTTGGTTTCATATTGTTATATTGTCCAAACATTCTTTTAAGAACTCATAATATCGCACTTTGCGTTATTTCGTTGTTTTTGCCATGAATCCGACCATCCCAAGTACTAGCGACTGCAGCGGAGGCGGAAATTCTCCACCCAAGAAACGAAAACGTTTAGATTTGGGGCATGTCTTTGGCAGAGAAACAGTATATGTTGTAAATTTATACAAGTAACTAACAGCAGACAAGCCTTTAATAAAAACATCTTTTCTGGTTTCGAAAATTGCTGAAGCAGGAGGTAAAAACTGACTCCTTTATAATATTCCCTAAAGGTGCTAAACATTTTTAGGCATTTCTAATTATTTTTAGGGATTGCGAAGTCCACAGTTTACCGCACTCTGAAAGAGTATAGGGAAACTGGAAAAGTAGTCGCTTCTAAGCATTGTGAAAGTGTGGTGGAAGACCTGTGACCGTTAAAACTCTCAATGAAGGCCAAAAAAATGAAATAAAGAGTTTTGTGCATAGCTTTTTTTTTTAAATGAAATTCCCACCCTAAATTGATCTGCCATTAATGTCCCGAACATCTTTGTACAGTCTAATGAAGCAAATAAATTTTAAGTAAGTTTTTCAAAGTATTGAAATGCTTGGATCTAAAATTATTATTCTATAGGTACATGAAAAGAAACCGCAAGAGTATTTTAATTGAACGAGGTGACATTGTCGTATGTTGAAATACATATTTAAGAAGTATCCAGCGGTACAGACGTGAAAAGCGTCCCATTTTTTTATCTTGATGAAACTTGGGTCAATGAAGGACATACCAAAGAAAAAGTGTGGGTGGACCAAGAAATTAGAAATAGACGTCATACTCTATCTTTTTCTCTCAAGATTTCACAGCCAATTTGTTAACTTTCTTACTGAACACCCAGTAGTATCGGTATCAGTTTCAGTTTGTAGAATTCGGCTCTAACTGAGATGGTGAAATTTCAAATTATCTATGTTCTCTTGTATTTTGATAATGATCCACTTCTGCACTTGGTACTTTTATACTAATTTTCTTTCATATTCTTTAATGTGATTTTAGAATGAGTAGATCATATTATAACAGTTATTGGCTTGTTTTATTTCAACATTACTTCGGTAGACCATAAAATTGTCTACCTAATCCCTTAGTTGATCTCACATTTCCCGCTACCATACAAACTAGCACAGCAGTATGTTTAAGGGATATTCATTAGAAAACTTCATCTAGTTGGTTGTGAGATGTCAAAAGAAAAAGATGGAGAAACAAAAATCCATTTACTTTCATTGATGACAAAATTTCATTGCCTACTAGATGAAGTTTTCTAATGAGGACCCCGTACATTCTAAAGCGTAGCTTTGAAGCCCTTATCTGGTCTGGTTCAATGCAAAACGAGCTCCCTTATGCCCAATGGATGCTAGTCCATTGCACCATGGGATCATTGACCATAATGCATTTTGACTAGCCATGAAAGCCTTCACAGTGCTTAATAGATTTCTTTGGTGTCTACAGGGTGATTCACGTTATTCGACATGGAAGATTATGGGTAAACCTTTAGATTTTAAAAAAAGTTTGTATATGGAATGGATGAGTACTAGTACATTGAATTTTTTGCAGTATGTATTAAATATTAACTACTGTGTACGAAATGTAAAAAAAATGAACACTAAATTATTGCAAATTTCAAACAGTAATAACTAGTTTAATTTAAATTAGACACCCTGTATTTTATAGTATCATTGGATGCATAATTTAGTTTCTTATCAAAAACTATTAAACATTTCTATAGCTTGGTCGTTGCATTTTCTTGCAAAAATTATTTTTTCTGAATTTGCGCTGACATAAACGAATGTAGTAATCTAATTTACCTGTTCAGGTCTGTTCAGGTTAGTTGTGTGAGGGTGTTACCTGATTTTGACAAAGCAAAACTTATTGTCATTTCTAGTTGTCACATATTAATTTAAGGATGCGTTCGTTTTGAAGCTCGATGGAGCGAGTAGATCGAGCGCCGAGCTTAATGACGTCAGCTATAATTGCGAGGTGTACGCTCCTTGGCACGCGAACAAAATCGAGCGCCGGAGCGTCAGTGTCAACGTCAAATCTAACAGAATAGACGGCAAATTTTAAATTTCAGTGCGTTTTTTCACAACTTATCATTTTGTTGTTAATGCGATGAATATTATTTCATCAGTTCATCACCAATATTTATTTCAATACTCCATTTGCTCATGAGCGGCGAGTAAGAAGATGACGAAACCAACTCAGGGCCGCGACTCACTCAAAAAAGTTGAAGATTGTGAGGAGAAAATTATCCCCTGTTCTTGTTCCTGTATTCTGAAATGTTAGAGAAATTGCTAAAAAAAACGAAGAAGTAGACCCACAAACCCGTCATCGCCGCGGCAATAATAATGATAATAAAAATAATAATAAGCAACTCAGCAAACACAGAAAACTACACCCAAAATCATGTACCCAGAGATTTACAATCACAAGAAAAGACGGAGGTCGGGGGCTAATTGATCTGCATGAAATCCATGACAGCCTAATTAAATCATTAAGATCTTATTTCCACAAAAAGGATCATACGCTTCATAAGAGTATTTGCTCCTTGGACAAAAAGTACACTCCGCTCAATGTAGCGAGTCAGTTGAAGTTGATTCTGTGAGCAGGACCAAGATAAAACTAAAGGAATGGGCAGGAAAGTAGCTCCATGGGAAGCACTATGGAATTGTAAATCAAGAACATATAAACAAAAAACTTACATAGGCATTTTTGCGCAATGGTCAGCTTTATCCCGAAACGGAGCGCTTCATAATTGCTATGCAAGACCAAGTTATAGCCACCAAAAACTACAGAAAATATATCATGAAGGACCCTACTACCAACAACGATAAATGTAGAAAATGTCAATTCCCAGAGACGGTTGACCATATAATATCTGGTTGCAAATTACTGCAGGAAATGTTTCTACTGATAGGCACAACTCTGTGGCTAAAGTTGTCCATCAAGCCCTAGCCTTGAGATATGACTTGCATACAGACGCAAGCCCATACTATGCTTACTCTGCAGAACCTGCATTGGAAAATAAAAACTACAAACTCCTATATGATGTAGACATTCACACAGACAAGACAGTAATGCACAATAGACCTGACATCGTCTTTCAGGACAAGGTATCAAAGTCAACATACCTAATTGATAAAGCCGTTCCATCAGACCAGAATACTCTGAAGAAATACTCAGAGAAGAAAACTAAATATCAGGAGCTTGCGATCGAAATTGAGAGGCTATGGAAACTAAAAATTGTTCAGATCATGCTATTGTTATTTCTGTGACAGGTGTTACCCCATCCACATTTGCTAAACATCTGGACGAGCCGGATCTACTCAGTGATATCTATTCAGTGGCATAGAAAGCAGTTATACTGCACACATGCAACATCATAAGATCGTTTCTTAATGAAAAATAACTTCTGATGAACTTGGCTAAGTCCCATCTATCAGAGGAAATCTGCCAGCTAAACATCTAGCTGTGAATTCCTAACCAGGAACGACATAATAAGAAGTTTTATTTCCAATGTTCATTACACTTCATATACATGAAAATATACTGAGACAAAGTAAATAGTAGTAAATAGGATACATTATTTGTTTTCAATGTGATTTCTAAAGGGACATGAACAGACAGAATAGAAATCAGTGATTGTTTTATCTGCACTTTAAAGGGTTTTTGTGTATTAAGCATTTGATGTTATCTGGTAAATGATTAAATAGCTTGAGACCCATATATGATGGGCTTCTCTCTGTCAAAGCTAGCCTATGTATTGGATAAGTGACATTTTGTGTTCAATGAACATGCAATGAATCAACACCCATAAGAAAGCTTTGAAACAGCTACTTATAACAATCTAGTATATGCCAAATTTTGAATGTTTCAGGTACCTACCTATAGTTATTCAATTCCAAGTCGGACTCAAAGTAAAGAAAAACTAGATAAGAAAAGCTCTGGAAAGTCATCAGGAGAATTATAAACAAATGGTTTACACGGATATATGTCGGAGATGACTACTGAAAGTACTAATCACCTAATAGTCATTAGGTTGTTAGGTGATAGTCATCCAGAGCTTTTTTTGTCTATATATTTTGTATCAATATAACATAATAAAACTATAGTATGTACTCAACTAATACTAAGTACTTAAATATGCTAAACAACAGGATATTGAAAAAACTCATTTTCTGCAATGAATAATAGAATGAGATGTACAGAACAGAAGCAGGCGACATCCACTAGCGCATTTTAGATCCAATACTGCATGGCATTATTGGAATAATAGAATCTTAATAAATTGTCCTCTATTCTGCTTCTATAGTTGGATAAAACTGTGTGCAGGCAGTCATCAACATAATATACACGCTGACCATGATAACTTAGTAACTTTGGTCAAAATTGTGGGCTGGTTAGAGCTGCTATATAGGCATGTATCTGTTGAGCAAGCATGAACAAGTCAAGTTATAAATAAGAAGGCCCCCTTTGCAGATGCAGATCCTTTTAAAATTGGATTCTTCATGCCAGATTAGTAGGTAGGTAAAAATACCATAATAACACATATTATACATCAAAAGCATTCCGAATGTGCATGACTACAATGCATAGAAAAGTGCAGCCAAAAGAGAACTTTCACACTGAAGTGTCTCTTTCAATCATTCATACTCTAGGATTAAAATTTCCATTTTATGATTTCGGAAATCTTTTTGTACAGATTTTAAAGCTTTTTATTCGTGGGACATGTAATATCGGTTGCCTTGCTGTCTACACTTTCTCCCATATTCCATATTTCACATGAAGAATCCAACTCTAATAAATAAAAGCCGCGTCTCCCAGTAGGGGCTTTTTCTGACATGATTTCATGGTTTCAAAACACTTGTTTATAGCTCCCTTACCTGCGTATCTTCCATATTTTCCTGCTTTTTGTATATTGTATAGTGAAAAACGAAAACAAAACAAAAAACTTGAAAAATTGAGGAAAAATTGGTAATATTGCTATTTACAGGCAATTGGCTTTTCTGTCACGTCAAGCCGCCATTTTGAAGCTCGGCATTCAGGGACCGAGCGAAAGGAGCTCGCTCGGAGCGATCAAAAATCGTTCACGCGAACGCAAAAGAGCTTGCTCGGAGCTTCAAAAAAAACACAATCAAGCGAATAGAGCGCGCACCGAGCGAATCGAGCTTCAAAACGAACGCGCCCTAAAGTTAAATATTTTTTTACTGTTATAATTGGTGGTTAACAGGGAGTTTTTTATTTAATCAAAATGCTGGTTTACACAACAGAAGAATGAGTCGATATGATCTTCATTCTAGGAGAATGCTTGCAAAATTGTCTTTTAGCATCAAGGGTTTATGCTGAAAGGTCTCCTAACCGAACTCGACCGAATAGAGCCGTTTTTGAAAGACTGTTGGTTCAATTTAGGCAAACTGGTAGTGTTCAGTATGAAACGACTGCCAAAGCGAGACCAGTTACAGAAAACCAACAAATTGAATTAGCCGTTATTGGCTCTGTAGTTGAAAATCCCCATGTCGGACAACGAGAAATTGCACAAAACTTAAATATTAGTCAAGCAAGCGTATCAAGGATTCTTCAAAAACATAAATATCACGATTACTTATCATAACGATGGTTCTTTTAACCGACACAATTTTCATTATTATTCTGATTTTAACCCCCATGAATTTAGAGTTATTAAACACCAACATAGGTGGTCAGTAAATTTATAGGGGGGCATAATGGGACAGTATGTGATTGGACCTTATTTTTTTGACGAACATTTAAACGTAATGTCGTTTCTAAATTTTTTGAGAAATCATCTTCCAATTTTACTGGAAGAAGTTCCTCTAGATATAAGAACAACCATGTGGCTGCAAATGGATGGGGTACCTGCTCATTATCATCGTGAAGTCCGGGAGTTCTTCCTAAATGTTCGTTTACAAAATCGATGGATTGGAAGGAATGGAGCACAATATTGGCCTCCAGGGTCCCCTGACATAACGCCTCCCGATTTCTTTTTATGGGGATATGTGAAAAGAATCGTGTATAATACGCCACCAACCACAAAATAAAATATGAAGGAACGAATCAGAGAGGCCTTCAGAAGCATAACTCCCTATATGTTACGCAATGTGAGTGAAGGATTTAAAAACAGAATACGGTTGTGATTAGAATCAGACGGTCGTTATTTTAAACAAATCTTATAACTGTTTGTTTTGCTCTTATGTTGACTTGTTATTTATTGTATTTCAAATTGCCACTATTATTGCACTTAATTTTTTTGTAATAGAGATGCTAAATTTTTTAAGAACTCTTGTAATATAATGTTTTATTGTTTTATACACTTATTTTAGACACTTTAACATTCAGATGACTGCTAAATAATCTTCATGATCATAGTTTTGTAACTTATAAATTAATATCTGACAAATACGGGGTGTTCATTAGAAAACTTCGTCTAGTTGGTTGTGAAACGTCAAAGGAAAACAATGGAGAAACAAAAGTCCATTTACTTTCATTATGCCATCCTTTTCTGTCAAAATTTTATAGCCTCCTAAATGAAGTTTTCTAGTGAACACCCAGTACTAATGATAATAAATTTTGCTTTCTTAAAATCAGGTATTGTAACAGGTAAAGTAGATTACTTAATTCGTTTATGTCAGCACAAATTCAGAAGAAAATCAGTTTTCCAAGAGAACGCAAAGACCAAGCTATAGGAATGTTTAATAGTGTTGTTAGGAAACTGAATTCTGCATCTAATGATTCTATAAAATACAGGGTGTCTAATTTAAATTAAACGAGTTATTACTGTTTGAAGTTTGCAATAATTTGGTGTTCATTTATTGACATTCGGTGCACAGTAGTTAATATTTAATACACACCGCAAAAAATCCAATGTACTATTAGCCCACCAGCCAATTTTGGTGATTGAAAAAAAACCAATTGCTGAGATTTTAAACATTTAATTTGATGCTGCATTTTCACAAAATCACGAATATCTAAAGAACGGTACGGTTTAGATGCCATAAACCTTAATAAAACTACCTTTACTTTTGTCCGAAGGTATAATAAAACTTTAAACAATTTTATATGTTTGGGGCCACCTGTATACAATGACAATAATTTTAAAATCTACTTCCAATAGACCCCCATCCATTCATATACCAAAACTTTTTTTAAATCTAAAAGTTTACCCATAATCTTCCGTGTCGAGTAACGTGAGTCACCCTGTATAGAGAGCATTAGGAATAACTGATAACAGGTCATCGAAAGATAGGTAGAGTTTGCTTAATAAACACATGTCTTAAAACCAACCTGTATTTTGTTTTAGTTTGAACTTTTAAATTAAGTTAAACTAAAATTTAATATAATATATTTTTGAGTGATGTAAAAGGGACTGGACATTTTAGAACACAAACAGGTGCGTTTATGTTTCCATTCCAGATCTTTCCAAAAATTTTAACTCAACTTCAGTATCTTGTAGACAGTATTAGTAGCATACATAAGTACGCCTCATGGTTTGTCGCTCACGTCAAGTTCAGAATTTTAGTGGACAATTTTTGATACAAAAGATATTATGTTAAAATCTGCTAAAGTCAGAGAAAAAAGGAACAATACAAATAGATGTTTGGAATATTCCCACACTGAATTATATTAGAAATTTAATCAAGGCTGTTGGAAAGAACTAGAACTAATACCTAATTAAATAACATACCTAATTTTGTTTTAAAATGTCTAGTCCTTCTCACATAAATTAAAAATTACACAACAATATGTGTTATTTTCTACATATCTTTTAATAAGGGTTGGCATAGGACACAGGTTATGTAAAAAAAACAATACAAATAGAAAGTACAACTCGTATGTGGCACAGGAAGAATGTCTGAAGTTAAGTCTTGTGTGAGTTTTTTTAGGCCTGAATGTACAAGCCACACTCTAAGTCAGGTTCAGCAAAACTTAACTGGTACTTGAGCCCAACTTTCTTATGGATGAGTTCAACTTACAGTTGACTTTCGCTGAACCAGACTTTGAGTGTAACTCTCAGTGTAACTTGTATAATTGCACTTTAGTGTGTGTTGCTTTGTTCCAGCAAATGGAATAACTTGTCTTTGTTTTGTCTTCAACCAACCATTATTACTGATCTTTTTTTGTGGAACCAATAACCTGTGGTAGCTGTGGTTACATTAGATATCTTTAATATTTGCACTTAAATGCGAGTGCTAATAAAAAAGCAGTACTGAAATACATAACTTATTGATCCCACAAAATGTAGAGTGTGGAAATGGGTTTAGTGCACTGGCGTTAGTTGTGGTGGTTATATTGGTTATTCCTCGGGTTATTCACAACAACTCATTTCCAAAAAAAAAGCTTTCAGTTTACTATTTTGCTACTTATTCTTTCCCGCTTTCTCCAGTTAGTTGGAAAATATAGTAGGTATATTTGCTTAAAAGGCTTGGTATCAGAACAATTGCATTAGGATAATTTAGTTCACTCTCCATCACACTAATGTAGTTCACCCTCGATTATACTTATAGGTACCATGAAGAACTGTTATTGGTTCTACATATTGTGTTATCTTCAAAAAACACTCGACATCATCTTCATGAAAATTACGTGAGCATAGGTATGATGAAGAAACTAAAGAACGTTCTAGAGATTTTGGATTGTAACTTTTTTACAAACCATTTCTTAGGCTTTTAAATTCACACTGCCGCGTTCTTAAGGATAGATAGCAAAGAGTAGGACCTCCTTTTTACAGTTACATAACGATGTCAATAGAAAAACTTCAATATTGGCTTAAATCGAATAATTTTTCATACTCTTTAACTGAAAAAATATACATATTATAACATAACCTCATTTCATAAAACGAAAATAATACATCATAAACATGTATCATTAAAGACCCGAGGCCTGGAGAACTTGGCGTGTTCTAGGAGAAAGAGATAGCTAGTCAATAATATTTAAAAAGAAAAAGAGACAAGAAGTTATGCTAAATGACGTTGGCCGCATCGCGCTCGCCCAGTTCGCATGTCTATTGAATATCCTAGTCTACGATAATTCTAGTTTTTTGGTAACTTTTATCGTGTAAATCTATCTTTGGCCTTTACTCCTCCTAGTTTTAAAAGAGAGTATACAACCTACTACTTTGCGTCAAACGCTAACCACTTTTATTTCTTTGGGTTGTAGTTGTAACTATGACGTCACACGTAACCCTATTGTCGTTCACCTATTACTTCTCAGTGAACGCCTTAAGGTCTATTTCTTTGGGGTAACTACAACATACAACTTTGCGTCAAACGTTAACCACTCGTATTTCTTTGGGTTGTAGTTGTAACTATGACGTCACACGTAACCACGAAACGTAACTATCCCTTGAAGGTAGTTAGTTCAGGTGGTTACAGTGAATGTCAAACGGTCATATCAGTCATTGTCCACTATTTTTGTTTAGGTTAGAATTTTTCTAGCTTTCATACTGTCCCCCAGAAGCGATTTTGGTTGTAGAAATTTGGTTTTTTTTTTCCTTTCGACGCTGATAACTTTTCAACTTTTCAACTATTAGTTTGACGGGATTTAGCAGTATTGCGCGTAAGTACAAAAATGAACGTTATTACCAAAAATGTGGTCGGCTTGGTGGGACGAGTGGGGGGGGGGGAATGATCACTGGCGTACCAAAGTAAAAAAATGCGGGTTTTTAGATACCCAAATTTACGACGTCTTTACCGTAGATCCGGGGCTATGTGGTGTATAGGGCTCCCCATGACTAGAACAATTCCCCATATGTGTAGATGATAAGTTTTAAAGTCTAATGCCAATAAGTTAAACAGGAAAATCTAGAAAAATTTGCAAAGTTGGGTCAGTTTTTTTTTGTAATGTTCAACTTCTTGGCCTTCTAGACCCCCTTAGTTAGACGACCGGCCCTTTGAGCGAGGTACCAGGAGAAATCTATCTTTGTGCACTTTTAATCCTATCCCCCCAAAGACGTCACCTTAATACACTCTAAGTAAAAAATTGCTAAAAACAGAAAAAGTATCCAAAATAGTATAATAGTTTTTTTGCAATTTTTACGAAAATATAGCGCCGTTTCGGGTCTTCTTCTTGATCTCAGCTTCTCCTTCGGAGGGGGCTGATCATCATGGCTATTATAACTTTAGAGGCAGCTGTCCGAAATTGTTCGACAGATGAGAGGCAAACCAGTCTCGCAGGTTACGTAACCAGAAAATTCTACGTCGACCGACGCTTCTGCGTCCCACGATATTCCCCTGCATGATGAGCTGCAGAATTTCATATTTTGAATTACGCATAACATGCCCAAGAAACTCTAGTTTTCTTCTCTTAATTGTGAAAAGAATTTCCATTTCCTTATCCATTCTTTCCAGAACTTGTTCGTTCGTAATGCGGTCCATCCAGGAAATCTTTATCATTCGGCGGTACACTCACCACTCAAACGATTCCAGTCTCTTCGATATTTCCTTGTTCAGTGTCCATGTTTCAAGACCATATAGTAACACTAGAAAGACGTAACACCGGACAATTCTCACTCTCAAAGTCAAAGGTATATCTTGGGCTGTCAGCAGTTTTCTGTTTCATAAATGTTGTCCTCGCTTGCTTAATTCGTGACAAGATTTCTTGTTTGTGTGCAACATTTTCATTTATGATAGTTCCTAGGTATTTGAAGTGATGGACTTGCTCAACCGTCTTATTGTATATAGTCAGCTGACCACTGATGTTCTTTTTGGATATTATTAGTATTTTTGTTTTATTGATATTAATATTTAGTCCATAATCTTCGCTAACCACTGTTACTTTTTTTACTACCTACTTTTGTGTGAAGCCTCATACACTTTTGGGCTCGATTCGTTCGTTGTTGGAGAAGGAATTGCGCACTACTCACAGTAAAATTACTGCGAATAACAATTTACCCTAGAAAGGGCTCCGACGAATCGACCTGGTTGACGTTTCGGCAACTTGTCTGCTGCCTTCTTCAGAACTATCTAAAAAATAAAGCTTTAGAAACTATGAATTACAAAAAATTATATTTTTATGTTATATTATATTTTTTGTAATTCATTGTTTCTAAAGCTTTATTTTTTAGATAGTTCTGAAGAAGGCAGCAGACAAGTTGCCGAAACGTCAACCAGATCGATTCGTCCGAGCCCTTTCTAGGGTAAATTGTTATTCGCAGTAATTTTACTGTGAGTAGTGCGAAATTCCTTCTCCAACAACGAACGAATCGAGCCCAAAAGTGTATGAGGCTTCACCCAAAAGTAAGTAGTAAAAAATGAACTTTCCGCCTCAAAGATTTAGGAGTTATCTACACTGTTACTTTGTCTACCAGTCTCTGCAGATCTTTGAGGTAGCTTCCAATTACAGCGGTATCGTCAGCGTACCTGATGTTGACAGTTCTGCCATTGATTGCTATACCCGCCAGCTCCTCTTCCAATGCCTCCCGAAAAACAAACTCCGAATAAATATTAAATAGCATAGGAGAGAGAACATACCCCTGTCTGACTCCCTTCCGAATACTAATTTGTTCTGTCAAAGCATTGTCATATTTCACTCTAGAAGTTTGTCCCCAGTAGAGAGTTGATATTATTCGGACATCATGGTAATCAATGCCAAGTTTTTGGAGTATATCCAGAAGCTTTTCATGCTTGACATTGTCGAACGCCTTACTATAATCTATGAAGCATACGTAAAGGTCTTGGTTTACATCTAGGAATCTCTGAGACAAGACATTCAAAGCAAAGATGGCCTCTTTCGTGCCCATTCCGTTGCGGAATCCAAATTGTATATCTGATGTTTCAGCCTCATTAGTGTCCATTAGGTTTCAGCCGTTTCGGTTAAAAATGTATAACTAGAAGACGTGGAGAGACAAAAATCAGTTGTTAGTTTTGTGCTAGGTCTTATACCGGGCGAGCTACAAAAGTTTCTCTGTGTCACATTTTTTTACCAATTTGGGTGTACTTTTCTCACATTTCACCCTGTAGATTCCACATTTTTACAACAAAAAAAAATCTGAAATAATTTCGAGAGGTAGCAGACATATGGGCTTCATACTTGACCAAAAATCAAGGGCCTAGCTTGGAATTTGAAATTTTGGCGAGTTTTTAATCTTTAAATTTCAAACTGCTACTTTGAAGTATATATTTTGTGCCGAGACCGTGAATCTAATCGAATGGCTTTCTATTCCCGGTGATACCTTGGAATGTTTCCTTTTTGGGACTTAGGAACCACTTTTCGTTGGATCGTCGCGAAATAGCCTGAATTGAATTTAGAGAAGAGAAAGATGAGAAAGAAAAGATGCAGAGAATTAGGGTATCATGGTACGTCTCCCCGTGCGGATATGACGTATATTACGGATTTGGTGCTGTGGTCTGATTGGTTGAAATTGAAGTTTCGTGCTAAGTAAAAGTTCTGCATTCTCATTAAAGTGATATGTCGGCAATTAATTGACCTTTTTGGCGGACTGATTTGGATAATTGGTGTGTGTCTGTTAAATCTTAATTGTCAAGTTATTTTGTTTACATGAACTTATCATTTTATATTTTATACTAGACAAATCATCAATCAAAAAGTATAATAGGAAAAAGCGCATATGTCAAAAAAATGCGACAACACTGCGGCAACACTGTGGATCCGCAATATACGCCATATCCGCACATGGGGACGTACCATGATACCCTAGTTAGTGTTCAAATCAGAAGCATTGAGGGATGTCAATAACGTCATTACACATGTCAAGAACGTCATTACACATGTCAATTCCTATTTTAGCTTTTATGTGATTGGTTTAAATTCAACTGTCAAATTACGCTCCGTTCCGCTTTTAACCAAATTCCGCTGTATGTGACGTCGCCCTGAACGTCAACTGACAGGTAAGATTTCCTGAAATGTAAACATTAACTTTAAAGGCTTAAACCAAGGAAAATCGGCCGAAAATCGTGAAAAACTGTGTGGCGGGAGAAAATTTGAACATTTCTAGGAAGGTTATTGGCAAAATGCCCTGTCGTCGAGAATGTTTTCACAGTCAAAAAATTCATCTAAATCAAAGACCCTCATTTTCAGATGTAGAGTTTCAACTCGAATGTAAAAATGTAGACAAAAAATACCCTTCATTAACATACTGGCCGTGACGTAAGCGATTAAACGATATCACTGATTTCTTTGAAACGATTAAAGTTAGAAAGCTGAAATTTGGTATGTGTCTTACTACGGCTACATGATGCGATACGACGTTCCGCTCGTTCAATATACGCCATCATCAGGATTTTATATTATGTCCGTTTACCCGTTGGTTCAATTTTGAATGGTGGGTAACCTACTGAGGTGCCGTAAAATGTGAATAGCTGACGTAGACATCATAGCGACCATAGCTGAGATATAGCTGCTTCATAAAGTTTTATGAACCGATGGTCGTATCGACATGAAAATCGAATGGTAAGTTTTCCTTATGTAATATTAGCGCAAAATAGGATCTTACAAAGTCCGAGACGGCGCCGGCGCCGCGGACAAAACTTTTCCCATAAGAGATGCATTGGTCTCATGAATTTTTAAATGGGAGGAATATAGAAAAGGTTGTATTTAGGGTACCATTGATATTACATGGATCAAATTTGAGAATAGTACGTACGTATGGGGGTATCATAAATTGTGATATAGCTAACTCAGCTATCATAGCTACAGTAGCTGAGTAACGTTAATATTTAGTAAGTACCATAAATGGTAGCTGAGGGTGGCAAGGTTATAGTTGTTTTATTGAAACGATGGTGATATCAAGTTCAAAATCAAATGGTATGTTTCCCTTATGTAAAATTCGCTAAAAATGACATTTTTAAAAATCCAAGATAGCCGCCTGAACAGTTTTGGATTTATGCCGATATCTCTGGAACGGTTTCAGCTATAAAGCTGAAATTTGGTATGTTGACGGGCTTTATGAGACGGGCTGGAGGTCTCTGAGGTCCGGAACCTTGCCGCGGGTACCGAAGATTCCATTCAAATCCAAATTTATTGACACCTCTTTGCTACATTTTAGTTATTTTTGCTAAAGTGCGCTTAAATCAAATATATCCGACGTTTCAACTTTTGCTTACTAATACTACATCATTAGGTTTTCAAACTTTTCAAACTTTCTTTTATTACAATTATCGCTTTATAAATGGGTCACGCCAACACAATCAGTATTTCGTATATGGCTGACAAAATAGCTTTAACGAAGACTATTCGACTGGTACTAACTGTTCGATTTTCGACGAAAGGGGTAGAGTGACATTTATCATTTTATAGCAAAGCCATTTAAGACAATAACGCAACAGTGTCTCAATTAAGTGTGAACTATCTCAAATACTGCTCAAAACGTTAATTACCATTTTGCTTAGTTTACTAACAGTCTTATAGGAAGTGAAAAACTGTTAAAATTGTATGAAAATTACCTAATATTTTAATTTGATCGAACATTATGCCAACTAAATTAAAAACTTGGAACGAGAAATTAAGCAGGTATTTTGTGGTGGTGAATGTTCAACTCATTGGTGTTAATAGCATCGTTATACCATATTTAGTTTTCGAATTATATAGATATAAGTATTAAAATGTCGATAAAAAGTGGAAAAATTACCTTTTAGGCGCCATTTTGAAGGGGAAGGAAATTACTGAAAATTCCAATTTTGCAAATTTTTTACATATTTTTGTCCCCTCTCTCATATAAGATTATTTTTCATTAAATATATGACAATTGATTTCGGCCGAAAATTTCTACCCACCCCCTTTGAAATTTTTGAAATGTTCACATTTTCCTGTTTATCTTGGAAACGGTTTTTCGATAAGCAGGTTAATATGATGTATGAAGAGGTCATTGAGGACTATCAAATACATAAATCAGAAAGAAGCTGCCTCTCACGGTTTTCGAGAAAATTAAAAAAAAACTGCAAAATTTCTACCTTATATTTGGGCCACCTGTGCTCAGTTACTGTTATAGGGAGTCATTCGAAAATAGACTCTACGTGTATCTCTATTCTTCTACTTCCTTAGCTCTTCTTATAGATTTTCGAATAAATTTTCATCGAAACGAGATATCAGATGTTAAAGGCCGCAATGCATGATTTTGATCTCAAAATTTAGGTTTTTGGGCCGGATTGAGAGCCCCATATGCTTAACATAGAAATATCTGCTTTTCCCATATAAATCCAACATAAATCCATAATAACCGTTTTTTTTCGTTGGCTCTATAAGTTCTATGATAAATATGACATACATTTACCTTTTAAATATTATAGGGTGTCCTAAAAAAATACTGTAATATGGATTTTTTTGAATTTTAGCGTGTAAATCTATATTAACTAATTTATTGCGTTATTTCGATTAGTTTTATGATAAATAGAGCGTTGATTTCTGTTGTAGATTGTATAGGGCGTTCTAAGTAATGTTGTAATATTTACCTTTAAATTTTTGTTTGTTTACCAATATATATTTTTTTAAATTTTATTCACTTTATTATAAACAGTGCTTCGATTTCTGATTTAGATGTTATAGGGTATCTCAAAAATTTGCAAATACTAAATTTTTAGGAACCATTAAAGTTAGAAACCTGAAATTTTGGTTGCAGGTTCTTTTAATAATGACAAACCATCTGTCACAAATGGGAACCCTGATATGGGTACTCGTGGTACCATTTTACATCTTTTCATGAATTCTAGCACGTTACCATACCACCTAAAGTTGTTAGGTTTGCGAATATGAAATATGATTTCAGACGTTTCGACATTTCGGCTACCTTTAGGCATCACGAGGATCTTTTTTTCATAATTTTACGATAGTTTGGGCAGCATAACAGGAACGTTCGGATATTTGCTAAATTATAGGGGCTCCGCGCTCGTGATCTTGACCCATAAAACTTCTACATCAGTTTGCGACTAAGGAGATTTAGCATTTAAAAGAAAAAACAAAAAACAAAAAAGAAGAAATGACGCGTCCCAATTACAAAGCGCACCATGAACAATCCAACTCAGGATTTCTGCTGACCAACTTGTTTTCAGAAAAGACTATATTACCTAGTTGCTAAGATCTTGAGAAAATAAGAATAATCAAATCAAAGTTGATAGGTAGTTGTGGGATGAGGAGATATGGTGACAAAAAAACACCGACTTATCTGTGGTGCGACGTTTCGTGACGAAATGGTCACTTTCTCAAGCACTATGATTATGATACATAAGTTTATCAAGGTACTGTTATTAGTTGGTTTGACAACCTTCTAAAGGACCATAAATCCGCACGTACGATATTTTAATCAAGTCTTTGTTGCTCAGTGTTCGTTTTCGTTGAAAATGTGTCACATTTGAAATACTCGTAACATCTGAGGTATGTCTTAGTTTGTAATGTTTTTTAACTATGTAACTGACATGCTTTGTTTTTTTATTAAATCATAGTGCTTGAGGAAGTGACAATTTTGTCACGAAACGTCGCACCACAGATAAGCCGGTGTTTTTTGTCACCATATCTCCTCATCCCACGACTACCTATCAACTCTGATTAAAATAAGGAGACGAAATTGAAAGTAATAAGAGTAATTGTCGCTGTAATTTAAAAAATTACAAAAAGTGAAAATCCTTTCTGGCTAGAATCAAAAATGGCCCGACGACCCAAAACGAGGATGCGAAGCTACAAATTTTTGGTATTATGCTGTATCTCTTTTAGGCATTAACTAGAGCATTATCATCTTTTGTTCTCTTAATAATTTTTTTGAAATATGAGTACACTCATATCCGCAAGTCGAGCACGCCATTACTTTCTTATTATCAACTAATTTTGTCTCACAGTTACAACATCTTTGATTTAATAATATGGATAATTATGCACTAATTATGCAGACGGATATTGAGTTATTGACCTATAAATGGCCTTCTGAATTTTGATGACCTATATGTTTTTATCGGTGACCTTGGTGAGATCAGCTTCGTCTCACCCATACTTGCAAATTACCAATTTGAAAGGGAAATGACCGGCTAATGGAAAACATTTTGAATAAGGTTTGGTGATAATTGGGTTAGATATACATGATTTTTATTGGATCTTCTCTAATTAAACCCTTTCTCGCTGACTGAGTGCTACTTAGACAGTTTAACGACTAAATGAATATACAGGGTGAGACATGACGGGTGATGGAAAATAAGTATATTTTGCTTATTGAGAAAAAAATCGGGAAAAAACGTCTTAATGTTATCAAGTCATGAAATTATCGAGTAATAAAAATGTCGTCTACGCTAATTGATTGCTATCTACAAGGTGCCAACTTGATTAGATATTGGTAGTTTTTACACCTGGTAATGTAACCTTCTTTAATGTATAAAAAATAATTTCGCAATATTCAATTTTAAAGCAGATTATATCTTGACTATTTGAATCTCTGATCATCTAGATTAGAAGAAATCTATGCATTCCCGACGTGTTCTAGTGCCCTCTTGACAGGAAATTTTATTTATTCTAAAAGGTCAAAAACTTCTTTTTATATTCCATAAAAACCTGAGAAATTAAAAAAACTTTTTTTACTATTTATTTAATCTTCTGATGTATTCGCGTCATCGACTAGGAATTCCTTACGAGGACGAATCCAGAACGTTCACGAATTATAATAGAGCAAAGAACTCTCGGAGGCCGTCTAGGGGTGACGCAACTGTTTTCGAGAAAGACGCAGTACCTTGAAAGTCACGTGCTTTTCAGGTGGTGCAAGGTCGGGTTCACGCGACACCGGTGTGTGGCCATAAGATTTATATACGTATCTTCAAATTATAATACATATTATTCGATGAACCTTGGCTGCTGCACTTGAAAGTAATTAAGCATCACGTAGTATTGTTTTTATTTAATTACAAGAAGGATGATGATGGGATCTATTGAATAATTGTAAAAAAACAATTAGTCAATAGTTGGTGTTTAAACGAGCCGTGTATATAGAGCACTATAGATGCCCAAATAATTTTGATTTTCCTTAAGGTCGTACCTTACGAGCAAGTATGGTGACATGTCTAAACCTCACTGACCCTACGAATGACACCTACTGAACTCTGAGTATCTGAATCTACTTTAAGAGACATCTCAACGGAACTAATCAATGAGCAGTCTCGCAGCCGATATCAGTTCCTACTAGAGAAAGTATCCAAGCAATGGGACGTTATCTCTGAAATATACGTCGAGCTTCAGGTTCAGGGAATTGACCACACCATCAAGAATCCCGTTCAAAACCTTGAAAAGCAGTACGAAAAAACAGTACAAAACCTACAAGACAAGATTCAAGGAGTACAACAAATGATGATGAATGATGTGAAACAATGCAATATAATCTTACCTCAAATCAAATTGCCAAATTTTGATGGCCTATACGAAGAGTGGGTCACATTTTGAGATATCTTCATCAAAGTGTTTCATGAAAATCCAACAATTGCAACAATAGAGAAAATGCAGTATCTTAAAACGCACGTGAGAGGGGAAGCTGGAAGACTGATCCAGCACTTGTCCATAGCAGAAACCATGATCCTGCTTGGAATATTCTCAACGACAGATACAGCAATGATAGACTCATAATCTCCAAACTGATAGATAGAATCTTAGATCTTCCAGTAATTCATCATGAGTCATCATCCAAGATAAAGCAGCTTCACGATACAGTTGTGGAATATCTGAAAGCCATCAATAACCTAAAAATTGATACTTCCAATTGGGGACCTATTATCAGTCGCATCATCTGCCGAAAATGGGATCATGAAACCAACAGGCTTTATGAACAATCGCTAAGCAAGCCCCATGAAATACAGGAATTTTACATTGATATCATATTGATCAATGTAAATTCCTGTAATGGAATTTAGGAAGAATGCTCAGGACATTTGGTAGTTTATTATTGTATAAGGTTTAGGTTGGAAGGTTGAGTAAGAACCACTGATGAAAATATCTCGAAATGTGACCCACTCTTCGTACAGGCCATAAAAATTTGGCAATTTGATTTGAGGTAAAATTATATTGCATTGTTTCACAGTTTGTTGTACACCATCAAGAATCCCGTTTAACACCTTGAAAAGCAGTACGAAAAAACAGTACAAAACCTACAAGACAAGATTCAAGGAGTACAACAAACTGTGAAACAATGCAATATAATCTTACCTCAAATCAAATTGCCAAATTTTGATGGCCTGTACGAAGAGTGGGTCACATTTCGAGATCTTTCATCAGTGGTTCTTCTAAATTCCATTACAGGAATTTACACTTGCTCTTTGTATAATTTTTATATTTTGTATAAAAAAAAAATTCTCCTAGAAATTTTTGAAGGTAATTTTTTAGATTTTTAATACGCGGTCGAATTCACACTAATTCGACAATTTTTTCAACAAGACAACTCAGCTATCGGTACACTACTGTTGACTATTTCCCTTATTTCTATCTTGTAAGTCTCCTGCCCAATCTGTATCAATATAACCATTCAGCAAAGAGGTTGGTTGGGAAGAACAATTTAACATTAAGAGTACTTTTAATGTATCTCAGTGTTCGCTTCAACTTGGTCCACAGTTAGTTGGTTGGATTACTTTGAAATTTGCTGCAGAGATTTATTGAATAGCTTAATTTTGGTGTGTTGCCAACATCAGATCCATTAGGATCTGACCAACTCACCAACTGGACGTTCTTTATTTAACTTTTCACTTTTCGTGTCATCTATAAAATTTTCTGTTTCCATGGTTTACTGTCACTCATTCCAAAGCGGTGTGAGAATTGCTCAATGTTATTTTTCTGATTTAGGTACCTACAAACCTTTCTCAGTAAACTTAAATGTATACCTTAAAGGTCTTAATATCACCAAAGTGTTGCTAAAAATATCATTTCAAGTCTTGTTTCAGGTTTTAAACTTCTTGCTCACTATAGCTTATGATTAATATGTCATCCACATACAGAAGTAAGTATACCACACCATGCCCACTTGACGCTAGGATCATGTCTTGATCTAACATTTTTGTTATAGCAATACTATCAAATTCCTTATTCCAGCGCTACGGGGCTTGTTTCAGTCCCTATAAGGCTATGTTAACTGTACAAACTTTCCCACAGTTTTCAAAACCTTCTGGGATTGACATAAAAATATCTTCTTTAATTTCACCATGCAGAGGTGCAAACTTGACATCCAGTTGATAAACACTTACATTTTCGTAATTGGCAATAGCCAATAATGTTCTAACTATAGTCAACGAGGCTACAGGTCTCAGCGTAATCAAATCCCTCTATCTGCATAAAGCCTTTCGCTGCAAGTCACGCCTTGTTTTGCAAATATTCCCTGTAGAGTCCTTCTTTCTTTTTCGCAATTTCGCATTTGGTAGTTTTTCTACAAGAGTCCAAATCTAATATTTATTTAGTAGATCAATTTCTCTACATAAAGCAGCATTCCAAAACTTATTATCATAGGTCTCGATTTAACAACCTTACGGATTATTGAAACTTCATCTATGAAGCCATCTGATGTGTAAATGACACATTCAAGGCCATGAGCTCCAAATCACCATCTCCAAAATACTTAGTTGTATTTTTCATTCTTGAGTTTCTCTTGTCTTTACTTACTAGATCCTCATTATTGGGTCCTTTAACAAGCTCTTGGATGATTTCTTGTTCAGATATATCCTTTTTCTACGAGCGTTCTTAATATATCACTTTCCCGCACGCATTTTGTTTTTGAAAGCTTCACTTTCCCGCACGGCGTGCGGGAAAGTAAATATTTAAAGATTGACTGATTTATAATATAATTTATACTTTATAGGCTGTCTATCTAGATAGGTGCACCTGCCCTACAGCCGTGCCAAACATTTTTATCGTTTTTAAGGAACTATTATGCTTGCCTTTATTGATTTTTGATACACAATATACCCATAATATACGTACTTTTTATTCCAATGTCACCAGTTCATGCCTGAAACATTAGGTCACGCCAACAATCACACTAGGTCTTTGTCATAACAACCAATTGATTGTTGATTAATTCAGCTGTCATACTGTTGACAAAGATAAAGTTGTTTATGTATTGTATGTTTATTCCTTATCTTTGTTACATGAACTGGCTCGTAGAAAAAATATTGTTCCTAACTCGCGCGAAAAGTGTCTTTCCCGCACTCGTCTGCTGCCCGAACTCCGCTTCGCGTCGTTCGTGCATCGGCAGACAGCGTGCGGGAAAGTATCACTTTCCACACTAGTTAGGAAAATAACTATTTTCACCTGCTCGGTAACATGGATTATTGGAAATCAAGTCGGAGTCATTGCTATTTAGAATGTCTTTAATGGTTAAAAGTTGAAGAGGTTTGGTGGTCCCAAAAGTATAAAATTGATTAAAGTTGAATTTTTCTAAATGAGACACCTAGCACATTAATGTATTTTCGGTACCTACGGACAAAAATAAAGGTAGTTTTATTTTTTTTATGGCATCTAAACAGTACCGTTCTTCAGATATTCGTGATTTTGTGAAAATGCAGCATCAAATTAAATGTTTAAAGTCTCAGCACTTGGTTTCTTTTCAACCAACAAAATTGGCTGGTCGGCTAATAGTACATTGGATTTTTTGCGGTGTGTATTAAATATTAACTACTGTGCACCGAATGTCTATAAATGAACACCAAATTATTGCAAACTTCAAACAGTAATAACTCGTTTAATTTAAATTAGACACCCTGTATTTTATAGTATCATTAGATGCAGAATTTAGTTTCCTTTCCCTTTCCTTGTCAGATATTAATTTATAAGTTACAAAATTATAATCATGAAGATTATTTAGCAGTCATCTGAATGTTAAAGTGTCTTTATTTAGCATAAATTATGAAATAAAACAATAAAACATTATATTACAAAAGTTCTTATCAAAATTGAGCATCTCTATTACAAAAAAATTAAGTGCAATAATAGTAGCAATTTGAAATACAATAAATAACAAGTCAACATAACAGTCAAACAAACAAAAACAAACAGTTATAAAATTTGTTCAAAATGACTACCGTCTGATTCTAAACACAAACGTATTCTGTTTTTAAATCCTTCACTCACATTGCGTAACATATAGGGAGTTATGCTTCTGAAGGTCTCCCTGATTCGTTCCTTCATATTTTCTTTTGTGGTTGGTGGTGTATTATACACGATTCCTTTCACATATCCCCATAAAAATAAATCGGGAGACGTTATGTCAGGGGACCTTGGTGGCCAATGTTGTGCTCCATTCCTTCCAATCCATCGATTTTGGAAACGAACATTTAAGAACTCCCGGAATTCACGATGATAACGAGCAGGTGCCCCATCCATTTACAGCCACATGGTTGTTCTTATATCTAGAGGAACTTCTTCCAGCAAAATTGGAAGCTGATTTCTCAAAAATACTGTCCCATTATGCCCCCCCCCCCCATACATTTATTGACCACCTATGTTGTTTATTAATAACTCTAAATTCATGAGGGTTAAAATCAGAATAATAATGAAAATTGTGTCGGTTAGAAGAACCATCGTTATGATAAGTACACTCATCACCAAATAGAACTGATTCAAAAAAATTTTCTTGTTCTCCAACTTTTTCTAACACCCACATACAAAAGTCCACTCGCTGGCCAAAATCGTTATCGGAGAGTTCTTGATGTAGTTGTATCTTATAATCGTGATATTTATGTTTTTGAAGAATCCTTGATACGCTTGCTTGGCTAATATTTAAGTTTTGTGCAATTTCTCGTTGGCCGACATGGGGATTTTCAACTACAGAGCCAATAACGGCTAATTCAGGTTCTTGGTTTTCTGTAACTGGTCTCGTTTTGGCAGTCGTTTCATACTGAACACTACCAGTTTGCCTAAATTGAACCAACAGTCTTTCAAAAACGGCTCTATTCGGTCGAGTTCGGTTAGGAAACCTTTCAGCATAAACCCTTGATGCTAAAAAATGCTTTTTGATTAGATAAAAAACTCCCTGTTAACCACCAATTATAACAGTAAAAAAAAATATTTAACTTTATAGCGTTTTTCACTGGCTGCCCTCGGTGCGCACTGGCCTGAACTCGGTGCGGACTCCGTGTTTCGCTGCGAGATCCAGAGCGAACTTTTCGAAGTCGTACTTGGTACCACTGGGCGACTTGCACCGGAGAAGTGTGCACTGAGGGCAGAAATAATTGAACTGAGCGATCGCGTCGGGTCCAGCTCAGTTCAAAACAAACATGAATCTTGACGGAATTCACCAATAATTATTAACAATTACGTATTAAATGTATGTACTTCAATATTTACACGTTTTTGATAATAATAATATTTACTTGAAAATATATATGTAATCCAGTCTTTTAGCTGCTAAAATCAGGAACAATACTGACGATTCAATCAAGAGCCTAGTCAAATGGAAACGTTTTGTAAGTAAAATAAACCTTCATACCACAGTATAAGGAATAATACATTATATAATGTATTTATAATATTATTCCTTATACGGTATCCATACATTATAATACTAAATGTATCTCTATTCAGAAATATATTTATTGTAGGTCTGTAGGCATATACCTACTTTTATTACTCTATAACTAATTATTTTCATCATATCATTCAGGCTGAGGACAAGCATTTGAATTCTACACCCTGCAGTACTGATAATGACCATGTTCTTGAAGACCTTCCTAATAGACAAAAAAAACCATAAATATATCGCAAAATCGAACTAAAACACAATCCAAACCGAAGCCACGCTAACAAAGAAAAAAGAAATGGAGTCCCTACAAAGGTACAATAGGTTTGGTGCAGCAAGTGACCTGTCATTGAACTTCCCATATCCATGTTGGAGCTATTGGATAAAATTGCCGCATAACTGTACAGGAATTAAATAAAATTGGAACTTTGCAGATTCTGCCTACACAGACCTTAATCGGCTTTAGGTACAGTTTAAAAATGTACTTTCAAATCACACTATTGATATCTGAGCATTACGTGATTGGAACAACTGTTAAGTAGTCCATTATTTCAACTCCAAATATTTTGGGAATAAAAATGCTGAAATCAGAATTTTGTTTGTTTTTACTTTGCAATGCTTGTCTTCATAGTGCTTAACTTAACCAAGGCCAAGGAGGATACAATAATACTTAGTAAAGAATTATACCCTCTTTGGTGCTTAACATACAGTCCCAATCATATTACTTTTGCTTTTATTGTAATGGTTTAACTAGAGTTAGGTTTTTAATACGTTAATAGCTTTATTGTTGTTGTAGAGTATGGAAATGACAAAAAAGTAGCTAAGTAAGGAAACAGAAGCCATTCCTCATAAGGCAATGAAAGGAAAAGGTTATATTAAAAAGAACGTAGCAAAATCGTTTTGTGGTTTGTGGCATATATTTTTAAACATATTTACTTAAGTAGCTAATTTATTTTTATAATTTAAAAATATGTTTTTATATTCTAGCAGTACCAGTGAGATTGTATTGAAGAAAATCTTTGAATAAGTGTTTGTTAAATTGAGGAGGAACATTTATAATTTATTTTAAATACCACATCTTCATAACAAACCATCAAAGTTGTGGTCTGGTAGCCTATGAAGTTTATTTTGCCTTAATTTATCACTGCACAGTTCAAGTGTTATCTATTTCTGACCACAGTAATCGCCAATTTTTTTACAATTATTTCCTTCTAGACACAAAAGTGTTTGATTTATATGGATTTGGTGCAAAATATCCGAGTCTAGGGCATTTATGACTCAGAATTCACGCCTACAAATGTTTAAATATGTTATTCCATCTTCCAGCCAAGTAGCCACATTATACCTTTTAACAATCCACTCCTTTCTAGTTTTTATCGCACTAAAATCTATTGGGGACACCAAACCCCTATTTCCCAGCTCCTTTATCTAAATTTGAAGAAGTTTTGAGGCATAAAAAGGTTTCGAGTAATTCGAACAGTTACAGTTTAAGTGTTATCTATTTCTGACCACACTTATCATTTTTTTTTTATAATTATTTCCTTGTAGACACAAAAGTGCTCGACTTATTTGGATTTGGTGCAGAATTTCCAAGTCTAGGGCATATATGACTCAGAATTCACGCCTACAAATGTTTAAATATCCAAGCTGTTTTAATATCCATCCAGCTTCCAGCCAAGTAATCCAAGTATTATACCTTTTAACAATCCACTCCTTTCTAGTTTTTATGGCAAAGTATGTACTAAAAATGACAAACCTCTATATCCATCCCCCTTTGTCTGAATTTGAAGTAGTTTTGAGGCATAAAAAGGTTGGTGGTAGGTCAAGTCCACAAAATATAGCTCTCCTTATCATTTATTTCGGCATAAAGGTAATTTTTTTCAAACGAATATTCTTTTTTATTCTATATACTCTTTTCAAAATTTACATCTTATTTGATTTAAGATAAATGAAAAAATGTAATTAAATGCACGGCACTCCCGGCACCTTTCGATGGTTTCTTCTTTCACTGGAAACTGCACTGACAGTGCACTAAAAAAGTGCAATGACGCAATTTGACAGATCTCCTAGAACCGAGTGCGGTTCTAGTGCGGCCCAGTGAAAAACGCTATTAAATTAATATGTGACAACTAGAAATGACAATACATTTTTGCTTTGTCAAAATCAGGTAACACCTGAACAGACCTGAACAGGTAAATTAGAATACTACATTAGTTTATGTAAGCGCAAATTCAGAATAAATTTTCCAAGAAAATGCAACGACCAAGCTATAGGAATGTTTAATAATTTTTGATAGGAAACTAAATTCTGCATCTAATGATACTATAAAATACAGGGTGTCTAATTCAAATTAAACGAGTAATTACTGTTTGAAGTTTGCAATAATTTAGTGTTAATTTTTTTACATTTGGTACACAGTAGTTAATATTTAAAACAAACCGCAAAAAATTCAATGTACTAGTAGCCCACCAGCCAATTTTGGTGGTTGAAAAGAAACCATGTGCTGAGATTTTAAACATTAAATTTGATGCTGCATTTTCACAAAATCACGAATATCTGAAGAACGGTATGGTTTAGATGCCATAAACCTTAATAAAACTACCTTTACTTTTGTCCGTAGACACCGAAAATATTAATGTACTAGGTGTTTCATTTAAAAAAACAAAACTTTAATCAATTTTGTACTTTTGGGACCACCTGTATACAATGACAATAATTTTAAAATGTACTTCCAATAGACCCTCATCCATTCCATATACAAAACTTTTTTAAAATCTAAAAGTTTAGCCATAATCTTCCGTGTCGAATAACGTGAATCACCCTGTATATCCATGATCCGTGTTCAGTTCTCCCTTAGGATCTAATTTATTTCCCTACTTTGGCTTAGGTATATGGTTGTAAGCAACACAGCCAAAAAAAATTTATGTTCTTCAGGTTTGGCTTTCTTCCAAAAAATAGATTAATACATTTTGACGCATATGTATGATTTTTCAAAGTTAGATTAAACAGAATAGATTCTCCCTACAGGTGCGTTGGTAGCCCCGATTGCAGCAACATTGCTATTCCTCTTTCTATTAGGGTTCTATTAAGGCGTTCTTCACATCCATTTTGTTCTAGATTTTATGGTACAGTATAATCGACTCGAATACCCTTGGGCTCATACAGTTGATGAAAATGAATACAATAATGAAGTGAGAAATCCTAATCCTGCGGTTCAACTGATTTGTTGCTACGCCCTTTCTTCACAATGAAGTCGTGAATAACACAGAAAGGTCTATATAAAAAAAAGTTAAGTAAAAAAGCGAGAACAAATCAAGTTTCTCAAAGGGGTGTGAGTTACCTAGTGGCCTAGCAAATTAAATGTGCCCCAGCTTAGATAGTTCGGAGGGTAGGGTAGGAGGGTGGGGTAGTTTAGCGCCACTGGCTTTGTCAGTAAGGCCAGAAACCTCCAAAAGTCTGGAACTCAACACCAAACCAAAATATAAACTAAAAGATATAGGTGGATAGGATACACAAAAAAAAGTCAACTGGATAGTTTACTACCAACACCAAATCAAAATATAAACTAAAAGATATAGGTGAATAGGATACACAAAAAAAAGTCAACTGGGTAGTTTACTAGTTACTCTATTACTGTGGGGTTAGTAAATACTTAAACTAAAGCTTACATACAGTCTCTATAGGGGTGGAGTAGAAACTGGGACTAGAAACAGCTAACCTGAAATCAAGGCGAAAAAACCTCGCTGAGGGTTTTTGTCTACAAAAAATATCCTGGCAACTGTGGCTCAGGAAAAGGTGGTGATGCCGGGTACCGGTGCAAGAAATGGCCACGAGGCTTTGAACCTGAAAGGTGGGCAAGGGTCGTCTGCCGCACACTGGCACATTTTCGAGATTTCTTGGTCATAATAGAAAAAAATTTTTTTATTACTTTTACAAATAATGCTATAATTTCGTTTGATTAATTAACCCTCTTCAACAAGCAACCTATTTCGCTAAAGATAAATGCGGTAAATAGTCAATATGTTAATTCAAAGTTGGCTCCTTAGATATCTTTTCAACTTATGGTATATGATAATTTTAAAGCGCATATTTTAGAAATATGCCTCATGAAAATTTTACACCAATGACACAATATTTACTACAGATCATATTTCTGGATGTAGTTACTTTATTCTAGCTCCATTAAATACGAAAAATATATTAACAGATTTTGATAAGAGTGGTAATTGTATCCCCTTGTCGAAGTATAAAAAGAAATTATGTCTGCCACTTTCTCTACGAAATATATTTTTTCTACAAACGTCAAATAATGACGCATTTTACGCTTTCATTAGACAAACGAAAACCTAACGATTTTTGTGGATCAGAATGTGAGTGTACTTTTCCGCGCGTTGCCCAGGACAGCAAGCGAAAAAGATTTTATCGCTTGCTGTCAATAGCAACTACCACCACTCAATCAATTATTAAAAACGTCATTGTCACTTTGATTTAAATTTTCAGATTGTGACTTCAGTTATGCTCAGTTGTGATTCACATTATTTGAAATTGATCGTTTGCAGAAAAAACGTTGTATGCATTACGAGCAAAAAGTAACTTTTTTGCTCTCGAGTGATTGCCGCTCTCCGCTTTGCGTCGAGCGGCAAACTTCACTCTCCGAGCAAAAAAGTTGTACTTTTCGCTCTTAATACATAAATAACTATTTTGCTTAAATAAGTTTACCGGTAATAAAGTAAAAACTTAAAAATATTGGAGGATAAATTAAGATGTCTTGTAAGATTTTCTATTAAAATTTTGTGCGACTACTTGCGACTTTTCCCACAATAGTATGTTAAATTCTGACGGTTGTCCAGTTTAAAATGACGTAAATGGGGATAATAGTAACCAATATACTTATTTTAATGTCAGTAAGAGCAAATGAAGTTCTGTATTATTATATTTGTTAAATAGTATTTTGGTGTTTTTTATTCATTATATACGAGGTGAAATCCACATCCAGTTTTTTATACAGGGTGTTTATTTAATACACACATTAGACTTAAAAAATCATTTCTTAAAGCAAATGTGAGAACAGTGGTATAACCATTTTGAAGTACGCATGTGCAATTATTTGTTAGGATACCGACAAGTTAGAAAAACCATATATATATATATACATATATAGGTACGATACCCTTCTGTTTTTGCCTCAATGACTTATTTAATTACTAACACAACCTGTTACATAGTACAACAATAAACAATGCACATAAATAAGATTTTTGGTCAAAAAGGCGTGCGTCAAATTTTACTAGAAATTTTGACATTGAATTATTTAATTCCCATTTTTGATAAGTACACTTAAGTGTTTAAATCGAACTATTTTTGATTAATATTGTTTGGAATAAGAATTTAACATTCGACATGGAAGCTATTGTTGGCTGTAAGTGGTTGTTTCTAAATTTATATAATGTGCATTTCTGTAATTAATCGTTACTACGTTATTTGTAATAACATGATAACGTTTCTTTGGTGACGTAATCACATCCCACATAGTTTAATTAGAGCCAAATTGTGCATTTTAAAATTATTTGCACCCCTTGACCATAAATTTGAATTAAGGTGGACTTTAATTCTCATTTAGACTATATTGATGTCAAATAACTGGTCACTTCTCATTTACTTTTTAAGTTTTTCAAAGCAGGTTATTTTAAATGAGAACTTTTAAGCTTTACTTTAGCTCAAATTTAATAACGGGTACAAATGGGTCCCGTTTTGCTACGAGATAAAACTCCGTATATACATAAATATGAAAAACAAACTAAACTTATAGAAAATTATGTATTTTTTTTTCTTGTTTACACTTTCTCTCGTTTTGTCAAGAACAAAATTTGCAAATAAACAAAACTTGTGTTTCTTTGAAAAGAATATTATGCTTCTTCTAAAGAAAAATTTCGTATACTTCTATCTTTTTTCAAACGTCCTTGCAGTTTTCATGTCGTTCTTTTTAAAACTGTGTAACTGTACCCCAAAAATTTTTTGATTTATCGTACCTATTACAGTTTGCGAAATTTCATTTATGAGCCGAGTATCTAAAGTAACCCTATATAAATGTCTTAATCCTTTCATTAGTATGTTTAACATCTTCAATCTTTTAGGTTCTCGATCAAAGAATGTTTATTTTAAAAGAAACTAGTTGATTTTTTTAAAAAGCTTTAACTTTCAGAGAAACGCGACTTTCAAAGAAAAGTTCAACTACTTGGTAGATAAAACCAAGCAAATTATTGATGCAAATGATTTAACCGAAGTGTCAAAGCAACGAATTAGAAACTTTATGATTCAATACAGAAAAAGATGGCTTTTGTCACCTAGAAACTACCAGAAATCCCAAAGTTCGAACCAAACTTGGTTAGATTCTAGAAATGAGTTTTCTTGCTCTGCTATCAGGCAACGAAATAGCAAAAGCGTTCGCGGGAAGAAACCTTTACAACTTCAGTCTTCTAGTGAAAGATCCAAGCGTAGAAAAACAACTCAAATTAGAGCCCAATTCAGTCCGGAAGAACTCAGTTATGCAGCGCAAATGCAATGTAGAGCAGAAGGGCAGTTAGATAGAGCTGTAGTAATGAAAGACATTGTCTTTTCTACACCAACTCGAGCGTCAAAGTATAGATCGGCTATCTCTAAAAGTTATTCGACATCATTTTCGCCTGATGAAGCCTTATTGATATTTGTAGAGGCTAAACTTACAAAGTTTCAGTATAAACTGGTAAGAGACGCAGCGATTCATCTTATCATAATTCCAATCTGTACCCGAGATATGAAGCAATTACGGAAGCCAAAAAGCGATGTTATCCAGAGAATATCGCCATAACAGAAGTGGAGTCTGAAGTTCCTGTTTTAGTATTAGACCATACTGTTGCACGATTAATTATTTCTATAAAAGAAGTGATTAGTTTAGTTGACCTAGCAAAACGTAATCATTTTTACTTGATTAGCAAATGGGGATTTGATGGAAGTTCGGGACTTAGTGAATATAAGCAAAGATTTTCAGATGGCAACATTTCAGATTCAACATTTTCTTAACTTCTCTAGTCCCGATACTTCTAGCGAATGGAGATCCAAGTAGAAAAGAACACGTGACAATATGGCAAAATTCTCGACCTTCTTCTACTAGATATTGCAGACCAATTCACATACAATTAAAAAATGAAAGTACAAAACTCTCAATAATGGAAAAAAAAACCTTATTGACAATCATATTTGTGCTTTACATTCAACAAAAGAAGTTTTTAAATCAACTAATATATACATACACCACAAATTACATTTTACTATGATAGATGGTAAAGTGTGCAATTCTATTACTGATAATTCGTAAACTCAAAAGTGTTATCTTTGTGATTTAACTTCAAAAGATTTTAACAAATTTGATAAGGTTTTTGGAAAAGAAATTTTAGGTGAAACAAGATTTCAGTTTCGTTTCTTTGAATGCTTACTACTTCAACTAGCCTATAAACTGGTAATATGTCAATGGCAAGTAGGCGGCAAAGAAAGTAAAAAAAAAAGTTTCCTTAAATAAAAAAAAATCAAGACTTATTCAAATCAGAAATGGGGTTATTAGTTGATAAGCCAAAAGCCTGGTTATGGTAGTACCAATGATGGTAATACCGCCCGCAGGTTTTTTAATGACTCTTTTACTTCTTCAAAAATAACTGGCATTTCTGAGGAGCTCATTACTCGATTCAGAATTATTTTGCTATCGATATCTAGCGGCTTTCCCATTAAATTGAATATATTTGAAGATTATTGTCACTATACTGCTCGAATGTTTGTAGAACTTTATCCTTGGTATAACATGCCCACTACAAAAATTATGTCCCATTTTATTTTACCAATTGGTCAACTAAGCGAAGAGGCTCAAGAATCTCGTAATAGAGACATTAAAACGTACAGAGAATTCAATTCTCGCAAGTTCTCTCGAACAGAAAATATGGAAGACATAATTCATAATCTTTTGGTATCATCTGACCCGTTCATATCCGGAATGAAAAATACAAGCTCCAGAAAATTGAAACAGTATCCCTCTGAATGTATTAAGCTTTTTAAGCAACCAGACTTTGAACATGAACAAAATTTGTCTTCAAATTTCTTGGAATCCGTTGATTTTGAAGATGTTGACTCTTGAATTTTTTTTATACAAAATTTATTAACAGAAATTATGGTGTAATGGTACCAGTTTCATTTTTTGTTATATTATGTAAATTATCTCTGATGACATGTTCTCCTTTCTCTTGTAAATGTATGTAAATAAAAAATAATTAAAAATTACACATTGTACACATTAAAAAGACTAATTTGATAATCTTATAACATAGGTACATATCTGAGGTAAATTTCCTGATTAATCGGATAGTTAAATAGGCATGATAGGCGTGTTCTTCTGAAGGTGCTATAAATTTAAATAGTCGTCACTTTTGAAAATGCTCTAAACCGAGAAAGAAACCTCACGTGATCAATTAAACTCTATGGAATAGTTACCCAAGGCTCCATAATTATTGATTTAATAATACCCAAGAATCCACCCAATTACATTTTGGAAGATTAAAGAAAAACCAAAGAATGTATATGCACAATGTATCTCCACAATGAAATGAGATTCGTTAGCCTTAAAAACTCATTTTTTTTTCAGGTATGTCTTCTTTTCATACGTTTTATAAATGTTAACTCAGTTTAACAGCAAAACATAACTGATGTAATTCTTGGTTCAAATTTTTAATCTAACAAAGCCCACTTAAAGATATTAACAGTTCATAGAAAAATATACAGGGTGATTCACGTTATTCGACACGGAAAATTATGGCTAAACTTTTAGATTTTAAAAAAGTTCTGTATATGGAATGGATGAGGGTCTATTGAAAGTACATTTCAAAATTATTGTCATTGTATACAGGTGGTCCCAAAAGTATAAAATTGATGAAAGTTTTATTTTTTTAAATGAAACACCTAGTATATTAATGTATTTTCGGTATCTACGGACAAAAGTAAAGGTAGTTCTATTAAGGTTTAGGGCATCTAAACCGTACCGTTCTTCAGATATTCGTGATTTTGTGAAAATGCAGCATCAAATTTAATGTTTAAAATCTCAGCACATGGTTTTTTTTCAACCACCGAAATTGGCTGGTGGGCTACTAGTACATTGAGCTTTTTGCGGTATGTATTAAATATTAACTACTGTGTACCAAATGTAAAAAAATAAACACTAAATTATTGCAAACTTCAAACACTAATAACTCGTTTAATTTAAATTAGACCCCCTATATTTTATAGTATCATTAGATGCAGAATTTAGTTTCCTATCAAAAACTGTTAAACATTCCTATAGTTTGGTCGTTGCATTTTCTTGGAAAATTGATTTTTTCTCAATTTGCGCTGACATAAACGAATGTAATAATTTAATTTCCCTGTTCAGGTCTGTTCAGGTGTTACCTGATTTTCACAAAGCAAAATTTATTGTCATTTCTAGTTGTCACATATTAATTTAAAGTTAAATATTTTTTTACTGTTATAATTAATTGCTGGTTAACAGGGAGTTTTTTATTTAATCAAAATGCTGGTTTACACAACAGAAGAACGAGTCGATATGATCTTCATTCTAGGAGAATGCTTGCAAAATTGTCTTTTAGCATCAAGGATTTATGCTGAAAGGTTTCCTAACCGAACTCGACCGAATAGAGCCGTTTTTGAAAGACTGTTGGGTCAATTTAGACAAACTGGTAGTGTTCAGTACGAAACGACTGCCAAAACCAGACCAGTTACAGAAAACCAAGAAACTGAATTAGCCGTAGCCTCTGTAGTTGAAAATCCCCATGTCGCACAACGAGATATTGCACAAAACTTAAATATTAGCCAAGCAAGCGTATAAAGGATTCTTCAAAAACATAAATATCACGATTATAAGACACAACTACATCAAGAACTCCCCGATAACGATTTTGGCCAACGAGTGGACTTTTGTATGTGGGTGTTAGAAAAAGTTGGAGAACAAGAAGATTTTTTTGAATCAGTTCTATTTAGTGATGAGTGTACTTATCATAACGATGGTTCTTTTAACCGACACAATTTTTATTATTATTCTGATTTTAACCCCCATGAATTTAGAATTATTAATAACCAACATAGGTGGTCAGTAAATGTATGGGGGGGCATAATGGGACAGTATGTGATTGGACCTTATTTTTTTGACAAACATTTAAACGGAATGTCGTTTCTAAATTTTTTGAGAAATCAGCTTCCAATTTTACTGGAAGAAGTTCCTCTAGATATAAGAACAACCATGTGGCTGCAAATGGATGGGGCACCTGCTCATTATCATCGTCGTGAAGTCCGGGAGTTCTTAAATGTTCGTTTCCAAAATCGATGGATTGGAAGGAATGGAGCACAATATTGGCCACCAGGGTCCCCTGACATAACGCCTCCCGATTTCTTTTTATGGGGATATGTGAAAAGAATCGTGTATAATACGCCACCAACCACAAAATAAAATATGAAGGAACGAATCAGAGAGGCCTTCAGAAGCATAACTCCCTATATGTTACGCAATGTGAGTGAAGGATTTAAAAACAGAATACGTTTGTGTTTCGGACGGTCGTCATTTTGAACAAATTTTATAACTGTTTGTTTTTGTTTGTTTTACTCTTATGTTGACTTGTTATTTATTGTATTTCAAATTGCCACTATTATTGCACTTAATTTTTTTGTAATAGAGATGCTAAATTTTATAAGAACTCTTGTAATAAAATGTTTTATTTGATATTTTATGCTAAATAAAGACACTTTAACATTCAGATGACTGCTAAATAATCTACATGATCATACTTTTGTAACTTATAAATTAATATCTGACAAATACGGGGTGTTCATTAGAGTCCATTTACTTTCATTATGCCATCCTTTTCTGTCAAAAATTTATAGCCTCCTAAATGAAGTAGATTACTTAATTCGTTTATGTCAGCTCAAATTCAGAAAAAAATCAATTTTCCAAAAAAACGCAAAGTCCAAGCTATAGGAATGTTTAATAGTTTTGATAGGAAACTAAATTCTGCATCTAATGATACTATAAAATACAGGGTGTCTAATTTAAATTAAACGAGTTATTACTGTTTGAAGTTTGCAAAAATGTGGTGTTCATTTATTGACATTCGGTGAACAGTAGTTAATATTTAATACACACCGCAAAAAATCCAATGTACTATCAGCCCACCAGCCAATTTCGGTGGTTGAAAAGAAACCATGTGCTGAGATTTTAAACATTAATTTGATGCTGCATTTTCACAAAATCGCGAATATCTGAAGAACAGTACGGTTTAGATGCCATAAACCTTAATAAAACTACTTTTACTTTTGCCCGTAGGTACCGAAAATACATTAATATACTAGGTGTCACATTTAAAAAAATACAACTTTAATCAATTTTATACTTTTGGGACCACCTGTATACAATGACAATAATTTTAAAATGTACTTCCAATAGACCCCCATCCATTCCATATATAAAACTTTTTTTAAATCTAAAAGTTTAGCCATAATCTTCCATGTCGAGTAACGTGAATCACCCTGTATTAAAATAACTAACCAATTGTTAGATGGGAAGTGGTAATAAGGAATTCAGGATTTTTGAGGTTTTCAAAAAATTCTAATAAAAACTAAGTAATATACAGAGTGTCACAAACTACAAAAAATCCGTGTATCAACAAAATATTTTATTTTTGACTAACTGACTGAATTACTCAAAAGAAATTAAAAAACTATTCCATTTACATTTTCTTCTATCTTTTATAAAACCGGATATAATTGATGGAACATTAAAGTGGGACACCCGATACAAATTAAAAGCACATATTAGTATCCTTATTTCTTTTTGACATATTGTATCCAAGCATAGTTTGATAATAACAATATTAATAATAATAACTGGTTTTGTACTTTCATTTCGATTTTTTTATTTCACGTTAAGTATTAGTTCTATCATAACAGCCTGTAAAAATTGTTCTATCATTTTTATACTTACAGTAAAGCTACACTTAGTATTACTAAACATTAATATGTCTTTTACACCTTCTTTCATTATCAAAATTAGCTTTATCACTAACTAAGTAATATTGGCCACGAAATCTTGAAAACGCGCCAGTGTGTGCCGTTCAAATCCTACCGAAGCAGTTAAACTGTTTCCTTGAACGTAAGGTAAACCAAAAACTTTAAAAAAAGAAACAGTTAAGTTAGGACCGAGTTCTGAATCCGGCAAAATCCAAGGGCGTTAGGTAGAACTCGAAACCTCGGCTCGGTTTGCCGCATGAAGAAGATCTCAAGCCGAGGTCCTAGCAGTGATGCGGGAAGATGAGTTAGAATTTGGGAGTAAAATGGACCTTGAGAAACGGCTTACGGAGTCTAATGACCTGAATAGACAAATGATCAATAAGAGATGTGGAGTTGGAGATTGCAGTGGTTTCGGATAATTTGAGGAGAGAAAAATCGTCGGCGGCCGAGTTGAGGAATCGAATCACGCACCAACCTCAGACTATTAATGAGCTTGAGGGGACCGTTTCGTTTCTTACGGATAAATTGAAGAATGCCCAGCTAGAACCGAGGGCTATTCAGGACAATTCGCACCACTATTCGCAGTATCACATGTACTGCGAAGTCACATACAGTATGAGGAAATTCTGACTAAGTGCAAAAACATGTTGATTTTATCAGATCAGAAAGGTAAATATCTTAATGTTTCCCTGCAGTCGCGTATGACGAAGAAGAACCCTTCGGATTGCTTTACATATGGAATTACCCATATGTTAAGATCGGGCACTGGCTTGGGTTATGTAACAGAGGGCGCATCTGCTTTTAGCAAGGACTTTACAAAGGATGATTATGTTATTGTCATGGGTGGAACTAACGACTTTTTTAATGAAAAGTATCCTTCTTTAAGATTTATACGGGACTTAATTGACTCATGCTCTCATACTAACCTAATTTTGCTGTCTACGCCTTATTCATCTAATTACAGAACTAACTTATATCCATATATGAATTTAATATTAGAGTACAAAAGATAGTTAACAGGTACAGTAGGTATGCACAGAATTATTTTATAAATGTTAATGATAAGAGGGGTATTGACTATCGCTCTACTGTTGGAGAAATTGAGAATGTAATAAGTTCTAATGAGTGGGAGGCCAAGCATAACAATTTAATATTTATAGAATGTAATAAAGTTGACAGTACGGATGTCGATCCTAGAGACCTGTTGGAGCTCACTGTGTACGAGGACAAATCTGGAGAACCTAGTGTTTCCGCCTCCCCGATATCGTATAACACCCAAAAATCCACAGATGATAAAAGTGCTAAGAGCATTGTGTTCGGAATCTGGTGCTCACCAATCTGGTGCTCACCGAAATGATGACAGTGAGGTCTTTTTAATGCCAGTGAGCCCGAATGTTTTACCTTGGCTCTGAGTCTCTCAGGTCAAAGGTTGCTTCCTTTGGTTTGTTTTTGGACAGTATTAATAATCCTGGTATCGTCTTACTCTGTGAACATTGGTTGCAAGTGGGAGAAACTTTCTATTTGGATAACTACATGGTAATTGTTATATACTATAGAACCGAATTTAAGATTGGTGGTACTGCATGTCTTGTTAACCGACGCCTTATGGATATTTGCGCCTTTGAGGCTGTTGATAGGTTTAATCATTTGAAGTGCGAAAGGTTGTTTGAGTTTTCGCTTATTAGGGCATCTAGCATTAAGTTGTTTGTTCTGTGGATTTATTAGGTGTAATTCAGGGAACTCAAATGAATTTTTTACGCGATTAGAAATGATTATTAAGGGTATCACTGAGAATGCAAGGGTAATTGTTGGTGGTGACATAAATATTGACTTTTTAAATGACAAATGCCGACATAACAGGTACTTACGTAATTTATTACTTACGTTACGTTTCATACGAACTAAGCCTGCATGTTGACGGGCCGACTAGAATAACTTCTCATTCTGAAACTCTCTTAGACTATGTCTACTCGAACCTTGACGCTAGTGCAATATGGTCGGCTGGTGGATATCTCTGATCATGAAGCTGTGATCTGTAGCTTCAATTTAGGAAGCATTATTCCAAAATCAGCGCGAAAATGGGGCCGTCTGTTTGTTGAGAGAAGATTTCAGAAATTTGCCAGGTTTTGTGGTGATGCGGATTGGCATATGGTGTTGGAGTCTGATAGTCCGCTAAAATCGTTCCACGACACTTGTTAGTATAGCTATAGCTTTTGAAAGAGCGTTTCCAATAACTTTTATTAGGCCTATGGTTAAAAAACCATGGATAACAAGGGATTGAGGGCATCCTCCCAAAACATGCGCTCTCTTCACTATATCAAGAAATTCTTTCAGACACTCACGTGATTTTGCTCTTTTTATAGGAGGTACAAGCAAATCTACAAGGCGACAATTGCTGCGGCCAAGAAAATGTATTACTCCGCGAGACTTAATGATGCAGCGAGTGTGCAGAGGGAAACGTGGCTTATAGATAATCAGATTCGTAGTGCATCCCACAATTCAGCGACTCATGATCAGGCCGATAACATCTCCGGTGAAACTCTCAACAAGTATTATTGTACATTTACCAATGAAGTGGCATCTAGCATTGCAGCAAAGACAAATTTTAAGTCCGACTTAAAGCATAATATAAGTATCGCGCAATCATTTCTTCTCTCTCCGCCTGATCCACGGGAGGTTACTGAAGTGATTTCAAACCTCAAGAATAAAAAATCGGCTGGTTGGGATGATATTTCTGCGAGTATTTATAAACTACTCCCAACTGCTGCAATGCAGGTTTTAGCTGAAGCCATAAATGCATCATTTTTGAGTGGATCATTTCCCTTTTTTCTTAAACTGGCTAATATTAACCCGCTTTTTAAGGGTTGCGACAAGACTGATCCATCCAGTTTCAGGTCCATCGCTTTACTGCCCACTATTCCTAAAAAATAGAGCAAATTGTTAAACGTCGTATACTTGATTTTCTAAAAAGTATAATGTTCTAACGGTCGCCCAATTTGGCTTTCGACCCTCAAGGAGTACGGAGTACAAGGGATGCTGGCTTTTCATTCGCTGAGGCTTTATTTACCAACTTGAATGAGAATGAATCTGCAACTGCAGTTTTCTGTGATTTTAACAAGGCTTTTGACTGCGTAAATCACCATATTCTCCTGGATAAGTTGACCCTTTATGGCTTCTGGGGAAGTTCTATTGACTGGTTCAGGTCCTATTTATGCGGCAGGTCGCAGAGGGTTATCCTTGGGGGTCGCGCTTCTGGGGTGATGAGCTGCGACCGCGGTGTTCCTCTGGAGATAGGCGGAAAGTTTACTCTCTTCGCTGATGACTCAACCATTCTCTGGCATCATAAGGACCCGAAGACTTTGGAAAGTTTGGTGAATGGAGATCTTGTCAAAATCAAGGACCGGTGTGATGCTAATGAATTACTTTTAAACATAAATAAGACTTGTACAATGCAATTTAAATGTAAACTTAATATAAACTTGGTTGACCAGCCTCCCCATTGTCTTTCAAGCAATAAGTTCCTGGGTCTGAACTCGGACAGCCGACTTTCTTTTGACAGCCATGTAGCGGCATTGAATGTGAGACTGTCATCGGGGTGTTACGCCTTGAGAACCATAAGCAATGAGCTCGGACGACCGATTGCCAGCAAAGTCTATTTTGCATTGATAGAGGCTCACCTAAGATACGGAGTTTGTTTCTGGGGTAGCTGCTCTAAATATTTGTTCCATTCGGTGTTCGTCTTACAGAAGCGAGCGCTCAGATATTTGGTTGGGTCTCAGCCGCTTGTCTCGTGCAGGGATATATTTGTCAGTCAGAGAATACTTACTCTGACGTGCATTTTTATTTTGGAGTCCGCCTTCTTGGTGCATGATAAATTTGAGGACGACATTTTTGCTCCTTCAGCCAGATCCAGCAGGAGACCCAACACCGTGCCTTTGCCGATACCTAAATCGGGTCTCGTATGATCTTCTATTATATAATGCGTTGGGTACCTACACACTGCTAAGCACGGTTCCCTTATGTTTGTCCACGCTTTGTCCGTTTTTCTTTTTGTTTCAATGTACGTCACTCCCCGTGGTTGTTCTGATGGACAGTAAACATCGTTACTATCTGACGATAAACTTCTTCAATTTAAGTGGAATAGCCTTGAAAAAGACGTAAAATAAACGTCGAAACGTCGGCAATTTCTGCGGAAGCGTAGAAGTTTTATTTTGGGTCCTTCTCCCGCTACCTTCCTCCTAGAAATAAAAATCTTGAGGACGCTACAACTAAACCATTATATATGGCTCTAAGCGAGTCTTTAATAAACTCCCATTGTGTCTTCGTCAGTTAAGAAACGGTTTACTGTTTAAAAGGCGACTGAAGGTCTTTTTGCTTACTCGACCGTACTACACTCTGGACGAAGTTTTTAAATGTATTAACGTAACTTGTTTTGTGATTGTTTGGAGGGTATTTTGTTTTTTTATATAACGTTAGATTAGATCTAAGAATCGTCTTTTTAGCTTAGAGTTGTTTTTAATTTATATTTTGTACGCTTTGTCAGTGAGCTTGCACTTTTGGCAATAAAGCAAATTTGATTGATTGATTCTTCTTCTTCTTAGTGCCTTTCCATTTCGGACGTTGGCCACCATCATGGCAATCTGTACCTTGTTCGCAGCTGCTCTGAACAGGCCCACAGTTGTTGTGTTGAACCATGTGCGTAGATTTCTTAGCCACGAAATTCTTCGTCTTCCAGGACCCCGTTTACCGTTTATCTTTCCTTGTAGAATCAATTGTAACATTCCATATATTTGGCTATTGATCATTATGTGTCCAAAGTATTCAATTTTGGATGTTTTTATCTTCAATAGTAGTTCTTTGTCCTTACCCATTTTTGTCAGTACGTGTTGATTAGTTACATGAGCGGACCATGGTATCCTCAAGATTCGTCTATACAGCCACATCTCAAAAGCATCGATTTTTCCACATGCAGCGTCCGCAAGAGTCCGGGATTCCATTCCATACAACAATACAAGGAAACATAACACCTCAATAATCTGATTTTTAAGGTCATAGATAAATCATGACATCTGAAGAGTCTAGTCATCCTCTGAAATGTAGCTCTTGCTTTCTCTGTTCTGCATCTAGTTTCCGGCGGGTGTTCCCAGTCTTCATTAACAGTTGTTCCAAGATAGGTATATGGTTTCACTCTCTCTATTCGTTGATTGTTTACAAGTCCTTCCGTTTGGATCTTATTTTTGGAAATTATCATGTATTTTGTTTTCTTAGTGTTCAGTGACAACTCATATCTCTGACTGGTTCTGACTAACTCTGACCAATATTTCCCGAAGTTCCTTCAAACTGTCTGCAAAAACCACCGTATCGTCTGCGTATCTTATGTTATTGCATTCTCCATTTACTTTGATTCCGGCATCAATATCTTCCAGAGCCTCCTTAAAAATTCTCTCTGAATACACGTTGAACAGCAGAGGCGACAATACACATCCTTGTCTAACCCCACGTTTAATTTTGATTTTATCCGAATCTACTGCTTGGGTATGTATAGATGCCGTTTGATTCGAGCGCAGGTTGCCAATAATCCTCAGATCGCAGGTATGCATCCCAATATCTGCTAATACTTCCGGAATAAGCTTGTCATGTTTTACTGTGTCGAATGCCTTTTGATAGTCAATGAGACAGGCATAGTCATTGCAATTTACATCTCTACATCTCTGAATGAGCACCTGTATACTGAAGAGGGCTTCTTTTGTTCCTAAGTTATTTCGAAATCCAAATTGTGTACGGCTGATTTGTTCTTCACACAACTTAAAAATTCTCTGATTTTTTCGAATTTTTAGAGACAGCTTGGTCGTAGGTGATCGTAGCAAATAGTCACAAGACAGAGAGCTCATTTTCTTAGGTAAAGCAATAAATATTTACTTTAATCATGTGTTTGGTATTATCATACTTGAGTGTATGAATAAAGAAGATAGCGAATGATTTTATTCCAGGTACAAGAAAGGGGGTGGGGGAAAAACCTACGAATCACGAAACTCCTGCATCCTTGTCTAACGCTAGCACAAAGGCGGAGCCAAGACATTCTAGCGAGGGATGAAGTGACATTTAAAATGATGAAAGGCGTCATTACTGTCAATGTCAGTAATTATAAAAATGATAATAGGTTAGATCGTTTGTTATTTCAACAAAATAGAAAATACTAAAATTAACAATGGTAAGGCTGTTTATCCTCTTCCTGTTATGCAAAAACAAACCAGGAGTCCTGAAAGAACCATGAAATAACCATTTAAGCCCTCAGGAACTGCAGTGCCACAACATGTGTTGCATTGTAAACAATGGTGACCTAGTAGATAAGAGAAAGGCACCCTTTATTGCATAAAACTAAAAGTTTTATAAAAATCAGGCAGTCCAAGGGGAAACCAGACCTCAGGGGCAGCACAAAACCGAAAGAATTCCTTCAGTGAATGAACAGCAAGGGCAAAATGAAGCAAAGCTCGATAAGTACCCAAGTGAAAGTGAGTGATTCAAATGTGTAAGGCATTAACTCAATAAAGAGATGTGAGCAAACAGTTAAGGTACATTAATTATTAAAACTAAGAAGTGACACTAATGGCATAAAATGACCGTGACACTGTTACAAAAGCATAATATTTCCTAAAATACTAAAAGAATTCATTTTTATTTTGTATTATATAAAACACACAAAAACTGGAGGCATCATCAAGGTAAGTTAAGATAAATTTATTTTTATCATATGTTTAGAATGCCAACAATTATCACTAAGAACAAGCTCAAGAAGATCTTTTGTTACCTTACCAGATACTCTATTATAAGGTAACCTTGTAATTTCTGTCTGAGCATAAACTGAACAAACTTTACATTTTTCAGGTATGGGTTTACTTATTAAAAACTTCACCATACAAATTAACTACACTACTATTATACAACAGCCCAACCTATAATGCCACAAATCAGTATCATCACCATTACAGTTAGGAATATTTGCTTTTCTTAAATTTAAAGAAAACATTACTTTATGTGGGCTCCCTGTTCTATTTCCCTCATCTAACAATTTACTCTTTTTATAAATATGTACAGAGCCCAGTTTGTTTTTTTTCCAACTTAATTGTGCCTTATAAACATTAATTGCTTAGTCCATCAGATAATGCGGCCATATATGCTCCGAACCCGTCGAAAGATTAAAAAGACCACTCGAATTCTTCGTGAGGCATTATTGGTCCATGGTAGGTATGAAGTACAAGAGGGGGGGGGGGCACCATTACTTAAGGTGAGTTTTTAAGGGACTCAACAGGTATAAGGGTACATTTGCACTTTAGTGAATGGTTAATGGGTATTTGACAAAAGTCAACTGAAGCAAGATCAGAGCAGTTAGAATCACCAGACCGATCTTCACTGATTTTTTCTTATATAAAGTTTTTCTGCTTTTTCGTATATTTTCATTTCACGTGCGACGTTTACCATTTGAATATCCAAAGAAAGGAGCAAAGTTATTAACAACCTTGCTCAACTTGCTCACTCAAAACTGATGATTCAAAGGCGCAACCACAGTGATACCAAGGTTTATAAAAGTGAAAAATTCAAACTTAACCGCCTGTTCCAGAATGTTAAACTTTTGCAGACATGCATAGAACAGCTGGAAAATTTGCCATTAATATCGGCATTTTGATATTCCTTCTTTGTGAAAAGGAGTGTCAGTGAGTACTGGCAGTAACCTATGAGTAGGTATACCTACATCTTCCTCTAAGGCCACTAACCAAACGAATAGAGGCTCCTACTTCTTTAGCCATTTTATCTTAATGTGATTGCATTGTTATTTCTAGAAAAGACTCTTAGTATTACAATGCTATAAGGCTGCGGTTAAAATACTTTCCAACCTTTGAAAGACTTATCTTCCTACCATCTTGATATAGATGACGAATGACATGAACATAACATGCAGGCTGAAAGAAGGTAGATACAGTACACATTGCCAATTCTTTTAAGTCCCCTCTTGCTCTCTCTGTAAATGTGCAGCTTTCTCTGTAATAGTGCAGCCACAACTACCAATTTTCATTAAATTGTCACCATTTAATTGTTGAGGCTGATCAAAAACCATTTTTGTAGGCATTATGTCCGGTCCATCGCAGGATCGAGTTAATAATAATAAATGGTGAAGATTACATTGATATTACCAACTTGCAGCCTTGAACTGAATGTTGCAACGACAATATTAGCAGTAATTTTAAAGGTACTTACAGTGTTAATATTGCTATAGTTTGTCATTTACTATATGATCAGTTGCTCCACTATCCACTTCAAAGAGTTACCATTGCAGCCTCTTTCAAGTACAACTGCACATTGCTAGCCTCAACAATAAAAGTATTTAGAGAATCCGACTCATCAGCACTTGACTGATTAGCATGGTCCGAGAATTGGTCCCTCAATCTGCAATATTTTCTGGTATGCGCCATTTTTCCATATTTTGAATACTTTAGCTCAGTCCGAGGTTTTTGTCCCAAGTGATGACCTTGACATGATTTCTTCCGGTCACTTAGAGAGTTTTCACTTCCACGCTCTCCAAGAAAAGCTGCTAAAGAGTTGCTACCACACCTATCAGCACTTTACCATTTTATTACATGGCCTAGTAACAAACTCGAGTGTGAGCTTGCTTGGCTCCGTAGCTTCCAGTGCTGTCACAATACGAACACTCTTCAGTAGGGTGAGTAATAGGTGACAGACAATGTGCATTTCGTCTTGCTTGGCTGTCTTTCTCAAACTTCATTAAGTGAGATTCCAAACGGGAACCATCAGCCACTTTTATAGTGAGAAGTCTCTTGAGAAGGTATAGGGACCTGCAACTGTCTTTGAAACACAGCTTTCAGGGCTTCCCATAGTTGACAGAATGTCGTTTTGCCTTTAACCTACTGTAGGTGATAATTCGCCACATATTGGACGATTATGCTCTTGCACTTTTTTCGCCTTTGAGGAACTCATCAGTGAGTTTACTCCCACCTCGGAACATTTTTTTTACATTATGGCTGTTCAAAATGATGTCCATTCGGAATTTTCAGTAGTCAAAGTTTTGCTAATCAAATGGTAGAATTCCAAATTTATCCCTCACACTGGTTGCCCATGCAGTTATTAACTTTTATAGACGGCAATATTATCAGATATTATGGGAAAACATATAACGCCTTTTTGGTACACGTGCTTTTGGGCTAATTTAAATAAAAGGTCGTTGCAGAGCCTGTCCGTGATATCGATATCTTTCTGTTAAGAGAAGATATTTATCGGTATGGCTCCTCAAAGTAACAGCACGATAGTATCGTTAAAAAAAGTTTTGTTGTACTTCCGGGAGTACAGAAAAGTAGCAACTTTACTCCCATGCCTGTATGGAGGGAGTAAAGTGGATCATTTAGTGCCAAGGGAGTATTTTTTTTTACTCCCGAGGGAGTAATCTTTAGTCCCTTGATGTATAATATTCTATTATTCACAACGAAAAAATATCTAAATTTAAGCTCTCTGCTTTTACACATATATTCTCAAAAGGAAAAAAGACAGATCTACATTTTATATCTAAATGACAGATATAAAGACAAATTCACTTACGATTGGAGACAATGTCAACAACGTTATTATTGCTATCCATCTTAAAACATCCCACAATACTCGGTCACCAAAACAAAAGCCCGATAATCTTTTAAAGATTTTCTTTTACCTCGTTAAACAAAATGAACTGCACGTCAATATCGTGGGGATTTAATGGAAACATGCTCTGTATGTGGTTGTATTGTTGAGTTTGGGTTTAGAAAGTCCTTTGGCTCACCTCCAGGAATCTTCGTGTGTTGAATGCCGAGTTGTGTCAGTGGGCTATTGTACTTTGTGTGGGTGCAGGTGTTCAATAATAACTGGAAACAATTTATTGGTTGCGGGTATACGGAACTGATTTACAAAGGGTTCTGTTCAAGCGTCCGGCTTTGTACACTTTAGAGTACCTGCCCATTTGTCGGATCATCCCAACTAGTACTTATAGTTCCAGTGTATTTACCAGTCCCGGCAACCACTCCGCAACTAATTTATTACCACGCTGTTACTGAAATGGGGATGGACAACCCATTTACGTTCCAGTGGGCTACCCCGGGGTGTCGGTTAGTAGTAGGCGGGCGATTACTGTTACTAACTGCCACCAAAATATAACGCTTTTCATGCAACCACATCTAGATCATTCCATCTTCGCCTTTCTACTGAGATTAAATGTCACACTATCCTTACTTACCCTCGACGGAGATGAAGTTATATACCAGCCAGATATGGGCAATTTTGTTAAAAAATCTAGACGTACCGAAGTGTACTGCTATGGTAGATCGAAAAACAACAAAGAACCTTCAAATTAATAGAAATTAAAATAATAAAACGTAAATAATTTTTTAAAAACATTTAGAAGTTTCGCTCTGTATTTTCTAATAAAAAGTATGTCTGAACAAAGTAAAATGACTTTATGAGGCGCAAGGTAACGTAAAACTTATCACACATTACGAATTATCCCGAAAGTATGGATTTTTATTTGATCCTTCTTTTTGCACAAAATAGCGCTTGAACTGTTAATCATGTAAACATGGCCTCGACTGCAATAAATACTTTAAAGTACCATAAACAACCTTAAAGAAAATTTTACTTGACGTTAAGTAACCATTTCGAACATTTTGCATCTTAACATTAGATCTTACTTTAGAGAAACATTTGCAGTAATAAATGCCATTGAATACTACTAAATAGTCGTCTACATTTTAGAATTTTGAGAGTAAATATTGCTTTGAAATCCTATTATATAGTAACAACTACTTTGAAGTAATTTTGGTGACGTTAGCGAAACTCCCAAAAATAACTTTGAGGTAGTTGGGTGCATAAAGTAATTTTAATAGGAACTATTATTATTTCGCTGTTACCCCAAATATGACATTAAGGTTGTGGGACTTCTAAGTCGTCAAATAAAGTTATTTTTACGTAAGTAATACCTCTAGTATATTACTTCTTTTAGGTATATTTTACAATATAGTAATAAATTGGAGTAGAATCTCCGAACTGCGACTGATTTTGTGTAATTTTTACTTGAGCAAGGTTATTGGGACTATAAATGCTAGTTGGGATGTCGCACTTCTCGGGATCTGTCAATTTATTGGGATCACCAACCACAGTAGCTTGGATTATTTTATGAACAGATTCAAGCGAACTATATTATTGAAGTCATCCACTTTATCGAGCCCTTTTCAATAGAACTAATTATATTTTTCTTGTAAATTTATTGCACAAGCGCTTACTGCGATTGTGAATTGAGTCCACTGAAATCAAAAGCCACTAAATCCATTTTAACTAAATTTTCAGGAACGCAGGAAAACTGTTTAATTTCTAACAAATACTGTAATTTTTTTTTAATTGTAACATTTTTTAACAGTTATCTGATCAACCTGTACCGTTAGTTTGTCTAATTTATTATTACATTATCTCGAAAACATGTAAATAAAAATGTGGTTATCAAATTTTTTACCTGAAAGTGGATATAAGGGGTTTTGATTCGAGCAGATTCAATTAACGACTTCTGCCATGTTCGCTCTTGTCACTTGCCCAATCAATAAACCTCGCCAAGCTACGTCACTCGGGAGATCAAGGACAGAGTGTGTGACGCCACAACCAAGTATCAAATTTTGACGCAAGTACCTCATTAATGTTAATTGAAGCTACGTCAGAAGGTAATCATAAAAAAATAAGCCACCAGACATTTCTCGACATGTTTGTGTGACCCTTGACGTAATGTTATCTTTGGAGCACATCGATTTGTAAATATATCTGAAAATCTAGACAAGGGCGAATTGTCAATTTGAAATAATTATAAATATTTGATTGCAACTTTGCATCTCGATTTACAATCTAAAGTGTTTTCCGGGCTTTGAAGCCGTGGTCTAATAGAATTCCTTCCTGACGTTTCATCTACAGCTGCGGCAGACATTATCAAAGGCGATGAGGTAATGTGCGAAGTGATCTCCCGTGCTTCTCGACGTTGCCTGATTCGACTGTGGGGAGCTCCCACTTTTAAGGGTAATTTTTAAGTTGGTTTAAATTACTTTCTTCTACCACAAAATAAAGCTAAAAAAATAAGAATTTTTCCATTGGAAGTATGTGCACTTTTTCGAAATGCATATTCTAATTCATAATATAAAACCTAATTTGATATATTTCCATATTTTCAATGAAATTTTGTAGACGTGTCGATAGCTAAGACAGGACGCATATTTTTTATAAAAAATATGTTTAGTAGCATCAGTGGCAACCTACGGGCAGGTCTAATGCAATTTTACATTAAACTAACCTGATTCTACATTGGAAATTGGAACCCTCAATAATTTAAAATTTTGATTTTAAGTAAACATTTATAGACAAAAAAGGATATTTCTTTGAAAACTGTGCGTCATAACTCAATAATTCAGAAGAAATTTGAATATGCAATTCAAACATATTTTTTGAGATACTACTTTTTTTTCGAGACCGAGACTCGAGTTGCTACTACAAGACCAAGACCGAGACCGAGACTCAATTATAAATTTGAGACCGACACAGAGAGTATGCAAGTCTCGATCTCGTGAAGCCCTATAAGGATAATCCGATACTAAAAATCAGGAAATAATATAAACTTGTAAAATAACAAACTAGAAAAATAAAAAAATAAAATAATATACAAAGAACACAAACCAGAACATTTAAAAGCAGTAACAAGCAAAGAAGAGAATAAAACTTTACGAAATAAAAAAAAAACAGAACATAAACTGGCATATATGGAAAAACTGTTAAATAAAGCAGTCTAGAAATTTCACAATTAGTATGAAATAAATTAGAAGAATATCTGGTAAATATTGTCAAGTAAGACAGGTAGCAAGGGAAACTAAGAAAAAATATTAAATTTAGGAAAAGGAGAAAAAGTAGGTCATAGGGAGTATGGAAAGAAGTAGAGAATATAAAAGTAAAGAAAAAATTATGGATATTACAAATGCTGAATAGGTGCTTAAAAAACCGTAACAGAGCCAATTAAATTTAAGAACATAAAAAAAACGGCAATTGAGAGAAAAAGCAAATGAGCAAAAATTTAAAAATTTAAAGAATAGCAGAAATTTATTCAAACTAGAAACAGTATAGTTACGCTCAAAAACAAAGTAAAAAGTAATAGAAAAAAATAGTAAATGATCTAAAATAGAAGGCAGTAAAAATTTTGCAAATGGAAGAATAGACGTAAACCAACTAGAGAGAAGAAATTTAATAAAAAAAAACAAAAACGAAGAAGGGAACTTTACTGACACAAAAGTATAATGAGAAAAAATTATCAAAGATACAGGAATTAAATAGGGGAGCAATTAAGCAACAATTATAAAAAAAAAACAGAAAATATTACAGAATGTAATTGGGAAAAGAAAATTATAGAGAACGTAAAATGACTATTAAAAAAAATGGTAAATGAAGCAAAACTAAAGAAAAACGAAAAATGAGGTAAAATTTAAAAAGTTGCAATTCGTTCAAAGGTTCTTAATAGATGGTCCGATATTAAATCTTAAGAATCAGACTCATTTAGGCACTTATAACATCGAGTTTTTCGCCAATTTTTGGAAAAATTACTTTAAGGGTTAATTTCATTAAAATTGAGTTTGGTACGTTCTTAATGAATTGCAGACGTGCCATTCCCATCAAAAACAGCAAAAAAAAATTCTGAAATTTATTTTAACTTGACCAAATGGGGAGGGGGGGCTAGAATGACTTTTTTCTCAATTTCCAAGTTTGACCGCCTGTGACATTAAAACGAGTGGACCGATGGAAGTGAATCTAACTGTTTTTTGATCTTCTTGATGTCATCTTTTAAAATCGAGTTTTTGGCCAATATTTAAAAAAATTATTTTCAGGATTAATATAATTAACATTGAATTTGTTACGTTCTTAGTGAATTGCAGACGTGCCATTCCTATCAACAACACCAAAAAAAATTCTGATTTATTTTAAACTTGACCAAATGGAAGGGGGCTATAACGACTTTTTTCTTAATTTTCAAGTTTGACCGCCTGTAACTTTAGAACGAGTGCACCGATGGGAGCTAATCCACCTGTTTTTTACTCTTCTTGGTGTCCTCTTTTACCTTCCGCATTATACACATAACATTTTCGGAGAGACGACCCTTCGGTGGGTGATTTTTGGGCACTTTTAAAATCGAGCTTTTGGTTAATTTAAAAAAAAAACACTACTTTAACGGTAAAGTTCATTCCAATTGAGTTTCTTACATTCTTCGGAAATTGCAGACGTGCCGTTCCGATGAAAAACACCAAAAAAGTTTCCCAATTTTTTTTTAAGTTGACCAAAGGAGGGCAGGGGGTGTTACGACTTTTTTCTCAATTTTCAACTTGGACTTCCTGGAACTTTAAGACGAATAGACCGTTTGGAGTGTATCCACCTGTTTTTTTGCTCTTCTTGATGTCCCCTTTCCTTCAACAGAAGTCCCGTCGGTGCAATATTTTCGGAGTTAGGCCTCTTTGGTGGCCGATTTTTACACACTTTTAAATCGAGTTTATGGCAAATTAAAAAAAAAACTACTTCAAGTGTTAATTTCATTCGAATTGAGTTTGTTACATTCTTAGGGAATTGCAGACGTACCTTCCGATAAAAAACAGCAAAGAAAAATTTCCTAAATTTTTTTGAACTTGTCTAGGGGGGGTTTCAAGTTTGACCGCCTGTAACCTTAACACGAGTGCACCGATTAGAGTGAATCCAACTGTTTTTTGCTCTTCTTTCACCCCCCGCCAACAACAGAAGTCCCGTAGAGGCCACATTTTCGGAGAGACCACCTTTCATTGGGCGATTTTCATTTACATTTAAAATCGATTTTTTGGCCAATTAAAAAAAAACTATTTTAAGGGTAAATTTCATTTGAATTGAGTTACGTTCTTAGGAATTTGCAGACGTACCATTCAGATCAAAAATAGCAAAAAACAGTCTAACTCTTTTTTTTAATTGACCGAAGAGATGTTACGGTTTTTTTTTTGAATTTTCAAATTTGACTTCCTGTAACTTTAGAACGACTGGTCCGTTTGTAGTGAGTCTACCTGCTTTTTGCTCTGCTTGATGTCTCCTTTCACATGTCGCCAACAAACGTCCCGTAAGTGCAATATTTTCGGAGTTAGGCCCCTTCGGTGGCCGATTTTTAGGCAGGTTTAAATCGAGTTTTTGGCCAATTTAAAAAAAAATACTTCAGAGATTAATTTCATTCGAATTGCGTTTGTTACATTCTTAGGAAATTGCAGACGTGCCATTCTGCTGAACAACATTAATGAGAAATTTCCGATTTTTTCTTGAACTTGACCAAAGGGGGCATTACAACTTTTTCTCAATTTTCAACTTTGACTCCTTGTAACTTTAGAACGAGTGGTCCGTTTGGAGTGAGTTCACATGTTTTTTGCTCTTCTCGATGTCACCTTTCACCTGCCAGCAACAGAAGGCCCGTAGGTGCAACATTTTTGGAGTTAGGCCCCTTCGGTGGCCGATTTTTAGACACTTTTAATTCGAGGTTTTGGCCAATTTAAAAAAAAACTACTTCAAGAGTTACCTTCATTCGAATGGAGTTTGTAACGTTCTTTTACGGAATTACAGACATACCATTCCGATCAAAAATAGCAAAAAACATCCCAATTTTTTTTTTAAATTGACACAAGGGGGGGGAGAGGTGTTGTTACGTCTTTTTTCTCAATTTTCAAACTTGACTCCCTGTAACCTTAGAACAAGTGCACCGATTGGAGTGAATCCAACTGTTTTTTCTTCCTGATATCCCCTTTTACCTCCCGCCAACAAAAGTCCTATAGGACAGGTGCAACATTTTCGGAGTTAGACCCTTTCGGTGGTCGATTTTTCGGCCAATTTTTGAAAAAAATACTTTAATTGTTAATTATATTAGAATTGAGTTTGTTACCTTTCTACTGAATTGCAGACGTGCCATTCCCATCAAATACAGCAAAAAAAAATTCTGAAATTTTTTTGAACTTGACCATAGGGGTTAGGGGGGGCTATAACGACTTTTTTTTTCAATTTTCAAGTAGGACCGCCTGTAACTTTAGAACAAGTGCACCGATGGGAATCAATCCACCTGTTTTTTGCTCTTCGTGATGTCCTTTTTTACCTCCCACCAACAGAAGTCAACTGTGCATTATAACTCAATAATTCAGAAGAAAATTGAATATGCAATTCAAACATAATAAGATTTTTTGAGATACTACCTTTTTTTCGAGACCGAGACCGAGACTCGAGTTGCTACTACGAGACCAAGACCGAGATTACGCGAGTCTCGATCTCGGTCTCGATGCACAAGACCGAGACCGTGGCCGAGTCTCAATTATAAATTCGAGACCGAGACCGAGACTATGTAAGTCTCGGTCTCGGTCTCGTGAAGTTCTAGGCGCACTTGAAGGAAGTCGTAGAACTCAGGAAGAAAACAGGAAGTAGTTTAACAGGAAGTAATTTCCTCCTTCTTGTTGAAATTGTTGTCGCGCTTAAAGATATCAATGGCTTCTCTCGTTAGTCTTATCCACCTCGTTGAAAAGGATGTCGTGACCTTCGGAGAGAGGGTGCTCTGCTATTGCTGATTTTTGTGTTTGTCCCAGCCTCCAACTCTTCGTGTTTCGCAATCCTTGTGTTGACACTGCGTTTTGTGGTGCCAATGTGTGCCGAGCCACATCTGCATGGAACTCGGTGAACTTCGGGTGTTGATGGGGAATCTTTGCGGTCTTTGTATTGTTCGAGTGGGTCTAAAGACAGTTTTAACACTGTCTTATCCATAGGCACATGAAGTTTTCCATTGGTAAATAAATACAAAACTAATAAATCAGGACTACACTAGTTCTACTCTTCTGTCAACACGATACACTATACCAATAAAAACACCATGCTTTAAACAATATCTTAACCTAACTATTAGCCGTCGATTAACTGATAAAAGCTCAATAAATCGGGCTAAAACCGCCAATTAACCAAATTTTTCCAGAACGGATTGTTCTCTAATTTTGATCTTACAACAATGCGTTTCACACCTGAAGTAGGTAAACATTTTTCAGAGATGGACAAAGCCATTTCACCTTGATACACAAACTAAAATTAATAACACAAAAAGAAAACCGTAACAATGACCCGAAAATGAGTCAAATCGTGACGGGCCTATAGCGAAGGAGTTCGCTACCTTGTAAATCCAGTGGCGCAATGCATCTTTCTTCGGTGAATGTTTATATAAAAATATAAATAATAAAATAAAAATTTAATGTTGTGGGAAAAAAATCAGTAATTATGACTATTCTGGCTATTGTGATCTTTCCCGAGAGTTTGAAAAAAGTTATTCTAACTAAACATTTCAAAATGTGGTTTGTCAATATGTCAAAGTTTAGCTTGAATTATTTTTATAGACTCTCGTAACATTGCATTAAACCTCTAAGTTTGTACAATGACCATGTCTTCCGGTAATATGGCAAGAACCCTAATAGAATGGTCAATAACCTCTTCTAGGCTTGTCTAGATCAAAGAGAT